>JAGIQG010000005.1:4493941-4877525 GCA_024679065.1 Sphyrna mokarran
TCTAATTTACTTGCAGATACAAGGCCTATTCCTGGCTACCCCAATCCTGGACAGGTTCTTGTTATCTAGAGGTACATCCCACTCTATATTCACCACAGAACCTCCCTATCTGTGCCTCCTCATTGGCAAACAGTAAGGTGAGCAATTAAAGAAACAGAACGATTCTTCACTATCCTATTCCCCTGGTATGGAATAGCAAAAGAGAGGGAGCCCATCAAGGCGGCATCCATCCTGGAAACGTTAGCCAATGACAGTGCTGAAACTCTAGGTGAAATCAATGCTGAAACGACAGCCACTGGTCCTGCAAAACAGGATGGCACTTGCCTGCATCCTGGCTGAACAAGGAGGCACCTGTGCTTTAACTGGGGCTGAGTGCCGTACATAAATACCCAACAGTGCAGAAAATACCACCAATGTGGCTACGCACATTAAGTTGAAAAATTTAAACAGCCCACCCTCCACCTTGTGGAGCTGGGCAACTGGTTAGCTAGGCACAATGGCATGGTTAGCACCCCAGGCTCGCAAAATCAGGGATCCCGGCTTGGGTCACTGTCTGTGCAGAGTTTGCATGTCTCTGCATGGGTTTACTCCAGATGCTCCTGTTTCCTCCCATAGTCTGAAAAGTGTGCTGGTTAGGTGCATTGGCCATATTAAATTCTCCCCCAGTGTACCTGAACTGGTGCCACAATATGGCGACTAGTTGATTTTCACAGTAACTTCATTGCAGTGTTAACTTAAGCCCACTTGTGACATTAATAAATAAATAAATTTGAAAAAAAAATTGGGATCTCTGTGGTGCAAGGGCTGGTATTGTTCTTTGTTATTGTTGTAATGATGTACTACATAATCTTACTTCTTCGATGCAATGGGTAACTGTTTAATGACCATAGAGAAGGATAAATCCATCTTTATGATGATTTCAAAAGGAAAGGGAAACAAGCTATTCCCGCACCTGAAGGAGGTTTCATATATTTGATTCAAAATGGTTATACAGAATCAAAAGAGGGATTGTTGAGGGATCCTGAGTATGGTTTGTTTCATTTATGCAAAGAATTTAATCCTGATAAATGTGACGTGACGCATTTCGGGAGAAAGAATGTAGGGGGGAGGTATATGATAAAGGGTAGACCTATTAAGAGTATAGAAACGCAGAGGGACCTGGGGTGCAGGTGAACAAGTCTCTGAAGGTGGCAGAGCAAGTGGAGAAGGTTGTGAAGAAAGCATATAGTATGTTAGCCTTTATAGGAAGGGGTATAGAGTACAAGAGCTGGCCTTTAATGTTGCAGTTGTATAAAACGTGGGTTAGACCTCACTTGGAATACTGTGTCCAGTTCTGGTCACCTTACTACCAGAAGGACGTGGAGACTCTGGAGAGAGTGCAGAGGAGATCCACTTTGCGGCTAAGAGGGGACCTAATCGAAACAAATAAGATGATTAGAGGTATAGATAGGGTGGATAGTGATAGCCTTTTTCTTAGGATGGAAAAAGCTAGCACGAGGGGACACAGCTTTAAATTAAGGGGTGATAGTTATAGGACGGATATCAGAGGTAGGTTCTTTACCCAAAGGGTGGTTCGGGAGTGGAATGCCCTGCCTGCGGCAGTTGTATATGCGCCAAGTTTGGTGGCGTTTAAGAGGTTAGTTGATAAGTATATGGAAGAGACGGGAATGGTTTAGTTTGGAGGGGCATTGCTTTTTATATTGGTCGGCGCAACATCGAAGGCCGAAGGGCCTGTTCTGTGCTGTAATGTTCTATGTTCTATGAGGTTTACCAGGATGCTGCCTGGTATGGAATGTCTGAGTTATGAGGAGAGGTTAGGCAAATTGGGACTGTTTTAGAGGAGATCTAATAGAGGTGTACAAGATTATGAGGGGTATAGATAAAGTAAATAGGGTTAAGCTTTTTCCTAGGATGGACTCAAATACCATGAGGGGTCATGGGCTTAGGGTGAGGGGGGTAAGGTATAATTTGGATGCTAGAGGGAGTTTTTTCACACAGAGGGTGGTGGGGGTATGGAATGCGCTGCCAAGTAAAGTGGTGGAGGCAGGCACTCTGGAGTTATTTAAGAAATACTTAGATGGGCACATGAACAGAATGGAAATGGAGGGGTATAGAAAACTGATTTAAAATAGGGATCATGAGCCTTGGAGTCCCTGGGAAGTGTGTAAATAGATGATGATATTGATATACTTGTTTTTATCCTACAGATGCTTTGGTCCACCTTGTTGTCTAACGAGGGGCATACACGCGATGGGTCGTGAGAGGGCTGCTCTTGGATTTTTTTCGAGAGTATCCTAGTGCTTCATGTTGTTAGTGTACGCTTGACCTGGACCATTTGATGGACAACACGACAGCTCAGTGACTATCGCTGTGCTGTGCAGATACATGGATTTGGGCCTGTGTCTGTGGGAGTTTGCGCATTCTCCCAGTGCTTGCGTGGGTTTTCTCCGGGTGCTCCGGTTTCCTCCCACATCCCAAAGATGTGCCCTTAGGCTAATTGGCAAAACAAATTCTCTCTAAATTGTCTCAAATTTGGTTTTTAATCCATAGATCTATAAACATGGACAGGGATCGCGGGTAGAGGTGGGAACATTGGGGTAGTGGCGCGGGCTCGTTGGGCCGAAGGGCCTGTTTCCCGTGCTGTTTTGTTCTTTGTTCTAATTCATTTTCAGGTATTTCTGCCTATACAATTACATTTAAATGCTAAACTGTAGGGGTTAACTAATACTCAACTACATTTTAAAACTCAGAAGGTATGTTGGGTTAGCTAGAAATTGACTGCATTTTTGAAGGATAAAATGCAAGCAAAACAGGCTTTTCATAAACAACATCTGCAAGGCCTGTTTCTCCAAGTTGGGGACAGTATGTAATTTTGATAACAAGATAACAAATGACATATATTGTTTGCACTTCAGCTTTGTTTTTGAGTTCTCTGTGATCAGTACAGGATTGGCAGAAAAAGTCTCTCTCGCCTTTTCTTTTCACTTTTGTAATGATTTAATTTTACGTTCTTTTCAATAACAAAATTCATTTCAACAGTTTATCAGTGCTGTCCTCATCTGAATGAATGGAACTTACAGAATAATTAAGGCGGCAAGGGACACTTACTTTCATCAGTCGTGGCACAGAGAAGAGCAAGGAGTTAATGTTGAGAATTATACAGAATTTTGGTTTGGCCACAGCTGGAGCACTGTGTACAGTTCGAGTCATCTCACAATAGGAAAGATGTGATTGCACTAGAGCTGGTACAGAAAAGATTCACCAGGGTGTTGCCTGGAATGGAGCATTAAGGAAAGTCTAGATAGTCTTGAACTGTTTTCTCTAGAGCCGAGAGGGAACATGTGTATAAGATTATGAGTGGTATGGACAGGGTGGACAGGAAGCAACTGTTTCCCTTGATTGAAGGGTCAATCATGCAGTAGTACAGTTTTAGGATAATAGTTAGGAGATTGAGAGGGGATTTGAGAAAAAAACCCTTTTCTCTCAGAGGTGAGAATCTGGAATGCACTGCCTGGGGACAGAAACCTCAAAATTTTTAAAAATATTTGGATGAGCACTTGAAATCATCATAATATTCAAGCATATGGGATAGAGTCATAGAGGTTTACAGTGAGCAAACAGGCCCTTCGGCCCAGCTTGTCCATGCTGCCCTTTTCTTTAAAACCCCTAAGGTAATCCCAACTGTTCGCATTTGGTCCATATCTGTCTATACCCATCTTACCCATGTAAACATCTAAATTCTTTTTAAACAATGAAATTGTACCCGCCCCTACTACTACCTGTGGCAGCTTGTTCCGGACACCACGCTCTGCATAAAAAAAATTGCCTCTCCCACTTTAAACCTATGCCCTCTAGTTTTAGACTCCCTTGCCTTTGGGAAAAAGTACTGATTGATTTATAGCTGATCTATGCCCCTATTTATTTTATAGATCTCCAAAAGATTATCCCTCAGCCTTCTATGCTCCAGACAAAAGTCCCAATCTATCCAGCCTCTCCTTATAACTCAATAAGTGCAGGAAAAATGGGATTTGCGTCCTTTAGTGGTAATTATTGTCAGTGAAGCGTCATGAGCCAATGATCTTTTTCTGCACTGTAAGACTCCATGATTCTATGAGTGGCAGATCAAGAGACTGAAAAGAATATAAAAATGACAAAAAGATTGATAAGGAGGGAAGGTGTTAACAAAGTGAGTGTTGGTCCTACAGAAAGAGCTTCTGGGTAATTGGTAATGAAGAGTAGGGTTATGGTGAATGAATTAAATAGGGATTTTAAAGGGCAGCATGGACAAGCTGGGCTGAAGGGCCTGTTTCCACACTGCAAACCTCTATGACTCTAACGTGCCAAAAACTGTTGTAAATCAGGAAATTGTAGGGAGGGAGGAACTCAAGAAAATTACTACCACCAGGGATGTGGTGGTATTGAGCAAATTGTTGGGTCTGTGGGCTAACAAATCCCCTGGTCTAAATGGACCTCACCCTGAGATCTTGAAGTGTGATAGTTGATGTTGCATTGGTTTTAATTTTCCAAAATTCTCTAGATTTGAGGATGGTTCCATTATACTGGAAGATTGCAAATGTAACTGATTTATTAAGGGGAGGCAGTGGCGACGTGGTATTGCTACTAGGCTAAAATCCAGAGATGCAGCATAAAGCTCTAGGGACCCAGGATCAAATCTCACCATGGAAGATGGCGAAATTTGAACTCAATAAAAATCTGGAATTAAAAGTTTAAATTATGACTATAAATATACAGCACAGAAGCAACCCCTGCGGCCCAACTTGTCGCACTTGCCTGTGTTTGGCTCATGTCCTTCTAAACCTTTCTTATCCATATGCCTGCTAAGTATTGTGATTCTAACTGATTCTACTATCTCCTTGGCTAGCTCATTCCATATATGCCCCAACTTCTTTGTGAAAAAGTTCGCCTCTCAGGTCCGTTTTAAATCTTTCCCCTCTTAACTTAAACTTATGCCTTCTAGTTTCGACTCTCCTCCCCTGGGGAAAAGACCATACTATTCACTTATCTTTGCCCATTATGATTTTATAAACCTCTATAAGGCCACTCCTCATGCTCCTATGCTCCAGAAAAAATCCTAGACAATCCAGCCCCTCCTTATAATTCAAATCTTCCAGTCTCAGTAACATTCTTGTAAATCTTTTTTGCACCCTTTCCAGTTTCATTGAATCCTTCCTGTATTCAGTACTCCAAATGTGGCTTTAGCAATGTCTTGTATAGTTGTAACTTAATGTCCTGTATTCAATGCTCTGTCCAATTAAGGCATATGTGCCAAATACCTTCTTCACCCCTTTCTAACTATGACGCCACTTTCAAGGAACAATGTACCTGCACCCCTAGGTCTCTCTGTTCATCAATACTCCTCAGGACCCTACTGTTATCTGTGTAAACTCTGCCCTGGTTTGTCAGACCAAAATTTAATATTCACATTTATCTGAATTAAATTCCATCTGCCATTCCTTGGTCCACTGGTCTACTTGATCAAGATCCCGTTCTAGTCTTAGATAACCTACTTCACTGTCCACTACACAACCAACTTTGGTGTCATTCGCAAATTTATTGACCATGCCTCCTATATTCTCATCCAACTCATTTATATAAATGATAAACAGTGGACCCAGCACTGATCGCTGCGACACATCGCTGGGCACAGGGCTCCAGTCTGAAAAACAATGCTCTACTATCACCCTCTCTCCTACTGGTAAGCCAATTTTGTACCCTACTGGCTGGTTATCCCTGGATACCATGTGATCTAACCTTACTGCCCAGTATACCATGCGGTGCCTTGTTGAAGGCCTTGCTAAAGTCCACGTAGAAAACGTCTCCCTGTTAAAGGTTCTTTTCTTTAAGTTATCTGAATGTTTTGGTGTACACTCAAATCAGGCTTGTATTTTAAGCAGAGAAATACTAACCTATTGATCAAAATGCATAATGTGGCTGGGGCTCCAGATCAGTTTGGATTTTGTGAGGGGAAAATTTGCTTAGTTTGAAGCTAGGGGAAGAAATGGACAGTAGTCCTCACAGTGAAAGGCAGCTGGGCTTGTGCAGAAGTCAGTTACTTTGGAGAAAGAAGCTGTAAGATTTATCTAGCTTGAAGTTAGACAATTTACAATAATCCTCATTGTGAAAACCAGCAATTAGGCTCCACAACATTCTCCTAGCTACTTTTGAGTTGAAAAGATCACAGCCCTGAATTTCTGAAGACAATGTGGAGGAACACTTCGTCATACGCTAATGAACAAATCTGGGCCTCATGCTTGATGATAGTAATGTAATTGATATTAATGTCAATATATTCTTTTAATGTCCAAGAGGAATTCTTAAAATTCAGTTTCATCCTACAGGCCATCAGTATAGAGTCATAGGGGTTTACAACAGCAACTTGTCCATAACACCTTTTTTTTAAAACTCCTAAGCTAATCTCAATTGCCCGCATTTGGCCCATATCCCTCTATACCCATTTTACCCATGTAACTGTCTAAATGCTTCTTAAAAGACAAAATTGTACCCGCCTCTACTACTACCTCTGGCAGCTTGTTCCAGACATTCACCACCCTCTGTATGAAAAAATTGTTCCTTTGGACACTTTTATATCTCTCCCCTCTCACTATAGAACCATAGAACACTACAGCACAGAAACAGGCCTTTTGTCCCTTCTTGGCTGTGCCGAACCATTTTTCTGCCTAGTCCCACTAACCTGCACCTGGACCATATTCTTCCACACCCATCTCATTCATGTACCTGTCCAAGTTTTTCTTAAATGTTAGAAGTGAGCCTGCCACTTCATCTGGCAGCTCATTCCACACTCCCACCTCCCCTAATATTCCCTTTAAACATTTCCCCCTTCACCCTTAACCCATGTTCTCTAGTTTTTTTTCCTCTAGCTTCAATGGAAAAAACCTGCGTCCATTCACTCTACCTATATCCATCATAATTTTATACACCTCTATCAAATCTCCCCTCATTCTTCTACGCTCCAGGGAATAAAGTCCTAACCTGTTCAACCTTTCTCTGCAACTCAGTTTCTCAAGTTCCAGTAACATCCTTGTAAACCTTCTCTGCACTCTTTCAACCTTGTTAATATCCTTTCTGTAATTATGTGACCTAAACTGCACACAATACTTTAAATTTGGCCTCACCAATGTCTTATACAACCTCACCATAACATTCCAACTCTTATACGTAATATTTTGATTTATAAAGGCCAATATGCTAAAAGCACTCTTCACAACCTGTGACGCCACTTTTAGGGAATTATGAATCTGTATTCCCAGATTCCTCTGTTCTACTGCACTCTTCAGTATCCTACCATTTACCTTGTATGTTCTACCTTGGTTTGTCCTTGCAACACACTTGTCTGCATTAAACTCCATCTGCTATTTTTCAGTCCATTTTCCTAGCCGGTCCAAATCCCTCTGCAATCTTTAAAAACCTTCCTCATTATCCACTACACCTCCAATCTTTGTATCATCAGCAAATTTCCTGATCCAATTTACCACATTGTCATCCAGATCATTGATATAGATGACAAACAACAATAGACCCAGCACTGATCTCTATGGCACACCACTAGTCACAAGCTTCCACTCAGAGAAGCAATCCTCCACTACCACTTGTTGGCTTCTTCCATTCAGTCAATGTCTAATCCAATTTACTACCTCCATGTATACCTAGCGACTGAACCTTCCTAACTAACCTCCCATGCGGGACCTTGTCAAAAGATTTATTGAATTCCATATAGACAAAGTCCACTGCCTTCCCTTCATCCACTTTTCTGATAACTTCCTCAAAAAGCCCTAATAGATTGATTAAACATCACCTACCATGCTCAAAAACCATGTTGACTCTCCCTAATAAGTCCCTGTCTATCAATGTATTTGTAGATCCCATCTTTTAGTACTCCTTCCAATAATTTATCTATGTCAAACTTACCGGCCTATAATTTCCTGGATTACTTTTTGAGCCTTTTTTTAAATAACGGAACATGAGCTATCCTCCAATCATCCGGCACCTCATCCATGGATACCGACATTTTAAATATATCTGCCAGTCTCCTTCAAGATCTAAGGGTCTGTCTAACTCTGGGGATCTATCTATCCTAATTTGCCTCAAAACAGCACGCACCTCCTCCCCTTTAATCTGTATAGGTTCAATGACCTCCCAATTTGTTCCCCTTATCTCCATAGACTCCATGCTAGTTTCCTTCGTAAATATGTATGCAAAAAACCCATTTAATATCTCCCCCATTTCTTTTGGTTCCATACTCACCTCTAACCTTTAGAATTAGAATTCTCACCTTTAGGATTAGAATCCCCTACCTTTGGGAAGATATACTGACTACCTAGCTGATCTGTGCCTCTCATTATTTATAGACCTCTGTAAAATCACCACTCAGCCTTCTATGTCCGGAGAAAAATGTCCCAATCTATCCAGCCTCCCCTTATAACTCAAACCACCAAGCACCAGTAGCATCGTAGTAAATCTTTTCTTCACTCTTTCTAGTTTAATAATATCCTTTCTATAATAGAGTGACCAGGACTGTACACAGTATTCCAAATGTGGCCTTACCAATTTCTTATACAACTTCAACAAGATGTCCCACCTTCTGTATTCAATGTTGTGACCAATGAAACTAAGCATGCTGATCACCTTCTTCATCACTCTGTCCACATGTGAATCCACTTTCAAAGGAGTTATGAACATGTACTAGATCTTTTTGCTCGGTAACTTTGCTCAATGCCCTCCCAATAACTGAGTAAGTCCTGCCCTGGTTCAATCTACTAAAATGCATCACCTCACATTTATCTAAATTAAACTCCATCTGCCATTCATCAGCCCACTGGCCCAATTGATTAAGATCCCATTGCAATCGGAGATAACTTTCTTGGTGTCATCTGCAAACTTAATAACCATGCCTCCTATATTCTCATCCAAATCATTAATATAAATGACAAATAACAGTGGACGTCTGGAAAACATTTAGCTCTGACATTGTAGAAGCAGGATAATCTCCTTTCAGTGAGGAACATCGTCAGCTCTGACTTGAAACTTTGGCTCTATTTTCTCTCCTTAGATGCTGTCTGACCTGCTGAGATTTTCCAGCATTTTCTGGTTGTGTTTCAGTAATTAACTAGTTAGCTTTTAAACTATTATGTTTACACTCACCATTGATAAGCTCCTCTTTTAGTTTCTGAAGTTCTTTCCTCATTTCTTCCAAGATATCCTGTTTTAAAAGTAAAAATACAACAAATGAGGAAAAGGAAAAAAACAAGGAAGAATTACAATAGCTTATTTGCATGCAAAACCTCCACCAAGGTGTTGCCGTACTTAACAATCCTATCATGGCAACAGCAAGCTTGACAGGGAACAATGTGAGAGACCAACTGAGTGAGACTGCTCCAGAGTCAGAGTCAGCTTATCATTGAACACAAAGAAATTCAAGATGTATGTACTGTCATGGTGAGAGTGAATTGTATCTCAATCCTTCAGAGATAAATTTCTAATAAAGAAGAGTGCACTGGAGGGTATGGGACACGGACCTTAGATAGTTAAGGGTGCAACAACAAAGCACCAAGAAAAATACTGGTAATGAGTCCTTGAGAGTAACCCTCAATTGGAGTGCAGTGCAGGAGGTAAGAGGGTACAAATGTCAGGGAGAGACACTGAAAGAAAAGGACGAAAAATTCCAAGATATTCTATAAGTATATCAGTGGGAGAGAATAACCAGGGAAAGAGTAGGGCCCATTAGGGATGAAGGGGGCAATCTGTGGGTGGAGTCAGAGGACATTGGTAAACTGTTGAGTGAATACTTCAGCCAAGAGAATGAGGATGATGGTATGGAATTTAGGGAGAGACTGTGAGGTTCTTGAGCAAATTGACATAGGGAAAAACAAGATTTTGGAGGTGTCGGCAGTCTTACAAGTGGATAAATATCCAGGTCCAGATGAATTGTGCCTTAGGCAGCTGTGAGTGGCAAGGGAGGAAATTGGAGAGGCTCTGGCCAAATTTTCAATTCCTCTCTAGCCATAGGGTGGTTCTGGGTGACTAGAGAACAGCTAATGTGGTTCCACTATTTAAAAAGGGTTGTAGAGATAAACCAGAGAACTACAGACCAGTGAGTCTCACATCAGTGGCAGGGAAACTATTGGAGAAAATTCTGAAGGACAGCACCTATCTCCACTTGGAGAGGCAAAGCTTGATCAGGGAGAGTCAGTATGGCTTCATCATAGGGAGGTCATGTCTAAGAAATTTCACAGAATTTTTTGAGGAGGTGACCAGATGTGTGGATGAGGATAGCGCAGATGGTTTGGTTTATATAGATTTCATCAAAGCCTTTGACAATATCCCACATGCAAGAC
The DNA here is from genome assembly GCA_024679065.1 of Sphyrna mokarran. Classification (NCBI taxonomy): domain Eukaryota; kingdom Metazoa; phylum Chordata; class Chondrichthyes; order Carcharhiniformes; family Carcharhinidae; genus Sphyrna; species Sphyrna mokarran. The sequence continues at coordinate 4,504,315 of JAGIQG010000005.1, forward strand.
ATATGAAGAAGGTAAGTTCACATGGGATACAAGGTAATTTGATAAAGTGGATTAAAAATTGGCTCAGCTGTAGGAGACAGAGGGTCTACTGTAATAGGGGATTACTATTACTATAATCCCCTACTACACCAATAGTACTATATTTTTACTAATATAATATAGTAATATTATATTAATAATATTACTAATATAATAGTATTAGAAGGCTGCTTTAGTGACTGGAAGCCAGTGTTCAGTGGCGTAGCATAGGGATTTGCTATTATTCGTCATTTATATAAACGACATTGATGACTATGTGGGGGGTAGGATTAGTAAGTTTGCAAATGACACAAAGATTGGCCAGGTGGTTAACAGTGAAGCGGAGTGTCTTGGCTTACAGGATGATATAGATAGAATGGTCAAAGGGGCAGATAAGTGGCAGATGAAATTTAATCATGGAAAGTGTGAGGTGATACACTTTGGAAGGTGTAATTTGATAAGAAAGCACTCTTTGAATGGTAGGACACTAGGAAACTCTGTGGAACAAAGGGATCTCTGAAAGTGGAAGAGCATGTTAGTAGGCTGGTGAAAAAGCATATGGGGACATTTGTCTTTATTGAGGCATCGATTACAAAAGCAGGGAAGTCATGTTGAAATTGTATAGAACTTTGGTGAGGCCACAGTTAGAGTACTGTGCTGTTCTGGTCACCACATTATAGGAAGGATGTGATTGCACTGAAGACGATGCAGAGGAGATTCGCCAGGATGCTGCCTGGGATGGAACATGTAATTTATGAAGAGAGGTTTGATAGGCTTGAACTGTTTTCGTCTGAGCAGAGAAGACCTGATTGAGGTGTACAAGATTATGAAAGAAATGGACAGAATGGATAAGGAGGAGCTGTTCCCCTTAGTTGAAGGGTCAATCACAAGGGGACATAGGTTCAAACTGAAGGGCAAGAGGTTTTTTGGGGAGGGGGGGGGAGGTGTGAGGAAAAACCTTCTTACTCAGATGATGGTGATGGTCCGGGATGTGCTGCCTGGGAGGGTGATAGAGATGGGTTGGCTCACATCCTTTAAAAAGTATCTGGATGAGCATTTGACACATCAGAACATTCAGGGTTATGGACTAAGTGCTGGCAGATGGGATTAGGTGTGAGTTCAGATGTTTCTAATGTGTGGTGCAGACTCAATTGTATGATTCTATGAGAACAGCAATTTGGTCTCATGGGAATATTGCATCAAGTTCTGGAAGGATGGGGATGAAGATAAGTGGAGACAGAGTTGCAGTAGTATTGTTCCTGGACTAATTAAGTAAACTGGTTAAATCTGGTTCTTGCAGCAGGACAGGTCTCAGGTATATAAACAAGTTCTTAAGTGCAACCAACAGAGAATGCAACGTGCAGAGAGTTGAGAGTTGAGCTAAGTGTGGGAGTTTAGAGAAGTGGGAGGAGGAAGGTATTGCTGTGTTGTGTGCCTTGCCACCTCCACAGGTCCAGTAGGGGCAGGAGTTGACCAGATTTGCAGTTCAGAAAATGATGTGGGACCAACTGAAGCACCTCATAGGCAAGTCCTGATTGAAGGAACACCAAGAGGATCTTCATGGCAGCTCCTGCTCACACCATAGCTTCAGTGGGAAGAGCTCTGGATTGGTGATCAATTGGTGGACAGTTACTGGTTACCCCTTTCTTATCCTAACAGATTCAGAATAGATTTAGATATTTACTAGAACAATATTATCTGTGAAATTTAGTGAGAAATTAGTTAAAAATATAAATTAGCAACAAAGTAAAAAAAAGTATAACTAAGTAAGTTGTAGGGGGGAGTTACATGATAAAAGGTAGGCCTATTAAGAGTATAGAAAAGCAAAGGGACCTGGGGATGCAAGTACACCAGTCCCTGAAGGTGGCAGTACAGTGGAGAAGGTGACGAATATGATATGCTTGCCTTTATAGGGAGGGGAATAGAGTATAAAAACTGGCGTCTAATGTTACAGTTGTATAGAACGTTGGTTCGCCCGCATTTGGAGTACTGCATCCAGTTCTGGTCGCCTTACTGGAAGGACATGGAGACCCTGGAGAGAGTGCAGAGGAGGTTTACCAGGATGTTGCCTGGTATGGAAGGACTGAGCTATGAGGAGAGATTGGGCAAATTGAGTCTGTTCTCCTTAGAAAGGCGGAGAATGAGGGGAGATCTAACAGAGGTGTATAAGATTATGAAGGGTATAGATAGAGTGAACAGTGGTAAGCTTTTTCCTAAGTTGGATACAATAATTACGAGGAGCGAGGTATAATTCGGATGTTAAAGAGAGGTTTTTCACACAGAGGGTGATGGGGGCCCGGAATGCACTGCCAAGTAAGGTGGTGGAGAAAAGCACGCTAAGATTGTTTAAGACTTACTTAGACAGGCATATGAGTGGACGAGAGATGGAGGGATACAGGAGACTTTTCTAAATAAAGATCAAGAGCCTGGGGACATTCCTGGGAATCAATTGATTCCTATGGAGCTTCCAACATATTTCATGGCTCACTTGCTTTATTACTGCGCTTCTGGGGATTCTGTAAATGTCTAAGTTTTGCACGTTTATTGATGTCTTTTCTTTTACTTCGTAGGTGATTTGGTCCGCCTTGTTGACCAACAAGGGGCATACATGTGGTGGGTCGTGCAAGGGCTGCTCTTGGATGTTGCTTTGAGAGTTGCCTAGTGCTTCACATTGTTAGTGTACGCTTAAACTGGACCATCTGACAGGCAACATGACAACTCAGTTTGCTGTGCAGATACACAGATTTGGGCTGGTTTTTCGGGAGTTTGCTCATTCTCCCTGTGATTGCGTGGGTTTTCTCCAGGTGCTCCGGTTTCCTCCCACACCCCAAAAATGTGTAACGAATTGTCCCTAAATTAGTTCTCCCTCAATCTTCCCCAATAGGTGTAGACAAAGGTCATAAGTAGATAAAGATACTCATAATGTTAAAATGATGGCGCGGGCTTGTTGGGCCGAAGGGCCTGTTTCCCATGCTGTGTTGTTCTTTGTTGTTTGTAAATGAAAAAGGGATGAACGGCCAGTTGATGTGGAAGCTGTTGGACCTCACTGTGGTTCCTTATGACCATATCTGTAGCAAATGTTGGTTGCTTGAGGAGCTATCAGTAATCAGTATCACTGACATTCCTATCAGTAATGGGATTGAGAGTTACAGATAGGTCTGGTAAGTATGGATATGATCAGCGCAACTTGTGGGCCGAAGGGCCTGTTTGTGCTGTAGTGTTCTATGTTCTAATCCTAGTACCAGACAAAAGCAAGGCAGAGAGCAAGGGAAGTCTAGATTAAACTGCATTTATTTCAATGTAAGAGACTTGACAGGCAAGGCAGATGAACTCAGGGCATGAATGAGCATTTGGGACTGGGATATTATACCAATTACTGAAATATGGCTAAGGGAGGGACAGGACAGACAGCTCAATGTACTAGAGTACAGATAGAACAGGTAGAACAGGAGGTAAGAGAGGAGAGGAAGTTGCACTTTTGATTAGGGAAAACATCATGGTAGTACTGAGAAGGGATATATCCAAGGGTTCGGCTACTGAGTGTATATGGTTAAGACTGAGAAATAAGGGGGAAATCACTTTGATAGGGTTATACTATAGGCCCTCAAATAGTCAGCAGGAAATTCAGGTGTAAATACGTAAGGAGATTATAGATAGTTCCAAGAAAAATAGGGTGGTAATAATAGAGGATTTTAACTTTCCCCAACATTCACTAGTACAGCCATATATTAGAGGGTTGAATGGAGAGAAATTTGTTGAGTATATTCAGGAGGAGTTTCTCATTCAGTATGTGGATGGCCCATCTAGAGAGGAAGCAAAACTTGACCTCCTCTTGGAAAATAAGGAAGGTCGGGTTACAGAAGTGTTAGTGAGGGATCACTTTGAGACCAATGACCATAATTTTAAGATAGGTTTTAAGATAGCTATGGAAAATGATAGCTTTGGCCCAAAAGTTAAAATTCTAAATTGGGGCAAGGCCAATTTTGATGGTATCAGGCAGGAACTTTCAAAAGTTAATTGAGGGAGTCTGTGGGAAAGCAAAGGGACATTTGGTAAGTGAGAGGTTTTCAAAATTGTGTTAACCAGGGTTCAGGGTAAGCACATTCCTCTTCGAGTGAAGGGTAGAAGGAGGAAACCCTAGATGGCTTGGGATATTGAGCCCTGATCAAGAAGGAGGAGGTATATAACATGTATAGGCAGCTGGGATCAAGTGAATCTCTTGAAGAGTACAAGGGGTGTCAGAGTAGAGTTAAGAGAGAAATCAGGAGGGCAAAAAGGGAACACTCTATCTTCTTGGTTATCCCTTCAAAAAACTCAGGTAAATTTGTGAGACATGATTTTCCAGTCACAAAGCCATGCTGATTGTCCCTAATCAATCCTTGCGTCTCTAAATGCCTGTAGACCCTGTCTCAAATTACCTTCCAACAACTTTCCCACTGCACATGTCAGGCTCACTGACCTATAGTTCCTAGTCAATGATAAGGCACTGGGGAGAGTTACAAAACAAAGAGATCTAGGCATACAGGTTCCTTGGAAGTGGAATCACAGGTGGACAGAGTGATGAAGAAGGCATTCAGCATGCTTGGTTTCATTGGTCAAAACACTGAACACAGGAGTTGGGAAATCTTGTTGAACTTGTACAAGGCATTGTTAAGGCCACACTTGGAATACTTGTGTACAGTTCTGGTCACCCTGTTATAGAAAGAATTATTAAACTAGAAAGAGTGCAGAAAAGATTTATTAGGATCCTACCAGGACTTGATGATTTGTGTGTGTGTGTGTGTGTGGTTGGGTGGGGGAGCCGGGATAGATTGGGACATTTTTCTCTGGGGCATAGAAGGATGAGGGGCACTCTAGTAGAGGTCTATAAAATAGTGAGGGGCATAGATCAGTTGGATAGTCAATATCATTTCCCAAAGGTAGGGGAGTCTAAACCTAGAGGGCATAGATTTAAGGTGAGGGGAAAGTGATACAAAAATGTCCAGAGAGACAACTTTTTCACACAGAGGATGGTGAGTATCTGGAACAAGCTGCCAGAGGTAGTAGTAGAGGTGGGTATAATTTTGTCTTTTAAAAAGCATTTAGACAGTTACATGGATAAGATGGGTATAGAAGGATATGGGCCAAATGTGGGCAATTGGGACGAGCTTAAGGGTTTTAAAAAAAAAGGACAGCATGTACAAGTTGCAACAAAGTGCCTGTTTCCATGCTATAAACCTCTGTGACTCAGAGCTGATGAGCTGGAACCTCGTCTTCAGACACTGCGACACAGCAGGGAGAAACAGAATTATCTGGACGTTATAAAGAACAAAGAACAAAACAGCATGGGAAACAGGCCCTTCAGCCTAACGAGCCCGCACCGCTATCTCGATGTTCCTACTTCTACCCGTGATCCCTGTCTATGTTTATAGATCTATGCATTGAAAGCAAATTTGAGACAATTTAGGGAGAATTTGTTCTGCCAATCAGCCTAAGAGCACATCTTTGGGATGTGGGAGGAAACCGGAGCACCCGGAGAAAACCCACGCACGCATGGGGAGAATGCGCAAACTCCCACAGACACAGGCCCAAATCCATGTATCTGCACAGCACAGCGATAGTCACTGAGCTGTCGTGTTGCCCATCAGATGGTCCAGGTCAAGCATACACTAACGACGTGAAGCACTAGGATACTCTCAAAAAAAATCCAAGAGCAGCCCTCTCACGACCCATCGCGTGTCTGCCCCTTGTTAGACAACAAGGTGGACCAAAGCACCTGTAGGATAAAAACAAGTACATCAATATCATCGACTATTTACACACTTCCCAGGGACTCCCAAGGCTCATGATCCCTATTTTAAATCAGTTTTCTATACCCCTCCATTCCCATTCTGTTCATGTGCCCATCTAAGTATCTCTTAAATAACTCCAGAGTGCCTGCCTCCACCACTTTACTTGGCAGTGCGTTCCATACCTCCACTACCCTCTGTGTGAAAAAAATGCCCTCTAGCATCCAAATTATACCTTACCTCCCTCACCCTAAGCCCGTGACCCTTCACGCTATTTGAGTCCATTCTAGGAAAAAGCTTAACCCTGTTTACTCTATCTATACCCCTCATTATCTTGTAAACCACTATTAGATCTTCTCTAAGTCTACGTCTTTCTAAGGAAAACAGTCCCAATTTGCCTAATCTCTTCTTGTAACTCAGACATTCCATACCAGGCAGCATCCTGGTAAACCTCCTCTGCACTCTCTCCAGAATCTCCGCATCCTTCCAATAGTAAGGTGACCAGAACTGGACGCAGTATTTCAAATGTTTCAGGAGGCAGACACACCCCTTAGAATAACTACATCAAATTTGGACAAGAAAGGTGTCTGTGAGCAAAGCAGGGATCTAGGAAATAGTGCTGAAGGAGCTGCAGCACTTGAGTTTGTTTAACAAGTTTGAGATTCTTGCTCTCTATGTGGATGACAGCAGGTCTGTAGGGAGGATGAGGAACCTAACCATAGCATCATGGTTCAGGGAGCTATTCAAAAGGTGGGAAAAAAAAGAAAAGTAGTTGTAATTGAGGATAGTATAGTCAGGGGCATAGATACTGTTCTCAGTGGCCAGGATTGAGAGTCCTGACAGCTGTGTTGCCTGCCTGGTGCCTCAGGCTATCTTCGTGGCTGCAGAAGAATTTGGAGCGAGAGGGAAAGATCTGGTTGTTGTGGTGCATGTGGTATCAATGACCAACTAGGGACTAAATTAAAAGCAGAACCAAAAAGATATTTAAGCCTTGAGCTAATTGGCGCAGGACCAACAAGATTAAAGAGCAAAACGCATGGATAAAACATTGGTGTGAGAGAAATGAGTTTGAATTCATTGACTTCAGTACCGGGGAAGGAGGGAGCTGTTCCAATGTGACAGGGTCCACCTGAATTGTGCTGAGACCAAATACCTGACAACTTGCATACTAGAACTGTAGATAAATATTGGGGGAGAATTTCAACTGCATGGAAAATTACGAAAAAAAGGAAAACTCAGGAGAGGTTATTAAAGTCTTGAGAACAAATAACAGGACAGAGAGTTTGGAAAGGATTAGGAATCAAACTTCAGGCACAGTGGATAGAGGATGACTATGAGAAGGGGGTACAGAATTCAGAAATCGGAAATGCAAAGGGACTTGGAAGTCCAACTTTAGGATTCTCTTAAGGTTCACTTGAAGGTTGAATTAGTAGTTAGGTAGGCAAATGCAATGTTAGCATTCATTTTGAGAGAATTAAATAAAAAGCAGAGGTATACTGCTGAGGCTTTATAAGGTTCTGGTCATAGAATCTACAGTGCAGGAGGAGGTCATTTGGCCCCTCGAGTCTGCACCAAACACAATCCCACCCAGGACCTATTCCTATAATCCCCCCATACTTACTCTGCTAATCCCCTGACATTAACGTACAATTTAGCATGGCCAATCAACCTAACCAGCACATCTTTGGACTGCGTGAGGAAACCGGAGCACCTGGAGGAAACTCACGCAGAAATGGTGAGAACGTACAAATTTCACACAGTCACCCAAGGCGGGAATTAAACCCAGGTCCGTGGTGTTGTGAGGCAGCAGTGCCAACCACTGTGCTACAGTGTCGCCACAGTGGTCAGACCACAGTCGAAATGGTATGAACTATTTTCACTTTCCACTGCTTCGGAAAAGCAGCCAGCATAATCAAGGATCCCACACACCTTGGACATTCCCTCTTCCACTTTTTTCTGTCAGGAAAAATATGAAAAAAATGACACCACGTACCAACCAACTCAAGAACAACTTCTTCCCTACTGCCATCAGACTTTTGAATGGTTCAATCACATCCAAGTCACTCATCATCCTGATGTGAAAAAAATCGCTATTTCTCCACTGCTGCTGGGTCAAAATTCTGGAATTCCGTCCTTAACAACACTATGGGTTTCTCTACATCACATGGATTGCAGAGTAAGACAACAGCTCACCACTACCTTCTCAAAGGCAATTAGGGATTGGCAATAAATGCTGGCCTGGCCAGCAATGACCACACCCCATGAAAGAATAAAAAAGACATTAAGCCAGGGGATGATTGATTTAGTGAGGAGAGAAGGAGACTTAATAATGCGAGAAAAGAAAAATGTAGAAAATTCGCCCAACATACCTGTTTCAATCTGTCATAATCCAGGATTTCTGTCTGCACACCATTAGTGTTTGCTGGGCCACTCGATGCGGATTTGCTTCTGAAATGAAAACAAACTGTGTTACAACAGGAGTATGACTGAGGGAAGCCCCAGGTGCTTTGCTGGTGGCTTCATTATAACCAATAAGTCCCCTCGAGGAATTAGTGGTTCAAAGCTTCACTGCGATGTCTTTCATTTACTTTGATCAACAGATGCCATTCTAAATCTAAATTTCTTATTAAGAGAAAAAAAAAATCAGCATTTAAAAAGATAACAACAGCACAAGTAAATCCTCTAACCTCCACTTGGGAACTCCAGTACCAATATCTGAGGACAATGGATTCTTAAAATCTCATTGCCTCAGAGCTCTCTCAGTCAGAAACCCTGAAATGTCAGTATTTTTGTCAGAGTGTATAAGAACATAAGAAATAGGAGCAGTGGCAGGCCATCTAGCCCCTTAAACCTGCCCTGCCATTCAATAAGATCATGGCTAATCTGAAGTGGATCAGTTCCACTTACCTGCCTGCTCCCCATAACCCTTAATTTCCTCATCAGACCCGTGACTTAAACATACTCAACAAGGTAACCTCCACCACTTCAATGGGCAGAGAATTCCAGAGATTCACCACCCTAGTGAAGAAGTTCCTCCCCAACTCCGTTCTAAACTGATCTTCTCCCCCCCCCCACTCTCCCCCCACATTTTGAAGCTGTGCTCTCTAGTTCTAGTTTCCTTTCTAAGTGGAAAGAATCTCTCTACCTTTACCCTATCTAGCCCCTTCATTATCTTATACGTCTCTATAAGATCCCCCTTCAACCTTCTAAACTCCAACGAGTACAGGCCCAATCTACTCAATCTCTCCTCATAAGCTAACCCTCATCTCTGGTATCAACTTGGGGAACCTTTTCTGTACTCCCTCCAAGGCCAATATATCCTCTCGCAAACAAGGGGACCAAAACTGCACACAGTACTCCAATTGCGGCCTCACTAGTGCCCTGTACAGATGCAACAAGACCTCCCTGCTTTTATATTCTATCTCCCCTCACTGTAAAGGCCAACATTCCATTCATCTTCTTAATCACCTGCTGCACCTGCGGACTGAGTTTTTGCAATTCGTGCACAAGGACCCCCAGGTCCCTCTGCACAGTAGCATGCTGCAGCTTTTCACTATCTTCCAAAGTGGTTAACCTCACATCTGTATCTGTGTATCTGCTTTGTACATAAATCAATTCATTTTGTTTCCTGTATTGACAGTGATGACACGAAGATTAATGGAAAAGCAAATTGCGTGGAGGGTGTGGAAAGCCTGCAGAGGGACCTGGATAGGTTGAGTGAGTGGGCGAGGAACTGGCAGATGGAGTATAATGTTAGCAAGTGTGAGGTTATCCACTTTGGTAGGAATAATGGTAGGAAGGATTATTATTTAAAAGGTGAAAAGCTGCAGCATGCGATGATGCAGAGGGACCTGGGGGTCCTTGTGCACGAATCGCAAAAACCCAGTCTGCAGGTGCAACAGATGATTAAGAAGGTGAATGGAATGTTGGCCTTTATAACTGGGGGATAGAATATAAAAATAGGGAGGTACTTTTGCAGCTGTACAGGGCACTGGTGAGGCCGCAGCTGGAGTACTGTGTGCAGTTTTGGTCGCCGCATTCGAGGAAGGATATATTGACCTTGGAGGGGGTGCAGAGAAGGTTGGATTATGAGGAGAGACTGAATAGGCTAGGTTTGTACTCTTTGGAGTTTAGAAGGCTGAGAGGGGATCTTATAGAGACGTATAAGATAATGAAGGGGATGGACAGGGTAGAGGTTGCGAGACTCTTCCCGCTTAGTAAAGATAGCAGGACTAGAGGGCACAACCTCAAGATTAGGGGGGCACGGTTCAGATCAGAGTTGAGGAGGAATTTCTTCACGCAAAGGGTGGTGAATCTTTGGAATTCACTGCCTGATGAGGTGGTGGAGGCTTCCTCACTGAATATGTTCAAGTCAAGAGTGGATAGGTTTTTGATTGACAAGGGAATTAAGGGTTACGGGGAGAATGCAGGAAAGTGGTACTGAACCACTACAGATCAGCCATGATCTTATTGAATGGCACGGCAGGCTCGAGGGGCTGGATGGCCTACTCCTGCTCCTATTTCTTATGTTCTTATGATGCTGTGTTGGACTTTTAAGTTCTATGTTAGTCTTTTATATTTCAATGCTTTACTGGCTGTTTGCAAAAACAAACCCTTCATCTCTTTAGCCATAGGCTTTGTAAACTACTATATTAACTGCACAGAGAAAGTACAGCCCAAGCTTCATCTCCTACCCATACTGCATACTATCAGTGGATGACTAGAGGTCACTTCCCTGCTACTTTTGCATCAAGTCTAAGTTTTCCAAGGGACTCACAAATCTAAGGACTGCAAAATCTGAAAAGTTCCAGAAGTCCATATGAATGAATGCGGGTAAAAGTAACTCACTAGTTAGATAGCTCCATCCAACTGTCTGCAATCACAAATGAAAGCATAATAATGAAAGGTAAGTTGACGTTGTGGTAAATGTAAATCTGGAATAATTTGTTCAGTTTGGCCACAAACACAGAAACAGTCATGGAAACCATGTCGCATGGTTATGATGGCATTGAAGATCGGAAAAAATATCCTGAAAGGAGATTATAGAGAGGGCGTTTTATAATGAATAGATTTATACGAATGTATCAAAGCAATTCACATAGAATCATTCACATAGAATCCCTACAGTACAGAAGGAGGCCAATAAGCCAATCGATTTTCTGACAGAGCATCCTACACAGGTTCACATCCGCCCGTGCCTGTGCACTTACCATGGCTAATCCACCTAAACTATACAATTTTGAAGTGTGGGAGAAAACCAGAGCACATGGAGAAACCCCACACTGATACAGAGAGAACATGCAAACTCCAGTCACCCAAGGACAGAATTTAAACCAGCTCTTGGGCACTCTGAGGCAGCAGTGCTAACCACTGTGCCACTGTCACCAAATAAAACAAATTAAGTTAATATACTGTTATCTAGATAAACCTGCAGTAAAGATAATAAACAACAAATCCATGATATTACTTTATGTCACCAATAAAGACAAAAAGACCAGAAGTTTAAATGAGTGAAAGACAAATTAGTTCTGATGATAGTAATTCCTGCAGAAATAACAAGTACGGCAGTGGAGATATAAGAACAGGAGTAACCAAATAAACTCCTTAATCCATTGCTCAATTAGATTATGGTTCATCTGTACCTCAACTCTAAATAACCAGCACAGCTACATTACTGTTTATGAAAAATGTCTATCATTTTCAAAATTTCAATGGACCTCTGCTATCCACAGCCTTTTGAGGAAGAGTTCCAGATTTGCATTCTGAAAAACTTAACAAATTGTACTCCTGAACTGCCTAACAGCAATTTTAAAATTGTCATCATAGAACCATAGAACACTACAGCACACAAACAGGCCTTTTGGCCCTTCTTGGCTGTGCTGAACCATTTTTCTGACTAGTCCCACTGACCTGATCCTGGACCATATCCCTCTCATCCATGTACCTGTCCAAATTTTTCTTAAATGTTAAAAGTGAGCCTGCATTTACTACTTTGTCTGGCAGCTCATTCCACACTCCCCCCACTCTGTGTGAAGACGCCCTCCCCTCCCAGTATTCCCTTTAAACCTTTCCCCTTTCACCCTTAACCCATGTCCTCTAGTTTTTTTCTCCCCTAGCCTCAGTGGAATAAACCTGCTTGCATTCACTCTATCTATATCCATCATAATTTTATACATCTTGATCAAATCTCCCCTCATTCTTCTAGGCTCTAGGAAATAAAGTTCTAACCTATTCAACCTTTCTCTGTAACTCAGTTTCTCAAGTCCTGGCAACATCCTGATAAACCTTCTCTGTACACTTTCAACCTTATTAGTATCCTTTCTGTAACTAGATGACCAAAACTACACACAATACTCTAAATTCGGTCTCACCAGTGTCTTATACAAACTCGATGTGGAGATGCCAGTGTTGGACTGGGGTAAAAACAGAAAGAAGTCTCACAACACTCTTGTTGAGAGGAATAGATAGGATGGACTCTCAGAGACTATTTCCCTGGGCTGAAATGGTCACTACGAGAGGACACAGATTTAAGGTGCAGGGAAGCAAATGTTAGGGGTAAGTTTTTCACTCAGAGGGTGGTGAGTGAATGGAATTGGCTGCTATCGGAGGTTGTTGAGGCAAACTCGCTGGGGTCTTTTAAAAGACTTCTGGATGAGTATATGGAAACGAACAGGATAGGGGGTTATAGATAGGTCTGTGGATTGGTAGATATAGATGCGATCGGCGCAACTCGTGGGCCGAAGGGCTTGTTTGTGCTGTATTGTTCTATGTTAACACGAGCTTAGAGTCCAACAGGTTTATTTGTAGCAAATGTCACAAGCTTTTGGAACACAGTTCCTTTGTCAGGTGGATGGGAGAAATCACCTGACGAAGGAACAGTGTGTTCTGAAAGCTTGTGGTATTTGCTACAAATAAACCTGTTGCACTCTAAGCTCGTGTTATGAGACGTCTTTCTGTTTATACAACCTCACTGTAACATTCCAACTCTTATACTTCGATTTATAAAGGCCAATGTACCAAAAAACACTCTTTATGACCCTATCTACCTGTGATGCCACTTTTAGGGAATTATGAATCTGTATTCCCAGATTCCTCTGTTCTACTGCACTCTTCAGTATCCTACCATTTACCTTGTATGTTCTACCTTGTTTGTCCTTCCAAAGTGCAACACACTTGTCTGCATTAAACTCCATTTGCCATTTTCAGCTCATTTTTCTAGCTGATCCAAATCCTTCCGCAAGCTTTGAAAACCTTCCTCACTGTTCACTATACCTCCAATCTTTGTAACATCAGCAAATTTGCTGATCCAGTTTACCACATCATCATCCAGATCATTGACATAGATGAGAAACAACAATGGACCCAGTATTGATCCCTGTGGCACACCACTAGTCACAGGCCTCCACTCAGAGAAGTAATCCTCCACTACCACTCTCTGGCTTCTTCCATTGAACCAATGTCTAATCCAATTTACTACCTTTCCATGTATACTTAGCGACTGAACCTTCCTAACTAATCTCCCATGCAATACAAAAAGTTATTAATATATATAGTTAAAATCCAAGGCTCCAGTACTGATCCCAGAGGGAGACCATTGTGATATTCTGTGAGTTTGAGAATATTTTCTGCCTCAACAATTAATGACCTATATCACAAATTTACTCCTCAGTCTGTGTATTTCCATTTGTTATAAGGATCTTTTGCGCAATGCCTTACCAAATGATTGTGTATGCCAGATAGACTAGACAGGCACAATTCTTCAACCTAGAGTGCTCTGGAATATGGACGCATCTTCAATTTCCTCACCAAAATCAAATGCTAGAGATTTATTTACCCTAAATCTAATTCCTGTTTACCATTTTATCATCTGTATTAAAGATACCAAGTTCCTTCTCTATTTTTAGTTTCCCTTGTATTCCTAGTAATTTGCGCTCTTCCTTTACTTGGAAAAAAGTTAAAGGCTTTTACAATTGTATGATAAAAGAAAAAGTGCTAGAGATACTCTGCAGCTCAGGCAGCATTTGTGAAGAGAAACAAAGTTAACATTTCCTGCTGAGTATTTCCAACATTTTTCCTGTTTTTTTTTTCAGATTTCCAGCACCTGCAGTATTTTGCTTTCGTTTTTTCACATGCGTCAGGAAATCAGCATTAGTAGAAAAATGATTTGTGGGGAAATTGATGGGATATAAGGTGGATAAATCTCCAGGGCCTAATAATCTTCATCCCAGAGTACTAAGGAAGAGTACTTATGGAAAATAGTAAATCTATTGGTGGCAATTTTCCAAAATTCTGTGGACCCTTGGAATGGTTCCTACAGACTGGAGAATAGCCAGTATAAGCCCACTATTCATAAAGGGAAATAGAGAAAAATAGGGAACTATAGACTAGTGAGCCTGATGTTAGTGCTGGGGAATTTGCTGAAGGATTATCAAGGATTACAAAGCTCTGCATTTGGAAAGCAATGGTATAATCAGACAAAGTAGCTTGTATTTACAAACAGGAAACCATGCTTGATGAATCTATTGGAATTCTTAAAGGATATAATTAGGAGAGTTGACTAGGGAGAACCGGTGGATGTGGTTTAGTTAGACTTTCAGAAGGCTTGCGACAAGGTCTCACATAGCAGACTTCTATGTAAGAATGAAGCACATGGGATCGTGGGGAGTGTCTTGAGGTAGATCAAAGGCTGATTAGCAGACAGGGAATGAAAAGTTGGCATAAATGGGTCTTTTTCCAATTGGCAGGCAGTGAGTCGTGGGGTCAGGGATCTGTGCCAGGACTTCAACAGTTCACATATATTAATGATTTGGAAAAGAGAACGAAATGTATTATCTCCAAATTAGTAGATAAGTTTATGGACGAAAAGGGAATGGTTTAGGTTAGAGGGTCATTGCTTTTTCCTAATTGGTCAGCGCAACATCAAAGGCCAAAGGGCCTGTTCTGCGCTGTAATGTTCTATGTTCTAAATTAACAGATGATACAAAGTTGCGTGGGAGGATGAGTAGTGAGATGCAGAGATATTCCAGCATGATTTGGACAGGCTGAGTGAGTGGGCATATGCATGGCAGATGCAATATAATGTGTATAAATGTTTATCCACTTCGATAGCCAAAATAGGAAGTCAGATTACTATTTGAATGGGTGTAAGTTGAGAGAGGTGGATACTTAGCGAGACCTTGGAGTTGTTCTGCATCAGTTGCTGAAAATAAGTGCAAGATACAGCAAACAGTAAAGTAGGCAAATGATATGTCGGCCTTCATAGCAAGAAGATTTGAGTATAAAATTAGGGATGTTTTACTGCAGTTGTACAGGATGTTGGTGAGGCCACACTTGGAGTACTGTGCACAGTTTTGTTGTGCTTATCTGAGGAAGGATGTCCTTACTATAGAGGGAGTGCAGCGAAGATTGCTGGAATAGCAGGTATATCATATGAGGATAGACCCTATTGATTAGGATTATATTCACTGGAGTTCAGAAGAGTGAGAGGGGATTGCTAGTTTTTATTTATTTTTGTTTTATGATCTTCTTTCTCAGTGTATTGAATTCTATTCAAATAAAAACTCATTGCATGGTCAAATACACATATAAACATACAAATTAGGATCAGGGGTAGGCCACTCAGCCCATTGCGCCGTTTCCACCATCCAATTATTCCATGGCTGATCTAATTGTAACTCCAACTCCACATTCTTGCCCACTCCAATGAACTTTCACCGCTTTGCCTATCAAAAATCCGTCTAGTTCTGTCTTAAAAGTATTCAAAAACCTCTGCTTTCACTGCCTTATGAGGAAGCGAGTTCCAAAAACTCACTACCCTCAAGAGAAAGAAAAGTTCTGTTCATCATTGTCTTAAATCGGCATGTCCTTATTTTTAAATAGTGACCTCAAGTTTTAGATTCTCCTACAAGAGGAGACAGTCAATATCCTCCAGGATCTTCAGTTAAATAGTCTCTTACTCTTCTAAACTCCACTGATGCAAGCCGAGCTGGTCCAGCCTTTCTTCATCAGACAACCCACCCACTGCTGATATTAGTCCAGTTAATTTTCTCTGAATTAATTTCAATGTATTTACATAATTCCTTAAGTAAAGAGACCAATACTGGATACAGTACTCCAGATACAGTTACACAAATATTCTATTTAACTCGAGCATAATCAATCTCCTTTTGTGTTAATTCCCCTTGCAATAACACTAGACATAAAATATCAAATGGAGCAGAGGTAGGTCAATCAGCCCCATGAGCCTACTTCTCCATTCAATAAGATCATGTTTTGTGTATCTAATTGAGCATTCCCATCTACCCCCAATAAGCTTTCATTTCATTACCTGACAAGAATCTATCTTTCTCCATCTTAAAGATATTCAATGACACCGTCTCCACTGCCTTCTGAAGAAAAGTGTTCCAAAGTTGCACAACATTCTGAGATAAAGAAATTGTTATCTCTGTTCTAAAAGGGCGGGCACTCATTTTAAAACAAGGCCCCTAGTTCTGGACTCACTCACATGTGGAAATATTATTTTCACACCTACCTTGTCAAAATTGTTCAGGATCTTATACCACACAATCAAGTCCTAAACTCCAGTGGAAAAAGGCCCAGTCTGTCTAAACTATCCTCGTAAGACACAGAAACATTAAAAAAAGGATCAGGAGTAGGTCATTCGGCCCTTTCAGCCTGCTCAGCCATTCAATATGATCATGGCTGATCATCCAACTCAATGGCTTGATCCTGTCTTCCAACCCATAAACAATGATCCCTTCTGCCCCAAGAACTTCTTCTTGAAAATATAACAACGGGTGATCTTTCTGGCTCATTCTGCTGGTTGACCAGCATGGAACACCTGTAAGATTGCAAAAGAGGCGAAAAATCGTCTTGCTTCTTGCAATACTACTGGCACTGTGAAGCCCTTGTTATCAGCTTTATGCCTGGTTTATAGTGAGTCCAGGATGGAACTGCTTGGGCTCACTTGCCTTAACAGCCTCAAATGCCTTAATGGCTTTGTCAGTGGAGGTCCTCACCAACGCAGTTCACATATGGTCCCCCCACCAATAGGGACCAAACATGATGGCCTCACTAGTGGGACCAGTGGCCATTGAGGCTCTTAGGAATTTGGGAAAGGGGTGGAATTGCTCCTTGGGCAGTACCTGCATGGGACCTTGGCAGCCTCACTCCCTGGTAGTGCCCACTAAGAACTCTGGCACTACCCACCGAGCTGTACCAAGGGCTGGAGCCAAAAGCAGAGGGGGCAGGACTTGAAGGGGTGGGTGGGTGTGAGGGGTGACACACTGCACAATCTCCAATCGGGAATTGGCCTGGGAGGGAAGAAGGATTAGGCCAACAATGGGCCAGTGAGGCCAGCGATGGGCTTGGGGGGGGGGTCTCTCAGTTTATTATGTACACTTGTACACAGAACATTGAGAAATCAAGGTGAATGTGCAAATGTTCAGTTTAATAGAGAAGGAAACGAGAAAGTGCAAAATGTAGTGTTACAGTCATAGCTAGGCTGTAGCATTGTTAGAGAATTTAAAAGAGTTAGAATGAAGTTTTAGAAGATCAAATGAGAGTAAAAGATAGAATTAGAAGGCATGCTGGGCACAGCTTGTTAGAAATCACCTCGCTCTAGTACCATCTTGGATAATGGGTGTGATTCCCTCTTGTTTTCATGCTCGTTTGGCACTTAGATTCATTGAGGTTTACAGCAGGGGAACAGGCCCCTTCGGTCCAACTTGTCCATGCCATCCAGTTTTTACCACTAAGCTAGGATCAATTGCCTGCATTTGGCCCATATCCCTCTATACTCACCTTATGCATGTAACTATTTAAATGCTTTTTAAAGAACAAAATTGTACCCACCTCTACTACTGACTCTTGCAGCTCATTCCAGACACTTACCATTCTCTGAGTGAAAGAATTGCCTCTGTGGACATTTTTGTATCTCCCCCCTCTTATCTTAAACCTATGCACTCCAGTTCTCCCCAACTTTGGGAAAAAATGTTGACTATCTAGCCGATCTACGCCTCTCATTACTTTATAGACCTCTAAGCCTCCTATGCTCCAGGGAAAAAGTCCCATTCTATCCAGACTCTCCTTAGAACTCAAACTATCAACTCCCAATTGCATCCTAGTAAATCTTTTCTGCACTCATTCTAGTTTAATAGCATCCTTTCTACAATAAGGTGACCAGAACTGTACACAGTATTCCAAATATGGCCTTACCAATATCTTGTACAACTTCAACAACATGTTCCCAACTCCTGTATTCAATGTTCTCACTTCAGGGGAGACAACCTTGTAGTAGGAGATTTTAACTTAGTTATGTTTACCTGTATGCCCATCCTGGTCACGGAAGGAAATAGAAAACAAGGACAGTAAAAGGAAATTCTTGGACCCCCATCCAATCAAAAATCACACTTAGCATGCAGATCAATACGCACATCCCACAATCCCATGCAGTGTGGGGCTGTGACCCTTCCAGATATTTCTGGTTACGCATACTGATTTTTAATTAAAAAAAAAACAGACTCAACAGGCCAATTGGTACCTGTTTACTGTGTCATAGAACTTGTTGTCAGAGATGAGTTGATTTCTCCACGGAGAATCTCGTCTATGAGAAAGAAAAGGAAGCTTGAAAAAATCTCACTGTTGTTGATGTAGTAAAGGGACCAGCATCAACCCAAATCGTAACCTCTCTCAAAGTTACATTACCAATAATGGAAGAATGGGCACCCCATAAAGAGCTGCGAGCATTGTGGGTCCATAAGTCAAAATCTTCAGTTTGATATTTTAATTATCCAGTGCGTGTTTAGTGTCTGCATTTTCAAAAGGTTGGTTTTGTAAATAAAACATCAAAAGATAAATACTAAAATTCAAATGCTTGCAATATAAAACAGTTAATTCTGATATTCAACCCAAACTATTGCAAATTAGGATAAAAGATCACCTGACATCTTACAGGCCACAGTGATATATTGCTTCCATGGGAATAATACCGGTCTCCTGTGATAAAGCTTCTAACTCCAGCCTGGTTACAATATCTGTGGAGTCTACTCAAGCATTCAGATAGTTTAAGCATAAATTGAGCATAAGTTTAGCCCCTCATGGGTACTGAATATTTTTCAAAGACGAATGTCATTATTAAGAGGCTGAGCTGGAATTTGAGGGAAGGTTCACACTGTGATATAGGAATAACGATGTTCCTGCTGACTCTGAAGTGAGGTCTAAATGTTTCAATCATCAAAAAAACTGAATTTTAGATTCATGGGTAACACAAGTATTTAACATAAGACACTTCCTCCATACAGGAGGATCTAAATCTGAATCTGAATTCTTAACCCAAGCACACCTTCCCCTTGCAACAATATTAATGTATCATGTTACCTTTTAAAAAGAAAATGGGAACAGTACAGATCCAACATGTTCCTTACTAAGGGAACTCTGGACATCTAGAATTAAAGGTGCATAGTGACAAGCACTGCCTCATAGTTCCAGGGACTTGGGTTCAATTCCAGCCTTGGGTGACTGTTTGTGTTGAGTTTGCACATTCTCACCGTGTCTGCTGGCATGCTAAATTGCCCCTGATGTCCCAAGATGTGTAGGTTAGATGAATTAGCCATGGCAAACAAGAATAGGTAGTATTGAGGAAGCAGGGGGAGCTGCAGAAGGACTTGGACAGGTTAGGAAAGAGCAGGCAGGAAGTGGTAGATGGAATACAATGTGGACAAATATGAGGTTATGCACTTTGGAAGGAGAAATGGAGGCATAGACTATTTTCTAAATGGTAACATGCTTAGGAAATCAAAAACACAAAGGAACTTGGAAGTCATTGTTCAAGATTCTCTTAAGGTTAGCATGCAGGTTCAGTTGGAAGTTAGGAAGGCAAATACAATGTTAGCATTCATGTTGAGAGGGCTAGAACACAAGAGCAGGGATGTACTTCTGAGGCTGTATAAGGCTCTGGTCAGAACCCATTTGGAGTACTGTGAGCAGTTTTGGGTACTGTACCTAAGGAAGGATGTGCTGGCCTTGGAAAGTGTCCAGAGAAGGTTCACAAGAATGATCCCTGGAATGAAGAGCTTGTCGTATGAGGAATGGTCTGTACTCATTGGAGTTTAGAAGAATGGAGGGGGATCTTATTGAAACTTATACGATACTGTGAGGTCTGGATAGAGTGGATGTGGAGAGGATGTTTCCACTAATAGGAAAAACTAGAACCAGCGGACACAACCACAGGCTAAAGGAATGGTCCTTTAAAACAGAGATGAAGAGGAATTTCTTCAGCTGAATGTGCGAAACTCTTTGCTGCAGAAGGTTGTGAAGGCCAGGTCACTGAATGTCTTTAAGACAGAGTCAAATAGGTTCTTGATTAATAAAAGGATCAGGGGTTATGAGGAAAAGGAAGGAGAAATGGGAATGAGAAAAAATCAGCCTTAATTGAAAGACAGAGCAGAATTAATGGGCTGAGTAGCCTAATTCTACTCCTATGTCTCCTACGCAGGACATGGGAGAGAGCCTGGGTAGAATGTCCTGTCAGACTCAATGAGCTGAATGGCCTCTTGTGCACTGAAGAAATTTTATGATTCTATAAAGAGAAAAGCTTTTACTTTTAACAAATTCAGTTGCAGCCCTAGAAGAATATAAAAAGTGCAAGAAGGAACTTAAGAAAACAACCAGAAAAGCAAAAAATGGTGGCATGAAAGAGTACATACGAACAAGATTAGGAAGAATCTTAAAAGTATTCTATCAATTCATTAAGAGGATGAGGTTAAGCAAGGAGAGTAGACCCATTAGGGATTAAGGGCGCAATTTGTAAATAAAGCTGCAGGCCATTAAAAGGAGAATGAAGTCGTAAGCACAGAATTCAGGAAAATGGACTGTAAGGAACTTGCAGAGTTTGACAATAGGAAGTAAGGAAATATTGGAAGCTTTGATGGACTTAGAAAGGGACAAATACCTAAGTCCAGATAAATTGCATTCCAGGCTTCTGTGGGAGCCAGACAGGAAATTGCAGGGGCTCTGACACAAATTTTTATTTCCTTTCTGACTATGGGTGAAGGGCCAGAGGTCTGTAGGATATTTAATATGGTTCCATTTTTCAAAAAGGTTGGTAGAGATGAATCAGGGAATTACAGGCCGGTGCGTCTCACATCATTGGTTGGGAAACTATTGGAATACATTCTGAAGGAGATAATTAAACTTCACTTGGAAAGTGAATTTCGGGACAGTCAGCATGGCCTTGTCAGAGGGAGATATGCCTAACAAATTTGTTAGAAATTCTCCAAAAAGTGATTGAGCATGTGTATGAGGGAAGTCAATGTAGTCAATGTAGTTTATATGGATTTTAGCAAAACCTTTGAGAAGGTCCCACCTGGGAAACTTTTTTATATTCATTTATGGGATGTGAGCATCACTGGTTGGGCCAGAATTTATTACTCATTCATAAGTGACCTTTATTTCAGTGGGCACAAACACATTGCTGTGGTTCTGGAGTCACATGTAGGCCAGACCAGTTAAGGATGTCAGATTTCCTTCCCTAAAGGACATCAGTGAATCAGGTGGGCTTTTCTGACAATCGACAACAGTTTCACTGTCATCGTTAGATTTTTACATTCTAGATTTTTTTTTTGAATTCAAATACAACCATCTGCCAAGGTGGGATTCAAACTCAGGTCCCCAGAGCTTTAGCCTGGGTCTCTGGATTACTAGTCCAGTGACACTACTACTCCACCACGACCTCCCCGAATTAATTGAAAAGTACATGGAATTCTGGAAACCCAACAAGATGAATCTGAAACTGACTTAGTAATTGGACACAGTGATGGTACAATACCGTTGAGTGAGTGGAGACTGGTTTTCATGGCGTCTGTTTGTTTGTATACATCGATTATATAGATAGGAATGTAAATTTGAAGATGACACCAAGATTGGTAGGGTATTTAATAATGAAAAAGATGGTTGTAGTTTACAAGAAGATATAGGTAGGTTGGTCAGATAGGCAGAGCAGTGGCATTAGTGGAACATGGGCATCGCTGGCTGGCTAGGATTTATTGTCCATCCCTAGTTGCCTTTGAAGGGCAGTTGAGAGTCAACCACATTGCTGTGGTTCTGGAGTCACATATAGACCACACCAGGCAAGGAAGGCAGATTTCATTCCCTAAAGGACATTAGTGAACGAGATGGGTTTTCTGACAATTAACAGTGGTTTCACAGTCATCATTAGACTTTTTAATTCCAGATTTTTACTGAATTCAAATATAACTATCTGTTAAATGTGAACTGATGCACTTTAGAAGAAGTAACACGACAAGGAAATAATTAATAAATGGCAGGACATTACGAAATTCAGCAGAATAGATGGACCTTGGGTAAATTATTCACAGATCCCTGAAATCAACAAAGCATGTGAATAGGGTAGTTAAGAAGGCATATGGGACACTTCTTATATCAGTCATATAGAGTATAACAGCAAAGAGATAATGTTAGATTTGTACAGCTGGAATACTGTGTGTAGTTCTGGAACATTTAAGCTATAATGAAAGACTTAACGGGCTTTGTTAGTTTTCTTTAAAGCAGCAAAGGCTGAGGTTATACGGTTATGAGGGGTATGGAGAGGATGAATAGGGAGCAAGTTTTAGGTGAGGGGCAGGAGATTTAGAGGTAATTTGAGAAAAAAAAATCACTCAGTGGATGATGGAAATCTGGAATGCACTGCCTCAGAAAGTAGTGGAGGCCAAAATCCTTAAAACCTTTAAAAAATATTTGGATGATCACTTGAAATATCATAAAATTTAAAGATATGGGACAAGTGTTGGAAAATGGGATTAGCATGACTTTAGTAATAGTTATTGTTGGTGCAGACGCTATGAGTCTAAGAGCTTTTTCTGTCCAACTCTCTGATTGTGGGTGAGATCTTATCAGCTCGTCACACCAGTCGATCAGCATGGTGAGCAATAAAATTGTAAGAGATGTGAAAAATTAGGTTCCCACTCAGTTTCTCACCTTTTCCAATGATACCAACATTGGGTTGCTGGCATAAATCTAAATTTAAATATTTAAATCTGAGCGGTGTGGCTTAAGGGGAGGCAGTATATTTTGCAATCAGGGATCACCAGGGCAGCGATCGATTTGGGGGAGAGGGTTGGGGGGTTTAAAATGGCGGCCAGGATGTCAGGGGGAATGACAAATGCCCAGTGCACGCTGTACTATTATACATAGCGCACTGGAAGATCAGGCGCCTGTGCCATGATGTCCTCTGGCAATCATCAGCCAGCTTCAGCTTGAAGACTCTGTCCAATCCTCCTACTGGCAAGAAACACACACTGCCTCTTTTTAATTCTGAGTCAAAAGATCTAAATTTTTCTCTCGCTGAAAAAATGGGCATGATTCTCTGTCGTTTTTCATGCTCTTTCAGCCCTTAGAATTTTTTTGGTAAGATCACCGCCTGTGTCTCTATAGAAAACAGACAAAGTGTGAACTGAACACAAACAATTATTTTGAAGATTGCAACAACCACTATGACTGAAACAAAATAAATATTAAGAAACATGAAACTAAGGCCATAGGATTGTTGTGTTGGTATAATAAAAGATTTAAAACAGGCTGAACATGACTCAGCTTCCTCACATTTTTCACATGCAGTGCTAAACTGAGGCCCCATTTGCCTCAGGTTGACTACGGTATTATTTTAAAAAGGAGCAGAGAAGTTCTCTCTAGTTTCTGAGCCTATATTTATCCCCTAATCAACTAAAAGCACATTATCTGGTCCTTAGCACATTGCTGTAGGAACTTGCCATGTATAAACTGCCTGCTGTGTTCCCTACAAAAGTACTAAATTTACTGAAAAACACTTTGAGACAGCCTGAGCTGTATAAATGCAAGATTTTCTTTTCTTCCTGTTAAACAAATCAGTAAGTAAACTGAAAATCAGAAGTTTGTTTTCAATGGTTCTTTTTCCTGTCAGTGTTGTTCATGCAGAAGAGCATAAACCCAAATCCCTGATCAGTGCTGTTACTTGAGGTGCAGAAAAAGGTTCACAGTAACAAAATCCAAAATTAAAGAGTTAGAAGATGAAAGAATAGCTTTTTAATTCCCTACGATTTTCAAAAGGATGTAAAAGATAAATATTGTGATCTGAAGAGCAGAGGAGTTCTACTTAAAATGTCCACAATCACCACTGAAAAATGAAAATACATACGTACTGCAAAGATAAGAGCAAGTATTCTAATTAAGTGTATCTCTTCCTGCTGTTCTACTTAAGGCAAGACTCTGGATTGATGCTTCTGAGCTCCCTTAGAACTGCATCAAAAAATCAGCTGAAATTAGAGGCCTGTAACTTCCAAAAAGTGTCAATCTTCATCGGTTTGCCATTCTGGATGGAATTATCCTCTATTTATTGCCGCTATCTTGCGCAAACTTCCTCACTCAAACTGTGAGAGAAGAGCAGCAAAGTGTGACTTGGCAGCTTTGGAATAAGTGATACTGACAAGGAGATGCTTAAAGGGATAAACACCTTGGGGGGAGGGATGGATGGTTACTGTGTGTGCAAAGCTGCATATGAATGTTTAGACAGTTACTCTGTTGTTAGAAGTGATTTTTTCCCTTTTTACTTTTTCAGAATATCTATCAGGATATATTTGGTAGAATCATCCAAAGTTAGCGATTCAACTCACAGCCCAGCGCAATTTCAAGAGAAGGTTAGCACTTCTGGGCAATTGCTTGATAAACATTTCTGTGGAAACTTCCTAAAGGAATTCCCCAGCACATCACTGTGTACCCCCTCATGCTGGGGAACCAGGAAGTGTTGGACCTATGTCATCAGTCCTTAGGTGAGGCTTGAACCCCATAAATTTTGATTCAGAAAAGCCAGTATCACCACTGAACCAAGCTGACATAATGAAAAAACAAACACAGGCAAATGGCATCACCTAGATTCTTAAAAAAAGGTACAAAAGTATTTGTCTACTTTGGTCAGGTAGTACAACATAACAATAATGTAAAATGTTTAACTCTTGTTTATTGTGGAATAAGCTATTTTTTTCAAAACATATTGTTCCTTCCCTACAAGGATTCTACAACAAAATGAGAAGCAACTCTCAAGAGGTCAGGGCTATTAAAATCACTTATCAACCAAAAAGGTTTTCTGTGAGGTTAATCTCCCTCTATGTGCCTTTTCTTTTATCATCTTTTAACTTGTCTCACATCAGATACTTATCTCAGGACAAATTCATATCCTCTTACAGAATGGAGAACTTGTAAGTAATTATTATATCATTATATTATAGCAGCAGACTGCCTACCTACATATGTTGCACTAAGCTGTAAGATCTTACCTGGATATTACTGGGGATTTGTTGCCATTTACAGTGCTTGATCTTTCCCAAGGCTTTCTGGTCGTCTCTGAAAATAAGCAGGTTTCACAATCCATTTATTTAAAAAATGACTTTGTTAATCAAAGCAATTTGCAATATGTGTTCTGCATTTGAGAAAAGACAACTGCAAAGGGTTAGGGGTGGTCATACTAATCAAGAGGGGAGAAAGATTCAGATGCTAAACTGTAGACGCCTAAGAGTGAGTTACAACTTGGAATCGAAGTAGGTAGCTCAAAAGATAGCAATCCAAAATCCTCCATTCCATGATAGCCAGTAACTCTTCCTCTTTTTATAAATTTTCATATCATCACTTTGTATGCTTTTAATTTTGTTCAGCCACATTTTTTTGCAATTAGTGTGCAAGGAACTGGTCTCTAGAATAAAGTTACAGACATTGTCATTTCTTTTCAAAGCCTCTCACGTTCATGAACAACATAAAATTCACTGGCTACTTCAATGGCAGAAGAGCAATGAATACTCAGCTGCAACAGATAACTCTGCAACCAATCCATTACAACTCGAGAGAAGGTCATTTTTTGATGGGTACATTGTCTCCTGATTTGCTTATCTAATAGCACCTGCACTTCAAAATAATTTATTGGTTGTGAAGTAGCTGAAAATCTGTGCAATTCTCTTTCCCAGAAAGCAGGGATCACTGAACTTATTCAAAGCAAAGCAGAGTTAGATAGATTTTTGATAGACACTGAGGTTATGAAAGAAAGACAAGAAGATGGAGAGCACAACCAGATCAGGCAGGATCTTATTAAATGGCAGAGCAAGGTACAAAAGGCTGAAAGGCCTACTTCTGCTCTAAAATCTTACATTCCTAACCTCAGCATCTACATCTGAGAGGATAGGTGATGCTGAAATGAAAATCAGAGTATTTCTCATAAGAAACAATACTTTTCACTGCATCCCAATACATGTGGCAATAAATTAAATCAAATGCTATCTTGGATTTCCTTTCATGTTAGCTCTACTACTGATACTACTGAAATATTGGTCATGTTAGCACCTATGCATAAGTTGGTAAGGTTGAAAAGAAAATAAGATGAAATGGAAAGAGAGTGGGCACATTGGAATAAGTCTGCCAGTTTCTGTGCAAAAGTTTCTGGGAAATTCTAAGTAAACAATTGCATCTGTTGGAAGATAGGGCTGGGCTGTTAAGAAAATGAAGGATTAAGCATAAAGCATGGTTGGAATATAGGAGGGGAGCCTGTGAGAAGCAGTCATTATTTCCTTCCAGTGCTGGCACTGTACAAAAGTGAGATATTTCCAAAATTAGTTAATAGTTTCTGAGAATTAGTTATGTGTTTATTTAGCATTTGGCTATGAAGAAGTTATATATAAAGGCTACCTTGATGCAATTTTAAGATCATATTTTGCTCAAACATCCAATGCACCTCCTGTTGTCATCTTACATTAAAGCTACATTTCTCAGCATTAGCTACATATCCTTTCTTTGGATATTTTAAGTATGATCTTGGTGGGAATATAGTAACTGACTTTCCTCAAGCATTTATATGCTTACTACACTTGCAAAATTGTATAGAAATAAAACTGGGAGAGGTGACAAATTTTATTCAACAAGAATGCTTCTCGCCTTATTTAGGATTTTTCTAAGATGTGTGAACAGAATGAGAAGATTTTCTGTACCTCCCGTGTATTATGCAGTGCTGGAGTTGGCATGGGATTTTCTGTTCTATGCACCCTCCTCTGCCTGGAAACCAGCAGTGGGAGTTCGCTACAGGCAAGTCTGGAAGATCCTGCCAGAGAGAATGGCTGGAAAATTCTAGCCCATATATCAGAAGGGCTGATGGCTGTCTGAGAGTTGTACTACAATTCTATAATTATGAAGGCTGTTTTCAGTTTGTTTGTGCTTGTGAGAAAGTGTTTTTGCAGCCACGAGAAAGTAGAAAAGCAATACCAGGTGTTATAGTGACCAACAGGTATTAAGAAATTTGGAAAGTAACAAAAGACTAGGCTGCTGTCAAGGTTCATCTTGTGTTCCTAACTGCTGAAAATCCATGTTTTCTCATGCCTGTTCCTGAATTTTCATGCAGTACAGTTCATTGTTAATAATTCTACTGTAGCAATCTTTATTTCCACTGTAAAAAATGCATATCTATCACTGGGTCAGGTTGGAATTGCAGCTGGTCCAATAGCAAGTAAATATTTAATATTTCATGTAGCATTCCATAATCCAATATTTAAGTAAATACTTATTTAAAATGGCCAATTGTAATGAATGCTTAAACAAAAATGAAAAATGCTGTATATACATAACAGATCTAGCAGCAGTGCGGAGAGAAACCAAGTTAACATTCCAGGTCGATGACCTTTCATCAGAACTGGAAAAAGTTAGGAATGTAATTGGTTTTGAGCAAAGAATGGACTGCAGAAGACTGGAATGATTGAGTGACCGGGAAAGGGCCAAAGGGAATGGTGGTACGACAAAAAAAGAAACAAAACATGTGGCTTGGACTGTCAGAAAGCAAAAATGAGAGAAAAACCAAAACATGTAAAGAAAGAAAGGTAAATAAAATGAAAAAAAGAGATATCCAATATTGCTGAACTCAATGTTGAGTCTGGAAGATCTAATTGAAAGACAAGATGCTGTTCCCCAAACTGGAGTTAAACTTCACTGGAACACTGAAGCAAACCAAGGACAGAGATGTCAGCAAGAGAGCAAGGTGGAGAAAAATTGCAAACTTAATGGCACTATTCAGCAAAGCAGTCACCCAATTGGCATTTGATCTCCCTATAATAGAAGGGAATGACTTTGTAATGGATAGATTTAGAATCATAGAAAAACTACAACACAAACAAACCCTTCGGCCCACAGATCATATCTTCGCACCGATCATATCTCTACCTACTGAGTTTACTTATAACCCTCAATCCCCCTAAGTCCCATGTACTCATCCAGAAGTCTCTTAAAAGACCATATTTGCCTCCACGGATGGCAGCCAATTCCATTCATCCACCACCCTCTGAGTGAAAAACTTACCTCTGACATCTCCTCTGTACCTACTCCCCAGCACCTTAAATCTGTGTCTTCTTGTGGCAGCCATTTCAACCCTGGGAAAAAGCCTCTGAGAATCCACCCAATCAATACCTCTCAACATCTTATACACCTCTATCAGGTCCCCTCTCATCCTTCGTTTCTCCAAGGAGAAAAGACCGAGCTCTCTCAATCTATCCTCGTAAGGCATGCCATCCAATCGAGGTTAACATCCTTGTAAATCTCCTCTGCACCCTTTAAATAGCTTCCACATCCTTCTTGAAATGAGGCGACCAGAACTGAGCACAGTACTCCAAGTGGGGTTCGACCACAGTCTTATAAAGCTGCAGCATTATCTCCCGACTCCTAAACTCAATCCCTTGATTGATGAAAGCCAGTACACCATATGCCTTCTTGACCACATCCTCCACCTGCGAAGCCGATTTGAGAGGCCTGTGAACCCCGACCCCAAGGTCCTTCTGATCTTCCACACTGCTAAGAGTCTTACCCTTAATATTATATCTTTTCATCCCATTTGAACTGCCAAAATGGACCAGTACACATTTATCCAAGTTGAAGTCCATCTGCCACTTCTCCGCCCAGTCTTGCATCCTATCTATGTCACGCTGCAACTTCTGACATCCCTCCAAATTATCCACAACACCTCCAACCTTTGTGTCATCGGCAAACTTACCTACCCATCCCTCCACTTCCTCATCATTTACAAAAATCACAAACAGCAAGGGTTCCTGGGGCACTCCAGTATTCACAGTGGAGAGCGATCAGGGGGGTTGTACTGCAGGAAAGCGGCAAACTGAAAAGATTGAGTGTGTGAACATTCAGAAAGAGGAGGTGTTGGAACTGTTAAATTCCATCAAGGTAGATAAGTCGCCGGGTCTGGATGGGATGTACCCCAGGTTACTGTGGGAGGTGAGGGAAGTGATTGCAGAGCCCCTGGCGATGATCTTTGCATCGTCGATGGAGACGGGAGAGGTTCCGGAAGATTGGAGGATTGCAGATGTGGTGCCTATTTTCAAGAAAGGGAATAGGGATAGCCCAGGGAATTACCGACCAGTGAGTCTGACCTCAGTGGTCAGTAAGTTGATGGAGAAGATTCTGAGAGATAGGATTTATGAGCATTTAGAGAAATTCAATATGATCAGGAATAGTCAACACAGCTTGTTAAGGGCAGATCATGCCTTATGAGCCTAGTTGAATTCTTCGAAAATGTGACTGAACACATTGACGAAGGAAGAGCAGTGGATGTGGTTTACATGGATTTCAGCAAGGCGTTTGATAAGGTCCCCCATACAAGGCTTCTTGAGAAGGTGAGAGGGCATGGGATCCAAGGGGCTTTGGCCTTGTGGCTTGCCTGCAGAAGGCAGAGAGTAGTTGTGGATGGGTCTTCTTCGGCATGGAAGTCAGTCACCAGTGGAGTGCCCCAGGGATCTGTTCTAGGATCCTTGCTGTTTGTCATTTTCATAAATGACCTGGATGAGGAAGTGGAGGGATGGGTTAGTAAGTTCGCCGACGATACGAAGGTTGGTGGTGTTGTGGATAGTCTGGAGGGATGTCTGAAGTTGCAGCGAGACATAGATAGGATGCAAGACTGGGCGGAGAAGTGGCAGATGGACTTCAACGTGGATAAATGTGTGGTGGTCCATTTTGGCAGGACCAATGGGATGAAGCAGTATAATATCAAGGGTAGGAGTCTTGGCAGTGTTGAGGAGCAGAAGGATCTTGGGGTCTGGGTCCATAGGTCTCTTAAATCTGCCCCGCAAGTGGAGGATGTGGTCAAGAAGGCATATGGTGTACTGGCCTTCATTAATAGAGGAATTGAGTTTAGGAGTCAGGAGGTAATGCTGCAACTTTATAAGACCCTTGTCAGACCCCACTTGGAGTATTGTGTGCAGTTCCGGTTGCCTCACTATAGGAAGGACGTGGAAGCTATTGAGAGGATGCAGAGGAGATTTACAAGGATGTTGCCTGAATTGGTATGCCTTATGAAGATAGGTTGAGAGAGCTAGGTCTCTTCTCCCTGGAGAGACGAAGGTTGAGAGGCAACCTGATAGAGGTTTATAAGATGTTGAGTGGAATAGATAGGGTGGATTCTCGTAGGCTATTTCCCAGGGCTGAAATGGTCGCTATGAGAGGACACAGGTTTAAAGTGTTGGGGGGTAAGGGCAGAGGAGATGTTAGAGGTACGTTTTTCACTCAGAGGGTGGTGAGTGAATGGAATCGGTTGCCGTCAGTGGTGGTAGAGGCGAACTCATTGGGGTCTTTTAAGAGACTTCTGGGTGAGTACATGGGATTTAATGGGATTGGGAGTTACAGATAGTTCTACGGCCTGATAAGTATAGATATGATCGGCACAACTTGTGGGCCGAAGGGCCTGTTTGTGCTGTAGTGTTCTATGTTCTATATCCACAGGTGACTGACCTCCATGCAGAAAAAGACCCATCTAAAACCACTCTCTGCCTTCTGTAGGCACGCCAGTTCTGGACCCACAAAGCAACATCCCTTGGATCTCATGTCCCTCACTTTCTCAATAAGTCTTGCATGAGGAACCTTATTGAATGCCTTGCTGAAGTCCATATAAACCACATCTACTGCTCTTCCTTCGCCAATTTGTTTAGTCACATTTTCAAAAAACTCAACTAGGCTCATAAGGCATGATCTGCCTAAGACAAAGCCGTGCTGACTACTTTTGATCATACTATAGACTATACTTCTCTAAATGTTGTCCAGTCTCTCAGGATCTTTTCCATCAACTTACCAACTACTGAGGTTAGACTCACTGGTCAATAATTTCCTGGGCTATCTCTATTCCCTTTCTGGAATACAGGAA
Organism: Sphyrna mokarran; assembly: GCA_024679065.1. Classification (NCBI taxonomy): domain Eukaryota; kingdom Metazoa; phylum Chordata; class Chondrichthyes; order Carcharhiniformes; family Carcharhinidae; genus Sphyrna; species Sphyrna mokarran. The sequence goes on from JAGIQG010000005.1 coordinate 4,535,317, forward strand.
CCACATCCGCAATCCTCCAATCCTCCGGAACTTCTCCCATCTCCATGATGACGTAAAGATCATCGCCAGAGGCTCTGCAATCTCTTCCCTCACTTCCCACAGTAACCTGGAGATACATCCCCTTAGGTTCGGCGACTTATCTATCTTGATGTTATTCAAAAACTCCAACATATTCTCTTTCTTAATGTCCCCATACTCAAGCTTTTCAGTGCGCCACAAACCTGCACAACAACCACCAAGACCTTTTTCCATCATGAATATCGAAGTAACTTATTCATTGAGCACCTCTGCTATTTCTACTGGTTCTATACAAACTTTCCCACTGTCACATTTTATAGAATATAAAACAAACAGCACAAACAGGCCCTTCAGCCCACAAGTTGCGCCGATCATATCCATACCTACCAGCCCTATTCATAACTCTCAATCCCATTAAATCCCATGTACTAATCGAGAAGTCTCTTAAAAGAATCCAGCGAGTTCGCCTCTACCACCACTCTCGGCAGCCGATTCCACTCACTCACCACCCTCTGAGTGAAAAACTTACCCCTGACATCTCCTCTGTACCTGTTCCCCAGCATCTTAAACCTGTGTCCTCTCGTAAGTGACCATTTCAGCCCTGGGAAATAGCCTCCAAGAATCCACCCTATCTATACCTCTCAACATTTTATAAACCTCCAGTTCAACAGCAGTTGAACATGGGTCATGCTGTAACTTCTGACATCCCTCCAGATTATCCACAATACCACCAATCTTCGTGTTGTCAGCAAACTTAATAACCCATCCTTCCACTTCCTCATCCAGGTCATTTATGACAATGACAAACAGCAAGGGTCCCAGAACAGATCCCTGGGGCACTCCACTGGTTACCGACCTCCATGGAGAAAAAGAGCCATCCACAACCACTCTCTGCCTTCTGCAGACAAGCCAGTTCTGGATCCACGAGGCCAGAGCCCCTTGGATCCCATGGCCTCTCTCCTTCTCCTACTCCTTCACACCTAGGTCCTATAGGTCCTATTCCTTCACATCTCATCCTTTTACTCTTCACATATTTGTAGAACACCTTAGGACTTTTTCCTTAATCTTATCTGTCAAGGTCTTCTCATGACCCCCTCTGGCTCTCCTAATATCCTTCTTAAGTTTCTTCCTATAAGCCGTATACTCCTCTAGATCCCTAACATTACCTGCCTCCCTGAACCTTTTGTACGCTATTTTTTCCTTTTTGACTAGATTTGTTACAACTTTCGTGCACCATGGTTCCTGTAACCTACCAAAACTTTTCCGTTTCATTCGAAGCTTGTTGTGCAGAACTCCAGACAAACATTCTTGAAAATCTGCCACCTTACTTCGGTACATTTCCCCGACAATACCTCCTTCCAATTTACGTTTCTAATTTCCTGCCTGATGGCTTCACATTTCCCCTTATTCCAGATAAGATTTGAAGGTTTTAGATTACAATTAATTGTAATTAATTGTAAAATTAATTACAAAATTAATTTTGTAATTACATTGATTACAAAATGTAATCAAATTTTGATTACATTTGAAAATATATCAAATGCATGGCTGGTAAATCAGCTGTATGCCATAGTATGGTTTTTACATAGCATGCTCAAGCTTTGTTTATTTATGAAAGCAGCTAAGTGTTTTTCTTGGAAAAGGGGAAGTGGGCGAAACAGTGGTTAGCACTGCTGCTTCACAGCGCCAGGAGCCTGGGTTCGATTCCCAGCTTGGATCACTATCTGTATGGAGTTTGCACATTCTCACCATGTCTGCTTGGGTTTCCTTCAGGTGCTCTGGTTTCCACCCACAGTCTGAAAGACATGCTGGTTAGGTGCATTGACCCAAACAGGTGCCAGAGTGTGATGATTAGGGGAATTTCACATAACTTCACTACACTGTTAACATAAACCTTACTTGTGACTAATAATTATGAACAAACTTTACTCGAAGTAAAAGCTGCTTTGAGGTTCCTTGCAGCTTCCAAGCACAATTACCATGTGTATAAACATTGTGGTTAGGTATAACATTGGGGGGGAGGGGCGGTGGGTTACTTCACATATGTTCAACTGCAAAGTGAAAGATAAATAAACAAACATGGAACATTCTGCGTAAAAATCATTAAGCTATCAAAGGCTAGTTCAAGGTAATGGTCTGCTTTAAATGCCTGCAATGGATCTGCTAATGGGTTTGATTTTTCTAAAAAGTAAAGTTTAAAGTTCATTTATTAGTCACAAGTGACACTTTCATTAACAATGCAATGAGATTACAGTGACATTCCACTAGTCGCCACATTCCAGTGCCCAGGAAGACTTGAAAAAATGTAGTGTTATGAGAGTGGGCCTGAGTGAGCAGCTGTGGGGTAAGGAATGCACCCCCCCCCCCCCGTCAAACTGACTCCTCCTGTCAGTTAGAGGACTACAAAGGGGTCTTCTGACCCCTGCGGCTTCTGAGAGAAAGGGGAATCCTTTCTGCGGAATAGAGTGCTGCTGGGATCTGGAAGACTTCCAGATATCCAGGGGGCATGGAGATGAAATTGAACAGGCCACCTCAAATTTTTCACAATACAGAGAAAGGTAAAGGGGGCGATTCTTTGGGATTAAAAAGGTCTACGTTCTAAAAAGGTGGATTTACACATAAGAGGCAAAGAGAATGGCTGAGGTACTAAAGAAGTACTTTGTATCAATCTTTACCAATAAACAGGCTGCTAAAGTCAGTGAAAGAGAAGGTAATTGAACACTGGATGGACAAAAATTGATAAAGAGGAGATAGTGGAAAGACTGATGACACTTATGTAAGAACATAAGAGTTAGGAGCAAGAGAAGGACATCTGGCCTTTTGGGCCTGCTTTGCCATTCAATAAGATTCATGGCTGATCTTGTCGTGGATTCAGTTCTGCTTACTTGCCCATTCACCTAATTCCTTTACTGTTCAAAAATTTATCTATCCTTGCCTCAACTACTTCACTGTGCAGGGAACTCAAGAGATTCAAAATCCTTTGTGTGAAGAAGTTCCACCTCAACTCAGTCCTAAATCTACTCCCCCTTATTTTGAAGCCATGATCCCTAGTTCTAGTTTCACCTGCCAGTGGAAACAACCTTCCTGCTTCTATCTTACTATTCCCTCCATAATCTTATGTTTATCTAAGATTTCCCCTCATTCTTCTGAATTCCAATGAGTATAGCCTCAGCCTATTCAGTCTCTCCTCATAAGCCAATCCTCTCAACCCTGGAATCGATCCAGTGAATCCTTCTGTACATATTGTGTACTGTTCTAGTCACCGTGTTATAGGAAGGATGTGGAAGCATTGGAAACAGTGCAGAGGAGATTCATCAGGATGTTGCCTGGTACAGTGGGAAGGTCTTATGATGAAAAGCTGAGGGACTTGAGGCTGTTTTCGTTAGAGAGAAGATTAAGAGGAAGTTTAATAAAGGCATACAAGATGATCAGAGGATTAGATAGGGAGGACAGTGAGAACCTTTTTCCTCAGATGGAGATCCGAGGGTACATAGCTTTAAATTGAGGGGCGATAGATATAGGACAGATGTCAGAGATAGGTTCTTTACTCACAGAGTAGTAAGGGCGTGGAATGGCCCGCCTGCAACAGTGGTGGACTCGCCAATATTAAGGGCATTTAAATGCTCACTGAATAAAGATATGGATAATATTGATATAATGTAGGTTAGATGGCTTTAGATTGGTTTCACAGGTCGGCGCAACATGGAGGACCAAAGGGCCTGTACTGCACTGTAATGTTCTATATTCTATCCTCCAGGGCCAGTATGTCCTTTCTCAAGTAAGGAGACCAAAACTGTACACAGTATTCCAGGTGTGGCCTCACCAGCACCTCAAATAGCAGCAACATAACCTCGCTGTTCTTAAATTCCATCTCTCTAGCAATGAAGGACAAAATTCCATTTGTCCTTTTTAATCACCTGCAAACCAGCTCCTTGAGATTCCTGCACAAGGACACCCAGTTCTCTCTGTTGCTGTGAGAGTCCAATTTTTTAACCATTTAAATAATAGTCCATTTTGCTGTTATTCCTACCAAAATGGATGACCTCACATTTACCAACATTGTACGCCATCTGCCAGACCTTCGCCCACTCACTTAGTCTATCTATGTCCCTTTGCAGATTTTCAGCTTTCTCTACACACTTTACTTTACCACTTATCTTAATGTCATCTGCGAATTTTGACACACTATATTTGGTCCCCAACTTCAAGTCATCTATGAAATTGTAAACAATTGCAGAGCCAACAGTGATCCCTGATATTTGAAGGTAATCAGTCCAAAGATCAAATGGAATGCATCCTAAGATCCAGAGAGGACTAAAGGAGAAAATTGCATTGGTTCTGGTCATAATCTTTCAATCTTCCTGAAATCCAGGAGGACTAGAGAAATGCAAATTTCATCACTTTGTTCAAAAATGTGCAAATCCCCATTCAGGTCCCTTGGGGAAGCGTTCCACTGCAGCCTTACAGTGACAGAGAAACATCTAGGCAGACAGCTTACCATCCTGACCTCCATCTGGGTCCAATGTGAAGATCAGGGTGTAACTGCCAGCTGTCAGTGACAGGGAGCAGTGCAAAGTTGACACTGCCAAAGGGCGGGGACCTGAAAGACCTATATCGTAGTCTTTGTCTGGAGGAAGCTTGAGATGAGAAGAACTAATCCAATTCTGTATTCTCCTCGACGCCAAGAAGTTCTATTGGTGAGAATTTCCTGATATTTACCACATTCAGGGAGCTTCAGATTGATAGCGTTCAAACCCTGACATTTCTGTCTTTTAATTTATAAGGCCTACCCTCCAAACCCCATCACTCAGAGACCCTATCTGTTCGCCCTTTGTGTGCGTACAGGAGAAAAACTCTCAGCTGGTTAAAATTATACGTAGCATAAAGGAAGATGGTTGTGGTCAGTCATCTCAGCTCTAGAACATTGCTAGAGGAGTTCCTCAGGCTCAACCATGACAAATGCTGTTTGTAATTTTTATAAATGATCTGGATAAGGGTATTGAAGGATGGATTAGTAAATTTGCAGATGACACTAAAGTCGGTGGAGTGGTAGTGAAGAGGGGTGTTATAGTTTGCAGAGGGACTTGGACAAGTTGCAGAGCTGGGCCGAGAGGTGGAAAATGGAGTTTAATGTGGAAAAGTGTGAGGTAATGCACTATGGCAGAAATAATAAATGTGTAGAGTATAGGGCTAATGGTAGGATTCTTAGTAGTCTTGATGAACAAGAGGGACCTTGGTGTGTGTGTGCATAGATCCCTGAAAGTATGCAGTCAGGTCGAGAAGGTTGTTAAGAAGGCATATGGAGTCTTAGCTTTTATTGGTAGGGGGATTGAATTTCGGAGCCGCAACGGCATGTTGCAACTGTACAAAACTCTAGTGCGGCCGCACTTGGAGTATTGTGTGCAGTTCTGGTCCCCACATTATAAGAAGGATGTGGAGGCATTGGAGAGGATACAGAGGAGGTTTACCAGGATGTTGCCTGGTATGGAGGGCAGGTCTTATGAGGAGAGGTTGAGGGATTTGAGGTTGTTTTCGTTAGAAAGGAGGAGGCTAAGAGGGGACCTGATCGAAACATATAAGATGATTAGAGGTTTAGATAGGGTGGACAGTGATAGCCTTTTTCCTAGGATGGAAAAAGCTCGCACGAGGGGACACAGCTTTAAATTAAGGGGTGATAGTTATAGGACGGATATCAGAGGTAGGTTCTTTACTCAAAGAGTGATTAGGGAGTGGAATGCCCTGCCTGCAGCTGTTGTAGATGCGCCAAATTTGGTGGCGTTTAAGAGGTTAGTTGATAGGTATATGGAAGAGAAGGGAATGGTTTAGTTTGGAGGGGCATTGCTTTTTATATTGGTCGGCACAACATCGAAGGCCGAAGGGTCTGTTCTGTGCTGTGATGTTCTATGTTCTAAATGCTACATCAATAACTTTCCTTCCATTATAAGGTCAGAAGTGGGGATGTTCACTGATTATTGCATAACGTTCAGCATCATTTGCAACTCTTTAGATACAGAAGCAGTTTATGTCCAAAGGAAGCAAGACCTGGAAATATCCAGGCTTGGGCTGACAAGTGGCAAGTTATATTTGTGCTGAAGAAGTGCAAGGCAATGAGCATTTCCAACAAAAAAACAATTTAACAACTACACCTTGACATTCGACAACCCTTCTATGACTGAGTCTCCATACGGCATGGTGTCACAATGGTTAGTATTGCTGCCTCATAGCGCCAGGGACCTGGGTTTGATTCCTGGTTTGGGTCACATTCTCCCCGTGCTGCATGAATTTCATTAGGGTGCTTCGGTTTCCTCTCACAGTTCGTAAGATGTGCTGTTTAGGTGTATAGGCCATGCTAAATTCTCCCTCAGTGTATCCAAACAGGCACTGGAGTGTGTCGACTAGGGGGTTTTCACAGTAACTTCATCAGTGCTAATGTAAGCCTCTTTTTGAACTAATAAAATTAAAACTTAAACTTAAACATATCAACATCGTGAGTTACCATCTATCAGAAACTCAGCTGGATTAGCCATATAAATGCAGTTGACTACCAGAACAGATCAGGGCTAGGAATCCTGTGGTAAGTTACTCAACTCAGGATACCTCAAAGCCTGTCGTTAAGAGAAGTGAGCCTGCTGGAGTGACTTTGGGAGGATTCGTAATGTTACATATTTCCAAAAGTGTGATCATGGTAAAAGGATTTCAGAAGATATATTTTGTTGGGTTAGTTAACATGAAAAATGTGCTGGTTAGGTGCACTGACCTGAACAAGCGCCAGACTGTAGCAACTAGGGGAATTCCACAGTAACTCAGTGCAGTGTTAATGCAAGTTTCACTTATGACTAATAAATAAACTAAGTGAGAATACCTTTACTTAGGTGTATTAGTTCCCTGTTACATAATGTTTGATGTTTTTTATTCATTCATGTGACATGGGCATCATTGATTGGCCAGCATTTATTGCCCATCCTTAGATGCCTGAGGGCAGTTGACAGACAACCACATAGCTGTGGCTTTGGAGCACATGTACACTAGACAAAGTAAGGAAGACAGACTTCCTTCCCCAAAGGACATTTTTACTGAATTCAAATACCACCATCTGCCATGGCGGGATTCGAACCAGTGTTCCCAAAACATTAGCTGAGTTTCTGGATTAATGGTCTAGTGATAATACCACTAGACCATTACTTCCGTGATGTTGATTTTAGTTTGTTACAGTTTAAATCTTAAAATGTGAAATCTTGTCATTAGTTTTTTCCATTGGTCACTGGGAAATACATTTTCAGCAGCAGATGAACTGAGACAAGGATAGAAATAGGCAATATTATAAGGATGAAAGTCATTTTCGGGATGGAGTAGATATGTGGTCAAGTACTCTCTCATGGTATATCTGGTTTGTAGAACCAGTAACTCAGAACGCATTCCAATAACTTTGCAGAGAATTTGTTGGAGATTACAACAATAGTCTCAGCAACTGAACAATTGTTCAATGGGAACACTATTTCATCCTGAAACCTAGTATAACAAAAAAAACTACATTGCTAGATAAAAGGTCATTAAATGAGCCACATGGTTCTTCACACCTACCTGATGTGTTTGATGCAGTTGGACCTTTCATACTAGAAGATTCAGATTCTTCCTAATAAAAGTAAACCATTCAAAGATAAAATACTCAAAATGATTACAATGTTATTAAACAGATTAAATTTGGCAGGGTATTCATTGATAATGGAGATAAAATATATTTAAACAGTTCTAACTGTGATTGATTTGTACAGGTTAGAGAGGATACATATAACTTTGGAGTGACAAACTATCTAACTTACAGCTTTTTGTTGAGATACTTTCTTACATCCTCCTTTTTTTTGTTTTTAATTCCAATTCAATCCAATCAAGTCCAATTCACGGTCTCAACAAGTTCAGACATTCCCGATCCAAGCTGACAAGACAGGGCTCTCACCTCTATATGATCCAAGATGATTGGAGTTAGCATTGCACCTCCTCCAAGGCTGGATCTCATTTGTATCTTAGCCAAAAGGCCGAGATGCCGCTTTTAAAAATTGCTTCAAATGAAGCTAAAATATAACCTAATGACTTCAACCAAGCACAGCATGTCGATACTACACTTGATCTCAGCCAAAAGACCGGGAGTGATCATTAGTAACGATCAGAATGGCCCTGAAGTGTTAGTTCCTCAGGGTTGGGAACGAGTTAATCATCAACTCAGAGGGCCCATTCATCATGCTTCAGTAACAGGAAAAGATTTCCAAACTGATGATTTTTCTTACAAAGCAGTTATAATCAGCCAGATGCCACTGATTCAATTCTTAAATCAGAGGCTATTAACACAGGCTTGGGATAAGGCAGTTACATAGTCATTAGCTCTGGTTTCTATTTGAACTTACTAGGTTAGGGAGAGAAAGAGAAGATAAAGGAGAGAAGGGAGGAAAAATTTATGTTAAGATAAGACGAAACTTAAATCAATAAACACAGGCTGCTACTTACATTTTTCTCCTCTTTTGGATCTGGCTCAGGAACTGAACCCTTTTCAGCAATTCTTCTCCTAAGGGAAAGGAATAAATAATTCCATTATCCAAATTCTACACTCAAACAACAAAAAGGAGAGTGGATGAGGTGTGCATAACAAGGAACCATCTGAGCAGTGAGAACCAGAGAATGACAGCCCAGTTGTGGAAAGACAATTGGTGACAACACTGGGGAAAATTCCCTGAGATGTTTTTAATCATGCCATGGTATTACTCTAAACAAAACACAGCCTCACAAAGCAAATTTCATGAAAAAATTCCACAGAAAGAATCCAAGTGAAAGTCCCAAAGCTGAAAGGAACAATGAGGAACCACCACTGCAGTAGGGCCCATTCTTCACATCTTTGAAAATGTTGATGGCCTGTCAGCAGCTAAGCAAAGTTCTTGCTGTTTAAAACTCCATTTCATTTGCTTTCGAGAAACCCTCATAGGAATAGAAAAGCAGACTGTTATTCCATCCAAAGCTCCTGTGCTATTACCCCCATGATAAACCTAGTTGCACCACCTATGTCTAAGGTACAGTAAGTAATCTCACAACACCAGGTTGAAGTCCAACAGGACTTATTTGGTAGAACGAGCTTTCAAAGCTTTGCCCCTTCATCAGCTGAGTGAAGAGTTTGGTTCACAAACAGGGTATATTTGGACACAAACTCAATTACAAAATAATAGTTGGAATGCGAATCTTAAACATTAATCAAGTCTTTACAGGTGCAGACAATATGGTTGGAGAAAGGGCCAAGCACAGGTTAAAGAAGTGTGAATTGTTTCAAGCCAGGATGGTTAGTGAGGTTTTGCAAATCCAGGCAAGTCATGGGGGTTAGAAGTAATGCAACATGAACCCAAGATCCCGGTTGAGGCTGTCCTCATGTATGCAGAACTTGGTTATCAGTCTCTGCTCAGCAACTCTGCATTATCATGTGGTGAAGGCTGCCTTGGACATGCTTACCCGAAGATTAGAAGCTGAATGCGCATGATTGCTGAAGTGTTCCCCAGCAGGAAGGGAACACACCTGCCTGGTGATTGTCGAAGAGTGTCTATTCATCTGTTATCCTAGCATCTGATTGGCCTCCCCAATGTACCATGCCTCGGAACATCATTTCCTGCAGCATATCAGGTAGACAATGCTGGCTAAGTCACAAGAGTATGTACCATTTGTCTGGTGTATGGTATTCTCACATGAGATGATGGCATTCATAGAACATAGAACATAGAACAATACAGCACAGAACAGGCCCTTCGGCCTTCGATGTTGTGCCGACCAAAATAAAAAGCAATGCCCCTCCTAACTAAACCATTCCCTTCTCATCCATATACTTATCAACTAACCTCTTAAACGCCACCAAACTTGGCGCATCTACAACAGCTGCAGGCAGGGCATTCCACTCCCTAATCACTCTTTGAGTAAAGAACCTACCTCTGATATCCGTCCTATAACTCATACCCCTTAATTTAAAGCTGTGTCCCCTCGTGCTAGCTTTCTCCATCCTAGGAAAAAGGCTATCACTGTCCACCCTATCTAAACCTCTAATCATCTTATATGTTTCAATAAGATCCCCTCTTAGCCGCCTCCTTTCTAACGAAAACAACCTCAAATCCTTCAACCTCTCTTCATAGGACCTGCCCTCCATACCAGGCAACATCCTGGTAAACCTCCTCTGTACCCTCTCCAATGCCTCCACATCTTTCTTATAATGTGGCGACCAGAACTGCACACAATACTCCAAGTGCGGCCGCACTAGAGTTTTGTACAGTTGCAACATGATGCTGCGGCTCCTAAATTCAATCCCCCTACCAATAAAAGCTAAGACTCCATATGCCTTCTTAACAACTTTATCCACTTGACTGCCTACTTTCAGGGATCTATTGACACATACACCAAGATCCTTCTGTTCCTCAACACTATTAAGAGCCCTACCATTAGCCCTATACTCTACACATTTATTGTTCCTGCCAAAGTGCATTCATGTCGATGATCCGGCACGTCTTGCACAGGTTGCTGTGGCAGGGTTGTGTGGTGTCATCGTCACTGTTCTCCTGAAAGCTGGGTATTTTGCTGCAGACAATGGTCTGTTTGAGGTTATGTGGTTGTTTCAAAGCAAGTAGTGGAATGTGGGGATGGCCTCGGCGGGATATTTGTCTTCAACAATGATATGTTGAAGGCTCGCTACAGCAACCTCTGCACGAGCAAGGAACATTACATTTTGTGGAGGCTGCATGATGGGTGGCACAGTGGTTAGCACTGCTGCCTCATAGCGCCAAGGACCCGGGTTCGATTCCCAGCTTGGATCATTGTCTGTGTCGAGTTTGCATCTTTTCCCTGTGCCTGTGTCGGTTTTCTCCAGATGCTCAAGTTTCGTTCCACAGACAAAAGATATGCAAATTGGGTGAATTGTCCATGTTAAATTCTCTCTCTGCGTAGCCAAACAGGCAGCAGATTGTGACAACTGGGGAATTTTCACTATTTGTGACTAATAAATAATGACTGGGTGGGATTGTGGTCAGTGCAGACTCAATGTGCCGACTGGCCTCCTTCTTTACTGTAGGACTCTATGATAAATGGCCTGGCAGTACAGGGCAATAGATTTTGAAATGAGTTGGTATTAAGATGGCATAGTGGGAATGAGTGTGGATGGGGCATGAATTAGCATAGGGATAATGAGGGCAAAGGGTGTGGGTTGATAGCATGGGTAGGCATAATCTAATTTAGCAGTTTTTTCCTTTATTCTTTGGAAGTGGGCATTACTGGGTAGGTCAGCATTCATTATGCATTCCAAATTGATCTTGAGAAGGTGGTGGTGAGCTATTTTCTTAAACCGCTGCTGTCCATGTTGTAATTATACTCACATTGATATTATGGAGAGAGTTCAAGGCTTTTGACTCAGTGACAGTGAAAGAAAGATAATAGGCAGAATTTTACAAAAAAACTTCTAAAGTGCCAAATGAGTGACAAAACCGGAGAATTTCAGACTCGCCAGCAATGGGGATGGTGTTTGGGGAGAACAGGGAGAGGACAAGGCCTCAGTTCACAGTTGCACAGATGTCCCGAGGTATATTGGGAGACCCCAACCTGTACAACCCCCCCCACCCCCCGTCAATCACGGACATCGCCATTCCTACAGATTGCCTCCCAAGCAGATATCCTCCCCCGGTTCTGACCTCACCACCTGACAGTTTCCCCTTCTCACCACTCCAACCCACAGCAGAGCTCCTCCTTTTCCTCCCACACTGGCAATGTTCCTTCCCTCCCTCCCACCCCTGCAGTGTTTTCCACTTGTTGCTTCTGCCCCCCTATCATATTGCCTCCCTCTGGCTCCAGCTCACTCTGCCCCTTACGCACTGTCCCAGAACAGTGATGGTGCCCATGAGCAGCACCATGGTACTCAGTAGGCAGTGTCAGATAGCCACTGTCAGGCTGACATGGCCCTTTGGGCATGCCGAGCCACCTAGGGGCTTCAATAGTCTCCAACGTCCGGAAAAGCCAGCATGTCGATTTTATTTATTCAAGATGATAGCTGTTATCGATTTAGAAGGTGCTATCTCAAGAGTTTTGGAGAGCTTTGCAATGCATCTTGAAAATGGTACTCTTTTTTTTTTAAAGTTTATTTATTAGTCACAAGTTCCATCCCACCATCAGACTCACCATGGACTATTCTCCAGAATCAGTTGCATTCTTGGACACACGAATCTCCATCAAGGACGGTCACCTCAGCACCTCACTGTACCGCAAGCCGACAGACAACCTCACGATGCTCTACTTCTCCAGCTCCCACCCTAAACACGTTGAAGAGGCCATCCCCTATGGACAAGCCCTCCATATACACAGAATTTGCTCAGATGAGGAGGATCGTGACAGACACCTCCATACGCTGAAAGATGCCCTCGTGAGAACAGGATATGGCGCTCGACTCATCGATCGACAGTTCCGACGTGCCACAGCGATAAACCGCACTGACCTCCTCAGAAGACAAACACAGGACACAGTGGACAGAGTACCCTTTGTTGTCCAGTTCTTCCCCGGAGCGGAGAACCTACGACATCTTCTCCGGAGTCTTCAACATATCATTGATGATGAAGAACATCTTGCTAGGGCATCCCCAGCCTCCCACTTCTTGCCTTCAGACAACTGCGCAACCTCAAACAGACCATTGTTCGCAGCAAACTATCCAGCCTTCAGGAGAACAGTGACCACAATACCACACAACCCTGCCAAAGCAACCTCTGAAAGACATGCCGGATCATCGACATGGTTGACATCATCAAACGTGAGAATACCATTCACCAGGTACACGGTACATACTCTTGCAACTCGGCCAACGTTGTCTACCTAATACGTTGCAAGAAAGATGTCCCGAAGCATGGTACATTGGGGAGACCATGCAGACACTACGACAACAGATGAATGAACATTGCTCGACAATCACCAGGCAAAACAGTTCCCTTCCTGTGGGCGAACACTTCAGCGGTCACAGGCATTCGGCCTCTGACCTTTGGGTAAATGTTCTTCAAGGGAGCCTTCACGACACACGACAGCGCAGAGCCGCTGAGCAGAGACTGATAGCCAAGTTCCGCACACGAGGACGGTCTTAACAGGGATCTTGGCTTCATGTCACACTATCTGTAACCCCCATGAGTTACCTGGGTTAGCAAAAAACCTCACTTAAACATTACACATCTCTCTAACCTGTGCTCAGTGCTCCTTCCACTCACATTGTTAGCCACTTTAAGACTTGAATGGCAGGTTAGATGTAAAGATTCGCATTCTAATCAGCAATCTGTAAACTGTCTGTGCTGTTATGTGTGCTATTGCAGATCAGAACACCTCATTCACCTGAAAAAGGATATAATAGCCGAAAGCTTGTGAGTTTACTACCAAATGAATAGGTTGGATTTAAACAGATGTTGTCAGACCACTTACTGTGTTTACCCCAGTCCAACGCCGGCATCTCTACATCACTGCAGAACTGCAGAGCCTAGATCTGATCTGTTGGTTGTGGAATTCCTTATTTCTTATTATTTCTTACTGCTTGGCACACACAAAGTCCTGTATTGTATATTCAGCATGCTGACATCTTATTTTCAGTATGCCTGGTGTTGCCCTTCTGCACTCTTCTTTGAATTAGGGTTTATCTCCTGCTTTGCTGTTAACTGTAGAATGGGGGAATATGCCAAGCCACGAGGCTTCAGATTGTGATCAAATACAATTCTGCTGCTGCTGATGGCCTAAAGTACCTCATGGATGCCTAGATCCATTCAAAGTTTATCCCATTCAGCATGATGGTAGTGTCACACAGCATGATGAAGGAAAACCTCAATGTGAAGATGAAGTTTTGCCTCCACGAGGACTGTGAGATGGTCACTCCTGCTGATACTGTTAGCGAGAGACAGGCTGGTGAGGATGAACATAGAACGTAGAACATTACAGCGCAGAACAGGCCCTTCGGCTTTCGATGTTGCGCCGACCAATTAAGAAAAAGCAATGACCCTCTAACCTAAACCATTCCCTTTTCATCCATAAACTTATCTACTAACCTCTTAAACGCCACCAAACTTGGAGCATCTACAACCGCAGCAGGCAGGGCATTCCATACCCTTACCACCCTCTGGGTAAAGAACCTACCTCTGACATCCGTCCTATAACTACCACCCCTTAATTTAAAGCTATGTCCCCTCGTGCTAGCTTTCTCCATCCTAGGAAAAAGGCTATTACTGTCCACCCTATCTAAACCTCTAATCATCTTATATATTTCAATAAGGTCTCCTCTTAGCCGCCTTCTTTCTAACGAAAACAACCTCAAATCCCTGAGCCTCTCTTCATAAGACCTGCCCTCCATACCAGGCAACATCCTGGTAAACCTCCTCTGTACCCTCTCCAATGCCTCCACATCTTTCTTATAATGCGGGGACCAGAACTGCACACAATACTCCAAGTGCGGCCGCACTAGAGTTTTGTACAGTTGCAACATGACGTTGCGGCTCCGAAATTCAATCCCCCCACCAATAAAAGCTAAGAATCCGTATGCCTTCTTAACAACCTTATCGACTTGATTGCCAACTTGATTGCCAAGAACTTGAAGTCAAGAATGATTTTTGTCTCTTGCTGATTTCCTCATCACCTGATGCGGACTGAGTCTAGCATTGAAGTCTCTCACCTAGAATACATTCTGTGTCCTTCCAACCTCAGTGCTTTACTTAGAAAACAAAATATGGAGCCAGTAATAAACCCTGTGGTACAATAGCTCCATCAACCATTATCCTAACATTTTGTTTCCATCCATGCTGCTATATTTATTTGACATAGAAACATAGAAGATAGGACAGGAGAAGGCCATGTGGTCCTTTGAGCCTGCTCTGTCATTCATTATGATCATCATCCAACTCAATAGCCTAATCCTGCTTTCTTCCCCACAATCTTTGATCCCATTTGCTCCAAGTGCTATATCCAGCCATCTCCTGAATGCATAATATCATAGGTCTCAAGTTTCAGTAATAAGCTTCACAAGACATTTCATCAAAACACCTTCAAAATCTATATACACAACCTCACCTGCCATACTTTTACCTCAATTTGGCACTTCCTCAAAACTTACTATGGAATCAAATGCCTTGTGCTAGTGGTCCTGAAGTTGCCAATGTGTTTCTAATGCTTTCTAATTTTACCACAATTTTGGTAGAATTGATTTGATCCCTCACATTCAGTGGCAGCTAATTAGGAACATATTGACTCAATTGATACATTAGAAAATGTTGAATCAATTCTTAATTAATCAGGTATAGAGACAAAGACATGAATGAACCTGATGTACTAAATCCGATTGGAATATGAATATAGAATATGAATCATCATATTATCCATTTCAACTACTTATCAAAACTCACCGCCTGGCCAGCAGGGCACTCATTTCTTCCATTAGACCAGTACCTCCTATAGAAATCGGGGCTCCATTACCTCGTGAAGACTCAGATTTAGAAGGAGTGGACACTGAACTAATACTGCTCATTGCAGAACTTGAAGTTTCATCAGTCTGTAAAAAGAAAAATTGCAGTGACTACTTTATATAAAATCAAGAATCTAAAATACAAGCATGAGCTTTGGAAGCTTTCTGTGTTTTCTGCAGAATTTCTACCCTGCAGAAGGAGGCCATTCAGCCCATCAATCCTGCTATGATTCTACAAAAGAACATCCACCCAGGCCGCTCTCTCATGTCCATAACCTGTGCATTTGCTATGGCTAATCCACCTAAATTACACATCTTTTTGGACGATCAGAGGAAACCACATAGACAGGGAAGAATGTGCATACTCCACACAGTCATCCAAGCCAGGAATCAAAATTGGGTCCCCGGCGCCGTGAGGCAGTGGTGCTAACCACTGTGCCACCCCAGTTTTAGGATTACATCTTTCAGTTTATAATATTATCACAGTTTACCATAGGACATTCAAAGCAGGGGTATGGTGTACTGGCCTTCATCAATCAAGGAATTAAGTTTAGGAATCGAAGGATAATGTTGCAACTATATAGGACCCTAGTCAGACCCCACTTGGAGTACTGTGCTCAGTACTGGTCGCCTCATTACAGGAAGGATGTGAAAACCATAGAAAGGGTGCAGAGGAGATTTAGAACGATGTTGCCTGCATTGGTGAGCATGCCTTATGAGGATAGGTTGAGAAAGCTTGACCTTTTCTCCTTGGAGAGACAAAGGATAAGGGGTGATCTGATAGAGGTGTGTAAGATGTTGAGAGGTATTGATCACCTGGATAGTCAGAGGCTTTTCCCAGGGCTGAAATGTTTGTCACAAGAGGACACACATTTAAGCTGCTGAAGAGTGGGTACAGAGGAGATGTCAGGGGTAAGTTTTTCACTCAGAAAGTGGTGGGTGCGTGAAATGGGCTGCCATTTCAGTGGTGGAGGCAATTTTGATAGGATCTTTTAAGAGACTTTTAAATAAGTAGACGGAACTTACTAAGATAGAGGGTTATAGGTAAGCCTAGTAATCTCTAAGGTAGGGACATGTTAGGCACAACTTTGTTGGCCAAAGAGCCTATATTGTGCTACAGTTTTTTCTATGTTTCTATGTTTGTCACTGTTTCGAAATGTAGAGTAGAGGACAGGGATCATGTGACTTATACTATTAAACTGGTAGTTTGGTAATTAAAGATCAAATGCAAAACTTGATTGCTTTATTGAAAGGGATGTGCCAAATATGTAGAAGGGTCATATGTACCCAAAACATTAACTGTTGTTTTACAAATGTTGCTAGACTCGCTGAGTTTATCCAGCATTTTCTGTTTTGATTTCAGTTTCCAAGATTTACAATACTTTGCTTTTCCCAGAAAAGTGTTGCTGGTATCAGGTTGTTAACAGTTGTATTGGAACCTGTCTCTTTGTTTCTGAAATGAAAGGCTAGGGTAATCAAAAATAACTGATTCATTCTGCAGTCAGGTTACAGGTTTCCCTAAAACCAGAATTATCACAGAGAGAAAGAAGTTTTTAGTCTTGTGTGATCTGCAGCCAACTGAGAGGAAAAGAGCAAGAGTTGGATGATAGCCAAGCCCAGACCTTAAACAGAGAAAAGGTTATTGTTCACCATTGGAATGTGGATGTGGGCTGTGCTCAATTTAAAGACCATGTTCTTGATGAATTAAAACAAGGCTGGTGAATCTGTGTAGCTGGAGTAAGAGAATTTGGAAAAAAGTCAGATTATAAGATGTTACTGGGAAAGCAAATGAATAGAAGTAAACTTCAGGGAGTTGCACATGAATTTGGATTGCTTCCAGGAGAATTGGATGTTTACTTAGAGACTGAGTAATGTAACAAAATTGGGATTTATGGTTATCATTCACAGGAGAAAGGGGCACAGTCTTCAATAATCTAAATTATAAGTTGCATATGGGAAGAAAATACTGTTTAGTTAATAGTGTTAGTTTTACATAGAACATGGAACAATACAGCACAAACAGGCCCTTCGGCCCACGAGTTGTGCCGATCACATCTACCAATCCACAGACCTACCTATAACCCCCTATCCTATTCTTTTCCATATACTCATCCAGAAGTCTCTTAAAAGACCCCTGTGAGTTTGCCTCAACAACCTCCGACGGCAGTCGGTTCCATTCACTCACCACCCTCTGAGTGAAAAACCTACCCCTGACATCTCCTTTGTATTTGCTTCCCTGCACCTTAAATCTGTGTCCTCTTGTGGTAACCATTTCAGCTTGGGGAAATAGTCTCTGAGAGTCCACCCTATCTATTCCTCTCAACATTTTATAAACCTCCATCAGGTTGCCTCTCAACCTACGTCTCTCCAGTGAGAAGAGTCCCAGCTCCCTCAACCTATCTTCATAAGGCCTGCCTCCCAATCCAGGCAGCATCCTTGTAAATCTCCTCTGAACTCTCTCAATAGCCTCTATATCCTTCCTATAATGAGGCGACCAGAACTGCGCACAATACTCCAACTGGGGTCTAACAAGAGTCTTATAGAGCTGCATCATTTTGTCTAGTCATTTGAGACATTAAAAATTTTAAAAACATGAAAACTATGGAGTCACAGATGGATAGAATGGTGAAGAGTCAGAGAGATTGACAGCATGGAAACAGGCTGTTCGATCCAACTTATCCATGCCGCCCTTTTTTTCAAACCTCTGAGCTAATCCCAAATGCCTGCATTTATAGAACATTACAGCGCAGAACAGGCCCTTCGGCCCTCGATGTTGCGCCGACCAATTAAGAAAAAGCAATGACCCTCTAACCTAAACCATTCCCTTTTCATCCATAAACCTATCCACTGACCTCTTAAATGCCACCAAACTTGGTGCATCTACAACTGCAGCAGGCAGGGCATTCCACTCCCGAACCACCCTTTGGGTAAAGAACTTACCTCTGATATCCGTCCTATAACTATCACCCCTTAATTTAAAGCTATGTCCCCTCGTGCTAGCTTTCTCCATCCGAGGAAAAAGGTTATCACTGTCCACCCTATCTAAAACTCTAATCATCTTGTATGTTTCAATAAGATTGAAACATACATTTGGCCCATATCCCTCTATACCCATTGTATCCATGTAACTATCAATACTGTACCTCTACTACTGCCTCTGGCAGCTTGTTCCAGACACTCACCACCCTGTGTGAAAAAATTGCCCCCTCTGGATATTTTTGTGTCTCTCCCTTCTCACCTTAAACCTATGCCCTGTAGTTTTAAACTCCCTGACCTCTGGAAAAAGATATTCACTATTTAGCTGATCTTGCTCCTCATTATTTTATAAACCTCAATAAGTAACTCCTCAACCTCCTACGCACCAGAGAAAAAAATCTCACTCTATCCAGCCTCAACTTATAGCTCAAACCATTAAGTCCCGGTAGCATCCTAGTAAATCTTTTCTGCACTCTTTCTAGTTTAATAATATCCTTTCTATAATAGGGTGACCAAAATTGCACACAGTATTCCGAGTCTGGCCTTACCAATGTCTTGTACAACTTCAACAAGACGTCCTAACTCCTGTATTCAATGTTCTGACCGATGAAACCAAGCAGTGCCGAATGCCTTCTTCACCACTCTGTCAACCTGTGACTCCACTTGCAAGGAGCAATGAACATATACCCCTAGATCTCTTTGTTCTGTAACTCTCTCCCATATTTTACTATTAATTGAGTAAGTCTTGCCCTGGTTCAATCTATCAAAATGCATCACCTTGCATTTGTCTAAATTAAATTCCATCTGCCATTTGTCAACCCATTGGCCCAACTGATCAAGATCCCATTGCATTCAGAGATAACTTGCTTCACTGTCCACTATGCCACCAATCTTGGTGTCAGCTGCAAACCTCCTAACCATGCTTCCTACATTCTTATCCAAATCATTCATATAAATGACAAATAACAGTGGACGCAGCACTGATCCCTGAGGCACACTGCTGGTCATAGGCCTCCAGTTTAAAAAACAACTCTCTACAATCACCCTCTGGCTTCTGTCAAGAAGCCAATTTTGTATCCATTTAGATACCTCATCCTGGATCCCATGAGATTTAACCTAATGCAGCAATCTATCATGCAGTATCTTGTGAAAGGCCTTGCTAAAGTCCATGTAAACAACATCAACTGCACTGACTTCATCTACCTTCTTGGCTATTCCTTCAAAAATCTCAATCAAATTTGTGAAACATGATTTTCCATTCACAAAGACATGTTGACTGTTCCTAATCAGTCCTTGCAATTCTAAATGCCTATTTATCGTGTCTCTCAAAATACTTTCCAACAATTTACCCACCACAGAAATGAGGCTCACTGGCCTGTAATTCTCAAGCTTGTCCTGCAGCCTTTTTCAAACGAACGCACAACATTTGCCATTCTCCAACCTTCAGGCATTTCACCCTTGACTATCGATGATTCAAATATTTCGGCTAAGGGATCCACAACTTCCTTCCTAGCCTCCCATAATGTCCTGTTGAGGCCACAAGTGGAGTAGTGTGTGTCGTTCTCGTCACCACATTATAGGAAGGACGTGAATGCACCGGAGAGGATGCAGTGAGACTCACCAGGATGCTGCTGGGATGGAATATTTAAATTATTAAATAATTTAATATCCAATTTCTGATTGGCAGTTAATGACTAGTGGAGTTCCACAGGAATCTGTGCTAAGACCCCAACTGTTCACATTATATATTAATGATTTGGAAGAGGGAACTGAATGTTGCCTTGGGTTGTTTTCATTGGAGATGAGAAAACTGACAGCAACTTGATTGAGATGTTCAAAATTATGAAGAACGTGGACAAGGTAGATAGGGAGCAGCTGTTCCCCTTAGTTGAAGAGTCAGTTACGAGGGGATGCAAGTTAAAAGTGAGGATGGGAGGTTTAGAGGGGATGTGAGGAAATCTCAGAGGATAGTGATGATCTGGAATGCACTGCATGGAAGGTGGTGGAGGCAGGATGCCTCACATGCTTTAAAAAGTATCTGGAAGAGTACTTGGCATGCCATAACATTCAAGGCTATGGGCCAAGTGTGGGCAAGCAGAATTAGGTGGGAGGTCAGTGCATTTCTTGCATCGGTGCGGACTCAATGGGTTGTAGGGCCTCTTCTGCACAGAAGTATTCTGTGATTCTAACCTATTCAGTCTGTCCTCATATGACAGATTGCCCATCCCAGGAATCAGCCTGGTAAACCTTTGTGGTACTCTATTTATAGTAAAGACATCTTCCTCAGATAAGGACACCAAAACTGCACACAATACTTCAGGTGTGGACTGACAAACACCCGGTACAGTTGCAGTAAAACATCCCTATTCCTTTACTCAAGTCCCCTGACCCTCTGGCAGTGCAGCCCTCTCTCAATACTGACCCACTGACAGTGCAGCACTCCCTCAGTACTGTCTTACATATCCCCACACATTCAGTGCGTCCAAATCACGCTGAAGCATCTCTGCATCCTCCTTACAGCTTACTCCCCCATCCAACTTGCATTGTCTGCAAATTTGGAGATAATACATGCAGTTCCCTCTTCCAAATCATTAATATATAATGTGAACAGTTGGGGTCTTAGCACAGATTCCTGTGGAACTCCACTAGTCATTAACTGCCAATCAGAAAAAGAAGCATTTATGCCAACTTTTTGCTTCCTATCTGCTAACCAGCTTTCCATCCATCTCAAAACATTACCTGAAATTCCATGTGCTTTAACTTTACATAGTAGCTTGCTATGCGAGAGCTTGCCAAAAGTCATCTGAAAGTTAAATAAACCACATCCACTAGTTCTCTTCAGTCAAATCTACAAGTTACATCCTCAAAAAATTCCAATAGATTCATCAAGCATGATTTGCCTTTTGTAAATCCATGCTGACTTTGTCTGATTATACCACTACCTTCCAAATGCCAAGTTATGAAATCCTTGATAATGGACTCTAGCAACTTCCCAATACTGACGTTAGGCTCACTGCTCCATTGTTCCCTGTTTTCTCTTTACCTCCCTTTTTGAAGAGCAGCCTTACATTAGCTACCCTCCAATCTGTTGGAATCTGTTCCGAGTCCAAAGGATTTTGGAAAATGACCACCAATAGATATACTATTTCCAAGGCTACTTCCTTAAGATTGGGATGAAGATTATCAGGACCTGGAAATTTATCCACCTTAAATCCTATCAATTTTCCCATTTTTCTATTAATGCTTATTTTGTTCAGCTCCTCATTAAAGCATATTTCTCTCAGAACTTTTGGTATATTATTCATGTCTTCCTTTGTGAAGACTGAAGCAAAGTATGAATTTAATTCCTCGACTGTTTCATTATTCCCCGTAATGAATTCTTCTGTTTCTGATTGGAAGGACCTTGCCTACATTTGTTTTTGTCAATCCTTTTTTCTATACACACCTATAGAAACTTTTACAATCAGTTTTTATGTTCCCTGCTAACTTACTTTCATACTTTATTTTTCACTTCTTAATCAATACCTTGGTTCTCCTTTGCTGAATTTTAAACTACTCCCAACCTTCAGACCGTTTACCTTTTCTTGTCAATTTGTATGCTTCTTCCTTGAATCAGATACTATCTCTGATTTCCCATGTAAGCCATAGTTTGGCCACATGTCCTGTCCCTTAACACTTTTGAGGAATAAACAACTTGTGGAATTCATCTATTCATTCTTTAAGTGCCTGTCCACTGTCCTTCCTTTCAGTAATGTTTCCCAGCCTATCATGGTCAATTCATGCCTCATAATAATCATAGTCACCTTTATTGAGATTCAGAATACTGGTCTCAAAATCAACTATGTCACTATCCACCTTGACAAAGAAGTCTGATATTATGGTCATTTGTCCCAGTGGTTCTTTCATAACTAGATTGACAACTAATACTTTCTTATTGCAAAATGGCCTGTTCCCTTGATGGTTTCTCAACATATTGCTCCAGAAAATCATTCCAAACACTCCAGAAATTCCTCCTGTAATGTACTGTGACTAATTTGACTCTCCCAATGTATATGCAAATGTCACAAATGTTCCTTTTACACATGCATCTCTGATTTCCTGCCTCATGTTTTTCCCAACATTACCACTATAGTTTGGTGTTCTGTACATCACACCTAACAATGCTTTTTGCCCCTTGCTCTTTCTTAACTTGACCCGTACAGATTTCACATCATCTTTCTAATACTTTTTTCCTCAATGTCATGTCAATATCGTCTTTAATCAACAATGCACTTCCATCACTCTTTTAAATTGTCACTGGTCTCCATGGAGATCGCAACAATATCCACTGCGGCCAAGCTGTCAGCAACTTTCTCATAACAATTTGCTCTAAAAAGCAAAAAACAAGCTATTAGGTCTTCCTAGCAGCTTTTGAGTGCTTGACACAAGTGCCGACCTTTTATTCTGAAGTTGGAAAGTGAGGGTCAGCAAAAAATTCACGTGAATTCTCCATTCAGAAAAAGACCAGAATTTTACCGTCCTGCACACCGCAGGAGTTGAAGTGGTCAAGGGGAGGACCATGGAAAAATCCGTTGACCTTGGTCAGGATATTACATTTCAGGATGAGCGAGTCCATAAAATCCTGCTCAAGACCTCCAAAAAGCAAAAGAAAGCAAGGGATTTCCATTTATTAAGCATCTATCATGATGTAAGAGTATACCATTGTGCTTTACATTACAGCACATGGCACAGTAATCAGCACTGCTGCTTTACTGGGAATGTATAAATGGGGATATAATAACTGGAAATGGGAAAATGGCTGAGGCATTGACCAGATATTTTCTGTCAGTCTTCACAATGGAAGACACAAATAACATGCCAAAAACTGATGACAGGAAGGCTATGATAGGTGAGAACCTAAAAACTTTTATCACAAAAGAGGGAGTGTATATATGTTGGGCAAGTTAATGGAGTTAGAGGTAGACAAGTCTCCTGGTCCTGGTGAAATGCATCCCAGGGTACTAAAAGAGATGGTGGGAGAAATTGCAAATGCACTAATGGTAATTTACCAAAATTCGCTAGACTCTGGGGCAGTTCCTGCAGATTGGAAAACAGCAAAAGTGACATCACTGTTTAAAAAAGGAGGTAGACAAAAGGCAAGTAACTATAGGTCGGTTAGCTTAACTTCTGTACTAGGGAAAATGCTTGAATCTATCATCAAGGAACAAATAGCGAGACATCTGGATATAAACTGTCCCACTGGCATGGGTTCATGAAGGGCAGGTCGTGTTTGATTAATTTGGTGGAATTCTTTGAAAACATTACATGTGCAGTGGACAAAAGGGAAACTGGTGAATGTGGTGTATCTGGTTTTCTAAAAGGTGTTTGACAAGGAGTCACACCAAAGACTGTTACATAAGATAAAGGTGCACAGTATTATGGGTAATGTATTAGTATGGAAAGAGGATTATTTAACTTACAGAAAGCAAAGAGTGGGTGTAAATAGGTGTTTTCTGGTTGGCAATTCTAGTGGTGTGCTTCTGGGATCAGTGTTGGGACCACACTTGTTTACGATTTACATAGATGATTTGGAATTGGGAATGAAGTGTAGTCTGCCAAAATTCACAGACGACACTAAGAAGAGCAAAGTGTGCAGAGGACGGTGAAAGTTTGTAAAAGGATATAGTCTAAGTGAGTAGGTGAAGGTCTGGCAGATGGCGTACAATGTTGGTAAATGTGACGTCATCCATTTTGGTAGGAACAACAGCAAAATGGACTATTATTTAAATGGTAAAAAATTGCAATATGCTGCTGTGCAGAGAGACCTAAGTGTCCTTGTGCAGGAACCTCAATGAGTTGGTTTGCAGGTGCAGCAGATAATTAAGGAGGCAAATGGAATTTTGTCCTTCATTGCTAGAGGGATAGAGTTTAAAAAGAGCGAGGTTATGTTGCAGCTGTATAAGATGCTGGAAGGGCCACACGTGGAGTACTGCTTACAATTTTGGTCTCCTTACTTGAGAAAGGATATACTGGCACTGGAGCGGGTGCAGAGGAAATTCACTAGGTTGATTCCGGAGTTGAGAAGGTTGGCTTATGAGGAGAAACTGAATAGACTGGGGCTACACTCATTGAATTCAGAAGAATGAAAGGAGATCTTATAGAAACATATGAGATTATGAAGGGAATAGATAAGATAAAAGCATGGAAGTTGTTTCCACTGGTGAGTGAAACTAGAACTAGGGAACACAGCCTTAAAATAAGGGGAAGCAGATTTAAGACTGAGTTGAGGAGGAACTTCTTCACACAAAAGGTTGCGAATCTTTGGAATTCTCTGCCCAATGAAGCAATTGAGGCTACCTCATCAAATGCTTTTAAGGCAAGGATAGATAACTTTTTGAATAGTAAAGGAATTAAGGTGAGTGGGGGGGAGGGGGGGGTAAGTGGAGCTGAGTCCTCGAAAAGATCAACCAGGATTTTACTGAATGGAGGAACAGGCTCAAGGGGCCAGATGGCCTACTCCTGCTCCTAGTTTTTATGTTCTCACAGACCAGAAACCTGTGTTCAATTCCCAGCTTGGGTACTGTCTATGCGGAGTCTGCATCTTCTCTTTGCGTCTGCGTGGGTGTGCCCAGGTGCTCCAGTTTCCTCCCATGGCCCAAAGACGTGCTGGTTAGGAGCACTGGCCCTGCTATTCTCCCTTAGTCTAACTGAACAGGTGCCAGAGTGTGGTGACTCAGGATTTTCACAATAACTTAATTGAAATGTTAATGTAAACTATGACTAATAACTTTCTTACTTTGCTTTACATCCAATGAAAATGAACTGTGGCAGCCATATGTACCATGTACAAGGTGTACAGGAACTCACCAGATTCCTTAGGGAGCAGCTTTCAAACCTATGACTACTACCATCTAGAAGAACAAGAGCAGCACATATCTGAGAACACCACAATCAGGAGGTTACCCTCCCAGTCACCCGCCATCCTGACTTGGAAATACATAGCTGTTCCTTCACTGTTGCTGTGTTAAAATCATGGAATTCCCTCCCTAACATCACTGTCAGGAACTGCAGTGGTTCAAGAACGCAACTCACTATCAACTTCTGAAGGGCAACTAGGGATGGGCAGTAAATTCAGGGATGGGCAGTAAATTCAGGTGTAGTCAGTGACACCCACATCCCATAATTTTAAATTAAAACATAATTTTTGAAGTCGAGTCACTGCTGTGATGTCGAAACATGACATCCAGTGTGCAAATAGCAAGGAATCATAAATACATGCAATACATGGTTAGATAACTATTTTCCAAAATGATATTAGTTTATCAAAGGGTAGAACTCCCCTTTTCACCTTCAAATGGTCTGCGGAATCTTTACATTTCAAGTGTTCAGATTGGTCCTCAGAAGGGCACCTGTATAGAAGGGACACAGAACACTTAAATGGGAAAGGCATGAATATCTTAGCTGGGAGGTTAGCTGAAGTGTTTCGGCAGGGTTTAAACTAATATGCAGGGGGGAGGGGATGAGACCAATAGCTCGGTAGGGAGCGAGATGGGTGATAGAGTGAGCTCGGATGATAGGAAATACACCAGGGAGAAGGAGGTTCCAAGTGGGCTTGGAGGTCTGGAGTGTGTCTGTTTCAATGCGAGGAGCATAACAGGAAAAACGGATGAACTTAGGGCCTTTATGTTTGTGAGGAACTTGGGTGTGGTTGCTGTCATGCAGACGTGGTTAAAGGAAGGGGAGAAATGGCAGCTGAATATTCTTGGGTATAAGTGTTTCAGGCATGACAAAGGAGGGTCCAGAAGAGGTGGAGGAGTGGCGTTGTTAGTTAGGGAGACCATCACAGTGGTGCAGAGGGAGGACAATACAGAGGAGTTAGGAGTGGAGTCACTGTGGGTGGAGTTGAGGAATAGGAAGGGAATGATTACTATGCTAAGGGTGTATTATAGGCCACCCAACAGCCCGCGGGTAGTTGAAAAAGGCATATGTAAAGACATTTTGGATAGGTGCAGAAAGAACAGAGCTGTTATAGTGGAAGATTTTAATCTCCCTAGGGTGGATTGGAAGGTACCTACAGCTGGGGATTCGGATGGGGAGGAATTTGTAAAATGTGTACTGGAAGGATCATTGGAGCAGTATATGGCTAGCCCGACCAGAGAGGGGGCTATATTGGATTTAGTTCTGAGTAATGAGCCAGGGCAGGTGGTTGATGTTGTAGTAGGGGAACATGTGGCTAACAGTGACCACAATTCTGTCTACTTTAGGATACAGATGGAAAAGGATGCTTGTTGCCCTAGGGCAGGGTGCTGAATTGGGGGAAGGCTAACTACAGTTGGATTAGAACATAGAACATAAAACGCTATAGTACAAACAGGCCCTTCGGCCCACAAGTTGTGCCGAACACATCAAAACCTACCCAGCCATAGACCAATCTATAACCCCCAATCCAATTGGATCCCATATACTCATCCAGAAGTCTTTTAAAAGACCCCAGCGAGTTCGCCTCGACCACCACCGACGGCAGCCGATTCCATTCACTCACCACCCTCTGAGTGAAAAACTTTCCCCTAGCATCCCCTCTGTACTTGCTTCCCTGCACCTTAAATCTGTGCCCTCTCGTCGCGACCATTTCAGCCCTGGGAAATAGTCTCTGAGAGTCCACCCTATCTATTCCTCTCAACATCTTGTAAACCTCTATCAGGTCGCCTCTCAACCTTCGTCTCTCCAGGGAGAACAGTCCCAGCTCCCTCAACCTGTCTTCATAAGGCATGCCTCCCAATCCAGGCAACATCCTTGTAAATCTCCTCTGCACCCTTTCAATAGCTTCCACGTCCTTCCTATAGTGAGGCGACCAGAACTGCGCACAGTACTCCAAGTGTGGTCTGACAAGGGTCCTATAAAGCTGCAGCATTACCTCCTGACTCCTGAACTCAATCCCTCGATGAATGAAGGCCAGTACACCGTAAGCTTTCTTAACCACATCCTCCACCTGGGAGGCCGATTTGAGAGTCTTATGGACCCGGACCCCAAGATCCCTCTGCTCTTCCACACAGCTAAGACTCCTACCTTTGATAGTGTACTCCTTCATCCCGTTGGATCTGCCAAAATGGACCACAACACATTTATCCGCGTTGAAGTCCATCTGCCACTTCTCCGCCCAGTCTTGCATCCTGTCGATGTCATGCTGCAACTTCTGACATCCCTCCAGACCATCCACAACACCACCGACCTTCGTGTCATCGGCGAACTTACTCACCCATCCCTCCACTTCCTCATCCAGGTCATTTATGAAAATGACAAACAGCCAGGGTCCTAGAACAGATCCCTGGGGCACTCCACTGGTGACCGACCTCCATGCAGAAAAAGAGCCATCCACAACCACCCTCTGCCTTCTGCAGGCAAGCCAGTTCTGGATCCACAAGGCCAAAGCCCCTTGGATCCCATGGCCTCTCACCTTCTCAAGAAGTCTTGCATGTGGGACCTTGTCAAATGCCTTGCTGAAGTCCATGTACACCACGTCCACTGCTCTTCCTTCGTCAATGTGTTCAGTCACATTTTCAAAGAACTCAATTAAGCTCGTAAGGCACGACCTGCCTTTTACAAAACCATGTTGACTATTTCTAATCAACCTAAACTTCTCCAAATGCTCGTAAATCTTGTCCCTCAGAAGCCTCTCCATCAGCTTACCAACCACTGAGGTCAGACTCACCGGTCGGTAATTTCCAGGACTATCCCTGTTCCCTTTCTTGAAAATAGGGACCACATCCGCAATCCTCCAATCCTCCGGAACCTCTCCGTCTCCATCGACGACGCAAAGATCATCGCCAGGGGCTCTGCAATGACATCCCTCACCTCCCACAATAACCTGGGGTACATCCCATCTGGTCCCGGAGACTTGTCTATCTTGATAGCATTTAAAAGTTCTAACACATCCGCTTCCTTAATATCTACATACTCAATCTTTTCAGTCTGCCGCAAACTTGTAGTGCATCCTCCCAGATCACTTTCCACTGTGAATACTGAGGCAAAGTACTCATTAAGCACCTCTGCCATTTCTTCCGGTTCCATACAGACTTTTCCCCCTTCACCTTTTATAGGTCCTATCCCTTCTCTTCTCATCCTTTTACTTTTCACATATTTGTAGAAGGCCTTGGGATTCTCCTTAATCTTACCAGCCAAGGCCTTCTCATGACCCCTTCTGGCTCTCCTAATTTCCTTTTTAAGCTCTCTTCTATAAGCCTTATACTTCTCTAGATCCCCAACATCTCCTAGCTCTTTGAACCTTTTATACACCTTTCTTTTCTTCCTGACTAGGTTCACCACAGCCTTCGTGCACCAAACTTAAGGCAGAAACTTATGGAAACTGATTGGGAATGGTTGTTTGAGGTAAGTCCATGCGAGGCATGTGGGAGTTTTGCAAGGGAATACTGAAATTGTTGCAAGAAAGATATGTGCCAGCTAAGAGAAAAGATGGGAAAGGATTAGACAGCCCTGGATTACTAGGAATGTTGAGGACTTGGTTAGGAAGAAAAGAGAGACGTATGTTAGGTCAAAGCAGCTGGGAACGGAGAAAGCGTTGGAGGAATTAGAGAGAGTAGGAGGGAGCTCAAACGGGAAGTTAGAAGGGCAAAAAGGGGGCATGAAATGGTTTCGGTGGATAGGATTAAGGAAAACCCAAAGGCTTTTCACTCCTACGTTAGGAATAAAAGGGTGGTTAGAGGAAAAATCGGACCTCTTAGGGACAGAGGAGGGGAACTGCGCTTAGAGCCCGAGGGAACGGGAGAGATCCTGAATGAATACTTTGCGTCGGTATTCATGAAGGAGAGGGGCTTGTTGACCGCTCCTGTCTCTGAGCTGTAGACCAGATGAGGAAAATATCCATACCGAGGGAGGAAGTGCTAGAGCTTCTAGGTAGCATTAAAACTGATAAATCTCCAGGGCCTGATGGCATTTATCCCAGGCTGCTTAGGGAGGTGCAAGGTGAAATTGATAGGCCACTGACGCAAATCTTTGTCTCTTCTGTGGACACAGGTGAGGTCCCAGAGACAGGAGAATAGCTAATGTTGTACTGTTGTTTAAAAAGGCTAGTAGGGATAAACCTGAAAATTATAGGCTGGTGAGTTTGACGTCAGTGGTAGGGAAGCTGTTGGAGGGGATTCTTAGAGATAGGATGTATAGGCACTTACAGGGTTGTGATCTGATTAGGGATACGCAACATGGCTTTGTTAAGGGGAGGTCGTGCCTTACAAATCTGGTAGAATTTTTTGAGGAAGTGACGAAAATGGTCGACGAAGGGCGAGCCGTTGATGTCGTCTATATGGATTTCAGTAAGGCGTTTGACAAAGTCCCTCATGGGAGGTTAATTGAAAAGGTCAAGGCTCATGGGATACAAGGACCATAGCTAGATGGATAAGTAATTGGCTTGGTAATAGGAAACAGAGAGTAAGAGTGGAAGGGTGCTTTTCTAGCTGGAGGTCCGTCATTAGTGGTGTGCCACAGGGCTCAGTACTGGGACTTCTTCTATTTGTAATATATATAAATGACTTGGAAGAGGGAGTAAGTGGAGTGGTCAGCAAGTTTGCAGACGATGCAAAGATGGCTGGACTTGCGGATCGTGAGGAGCATTGTCAGGCGATGCAGCAGGATATAGATAGGCTGGTAGCTTGGGCAGATAGATGGCAGATGGAATTCAATCCTGATAAATGCGAGGTGATGCATTTTGGGAGAAAGAATGTAGAGGGGAGGTATATGATAAAGGGTAGACCTATTAAGAGTATAGAAACACAGAGGGGCCTGGGGGTGCAGGTGAACAAGTCTCTGAAGGTGGCAGAGCAAGTAGGGAAGGTTGTGAAGAAAGCATATGATATGCTAGCCTTTATAGGAAGGGGTATAGAGCACAAGAGCTGGTCTTTAATGTTGCAGTTGTATAAAACGTTGGTTAGACCTCATTTGGAATACTGCATCCTGTTCTGGTCACCTTACTACCGGAAGGATATGGAGACTCTGGAGATAGTGCAGAGGAGGTTTACCAGGATGCTGCCTGGTATGGAAGGTCTGAGTTACAAGGACAGGTTAGGCAAATTGGGGCTGTTTTCCTTAGAAAGACATAGACTTAGAGGAGATCTAATAGAGGTGTACAAGATTATGAGGGGTATAGCTAGAGTAAACAAGGTTGAGCCTTTTCCTAGGATGGACTCAAATAGCACGAGGGGTCACGGGCTTAGGGTGAGGGGAGTAAGGTATAATTTGGATGCTAGAGGGAGTTTTTTCACACAGAGGGTGGTGCGGGTATGGAATGCGCTGCCAAGTAAAGTGGTGGAGGCAGGCACTCCGGAGTTATTTAAGAAATACTTAGATGGGTACATGAACAGAATGGGAATGGAGGGATATAGAAAACTAATTTAAAATAGGCATCATGAGCCTTGGGAGTTCCCTGGGAAGTGCGTAAATTGTCAATGATATTGATGTATTTGTTTTATCGTACAGGTACTTTGGTCCGCCTTGTTGTCTAATAAGGGTCTTACACCCGCTGAGTCGTGAGAGGACTGCTCTTGTATTTTTTTCGAGAGTATCCTAGTGCTTCACGTCGTAGTGTACACTTGACCTGGACCATTTGATGGGCAACACGACAGCTCAGTGACTATCGCTGTGCTGTGCAGATACATGGATTTGGGCTTGTGTCTGTGGGAGTTCGCGCATTCTCCCTGTGCTTGTGTGGGTTTTCTCCGGGTGCTCCGGTTTCCTCTCACATCCCAAAGATGTGCTCTTAGGCTGATTGGCAGAACAAGTTCTCCCTAAATTGTCTCAAATTTGGTTTCAATGCACTGATTCATAAATATAGACAGGGATCATGGGTAGAAGTGGGAACATCGAGGTGGCGGCGCGGGCTCATTGGGCTGAAGGGCCTGTTTCCCATGCTGTTTTGTTCTTTGTTCCTATCTTACCTATCTGACAGTGCAACACTCCCTCAGTACTCAACTGCAACGTCAGCCTGAATTCTTTGTTCAAATCTCGTAACGGGACCGGAATCCAAGACCTTTAGCTGCTAGGATGAGAGTGCTACAATTAAGCCAAGGTTAACTTCTTGAAGTGGTGCTCATGCTTTTAATTTTGACCTTTAAATTTCTTGAAAGCATTCCTTCATTTGTTAAGCATCACCAGAAAAGATTACTTTAGATTAATCCTGATGAATTGTTATTACAATCCTAAGCAGTGGGCGAAATTTTCCTGTCTCATCCAGCACGAGAAGCACAGAGTGCGGGGGCCGACCATGCAAAGGTCTGTTGAACTTGAGCGGGAATTTCCAGTCTTGGAAAACTCCTGCCTGTTAACTCTGTTTCTCTCCACAAATGCTGTCTGACTTGCTGAGTATTTCCAATATTTAAGGGAGGCAGTGTTACAATGCTATCGTCATTCACTTAGTATAGCACAGATCCAGAGCAAGACCAAAAGCCCTGGGTTCAATTCCTGCCATAGCAGACGGTGGGATTCAATAACAATTTACTGATAACATGAATTAATTGTTGTAAAAAATCCATCTGGTTCTCTCATGTCCTTTAAGGAAGAAAATCTGCCTTTTCTGGCCTACACATGACTCCAGATCCATAACACCGTACTTGACTCTCAAATGCCATCTGAAATGGAGGACAGTTAGAGCCGGACAGTAACTGTTGGGCCAGCCTGTGACAATCAGGTCCTGTAAAAATGAATAACCTTTTGTTTCTGTTTTTATTTCAGATTTCCAGTTTTGCAGTCTCTACATTTGTATCGCTACAAATTACACTAGCTAACACAATGAATGGGTTTATATTGGAGAACTAACCCTACATAACTTGCACTTACCCGTCCCACTTTTCTGAGTTTAGCTCCAGCCAAAGCAGCTGCCAATCCTGTCAGTGGACGATCATCTTCAGCCATAGATGATGGAAAACCTGAGGAGGGAAGAGGTGGGGCTGGGGGGGGAGGTGGAACAGGAGGCAATGCCTGCCCAGGAAGGGGAGGTGGTGGTCCAGGTGGGGGAGGGGGTCCTGACCCTGGCAATGGAGGTGCAGGTGGTGGACCTGGTGGCAATGGTGGTCCTGATGTTGGTAGTTGTGAGGGTCCAGGAGGAAGAGGGGGTGCAGGTGGAGGGAGTGGTGGCCCTTGGGCGCCATCACTTGTTAGGCCAATACCTGTGTTAACAGAACAAAATAATCAGGTAAAAATATGATACAAAATTATATTAAATTTGCATGTTTTTTTGTGAAAAGATAAAACATATAACTGTCATAGCTGTATCTTTAAGTTTACAACTTTACCCACTTGTAAAACCAATCCAGCATTGTTCACATAGGGTCTGAGGGGCCAATAATCACACTGGGGCAGAAACTAAGAGAGGAATTTTGTAAAGCAGTATCTTCTTCACAGGATACCTGTCTCAAAAAGCTATAGTACAAACATTTGGTGCAACCGCTGAAAGTAGGACCTATCAGAGTATCCAGGTGGCTAAAGGAAAAAAATTGTGCGATTCTGGTTCTAGGAGAGTGAGAGATTGCTAGCTAAATTTAATGTTACTTAAGACCTATGTACATAAACACTGTGACTACAAGATCAGATCAGAAACTACAGAGAGTTTCCAAAAACCATCAAGCATATACAAGGCATATGTCAGGACTGTGATGGAACACTTCCTACTTGTCTGGATGGGTGCAGCTCCAACAACACTCAAGAAGCTTGACATCATCCAGGACAAAGTAGCCCATTTGACAGGCACTACATTCACAAACATCCACTCCCTTCATACTAATGCTCAGTAGCATGAGTTTGTACTATCTACAAGATGCACTGCAGCAATTCACAAAAAACTAGAAGCAGGAGTAGGCCATTCAATCACGGTTGATCATCAAATTCAATTTCCTGATCCAGCCTTCCCCCATATCTTTTGATCTCTTTTTCCCCTAGAGCTATATCTAATTTCTTGAAATCAAACAAAGTTTTGAACTACTTCCTGTCACAGTGAATTCTACACATTCACCAGTCTTTGCTGAAGAAATTTCTTCTCACCTCACTTCTAAATGTTTACCCCTTATCCACAAACTATGACCCTTTGTTCTAGACTCCCCAACCACTGGGAACACTTTTTTCTGAATCTACCCTGTTTAACCTTGTTAGAATTTTATAGTGTGGAAATGCTGAAGTTTGACTGGGGTGGACATAGTAAGAAGTCTCACAACAGCAGATTGTCCAATATTGGAATCACAAGGTTTTAGAGTGCTGCTCCTTCATCAGGTGAGTGGAGAGAGGTTTATAAACATGGCATATATAAGCAATGACACAATTGCAAGATAATTACAGATTGGAATGGGAAGAATGGTTGGAATGCAAATCTTTACAGGTAATCAAGTCTTTACAGGTACAAATAGTGTGCATGGAGGGATAGACACATAGAAGATAGGAGCAGAAAGAGACCATTTGGCCCTTCAAGCTTGCTCCACCATTCATTACGATCATGAGTGATCATCCAACTCAACAGCCTAATCCTGCTTTCTTCCCATAACGTTTTGATGAGAGTTTAATAGGTATAGTTAGTAAGTTTGCAGGTGACACCAAGATTGGTGGCATAGTGACAGTGAAGACGGTTATCTAGGATTGCAACAGGATCTTGATCAATTGGAGTAGTGGGCTGACAAATGACAGATGGAGTTTAATTTAGATAAACGTGATGTGATGCATTTTGGTTGAGTGAACCGCAGCAGGACTTACTCAGTTAATGGTAGGGTGTTGGGGAGAATTATAACAAAGAGATCTAGGAGTACAGGTTCATAGCTCCTTGGAAGTGGAGGCACAGGTGGACAGAATGGCAAAGAAGGCACTTAGAAACCACTTGCGTGGTTTCATTGCTCAGAACACTGAATACAGGAGTTGCGACATCTTGTTAAAGTTGTACAAGATATTGGTAAGGCCATACTTTGAATACAGTGTACAGTTCTGGTCACCCTATTATAGAAAGGATATTATTAAACTAGAAAGATTGCAGAAAAGATTTACTAGGATGCTACCAGGATTTGATGGATTGAGTTATAAGGAGAGGCTGGATAGACTGGGACCTCTATAAAATAAAATTGACATCCATAAAATAATGAGGGACACAGATCAGCTAGGTAATCAACATCTTTTTCCAGAGGTAGGGGTATCTAAAACTAGAGGGCACAGATTTAAAGTGAGAAGGGAGAGATACAAAACAATCCAGAGGGGCAATTTTTTCACACAGAGGACGGTGAATGTCTGGAACAAGCTGCCAGAGGTAGTAGTGGAGATGGTACAATATTGTCTTTTAAAAAACGTTTAGACAGTTACATGGATAAGATGGGTATAGAGAGATATGGGCCAAATGAAGACAATTGGAACAAGT
This sequence comes from Sphyrna mokarran, assembly GCA_024679065.1. Taxonomy (NCBI): domain Eukaryota; kingdom Metazoa; phylum Chordata; class Chondrichthyes; order Carcharhiniformes; family Carcharhinidae; genus Sphyrna; species Sphyrna mokarran. Next base: position 4,570,155 of record JAGIQG010000005.1, read on the forward strand.
TTAAGGTTAAAAAAGGGGCAGCATGACAAGTTGAGCCCAAGACTCTGATGCAATGATGTAAACCTCTATGACTTAATCACATTTGCCCTACGTGCTATATCTAGTTGCCAACTGAATACATTCAACGTTTTGGCATCAACTACTTCCTGTGGTAATAAATTTCACAGACTCACCACTCTTTGGACTACTTTTGGTCCTAAATGGTCTATCCCGAATCCTCAGACTGTGACCCCTGGTTCTCCCACCATTGGGAATATCCTCCCTGCATCTACCATGTCTAGTTCTGTTAGAATTTTATAAGTCTCTATGAAATCCCCTCCTCGGTCTGAACCCCAGAGAAAACAATCTTAACTTAGTCAATCTTAACTCACATATCATCCTGCCATCCCCGGGATCAGCTTGTTAAACTTCACCACACTCCCTTGAGAGCAAGAACATCCTTTCTCAGAAAAGGAGACAAAAATTGCACACAGTATTCTAGGTGTAGCCTCACCAAGGTCCTGTATAGTTGCAACAACACATCTCTGCCTCTGTACTCAAAACCTCTTGCAATGAAGACCAACAGGCCACTTGCCTTCTTTACTGCCTGCTGCACCTTCAGTGACTGGTGCACAAGGACACCCACGCCCCACTGCACATTCTCCTCAACCAATTTACAGCCATTCAGATAGTAGCCTGCCTTTTGGTTTTTGCTTCCAAAGTGAATAACCTCACATTTATCCAAATTATACTGCATCTGCCATTGATGGGCCAGATCATGCTGAATGATCTCTGCATTCTCGTCACAGTTCACCCTCCCACTCAACTTGGTGTCATCTGCAAACTTTGAGATGGTACATTTTTACTTTCTCATCCAAATCATTAATCTATATTGTGAATAGCTGGGGTTCCAGCACTAATCCTTGTGGCACCCTATTAGTTACTGCATACCAATTTGAAAAGGGCCCATTAATTCCTATGCTTTGTTTCCTCTTTGCAACTTTTCTCTCTCACCAACTTTTACAGATACGCCATTGAAAGCATTCTTTCTGGTTGCATCACAGCTTGGTATGGCTCCTGCTCTGCCCCAAACCACAAAGAACTACAAAAGGTCGTGAACATAGCCCAATCCATCATGAAAACCAACCCCCCATCCACCGACTCTGTCTACACTTCCCGCTGCCTTGACAAAGCAACAAGTATAATTAAGAACCATGCACCCTGGACGTTTTCTTTTCCACCTTCTTCCTTCGGGTATTTCAGGTGCCAGGATTCAGATGCTTTAGGAAGGACAGGGAAGGAGGTAAAAGAGGAGGGGGAGTGGCACTGTTGATCAGGGACACAGCTGTAGAGAAGGAGGATGCCATGGAGGGGCTGTCTACAGAGTCTCTGTGGGTGGAAGTTAGGAACAGCATGGGGTCGAAAACTTTGCTAGGTGTATTTTATAGGCCGCCGAATAGTGACAGGGATGTTGAGATGCAGTTCAGGGAACAGATCCTAGAGAGATGTAGAAATAACAGAATTGTCGTGATGGAAGACTTTAATTTCCCAAACATCGACTGGAATGTCCCCAGGGTAAGGGGTTTGGATGGTGAGGAGTTTGTTAGGTGTGTTCAGGAAGATTTCTGACACAGCATGTGGATAAGCCTACGAGAGGAGAGGCTGTACTTGACCTGGAGCTGGCTAATGAACGAGGACAGGTGTCGCATCTCATGGTAGGTGAGTATCTCGGGAATGGTGATCATAATTCTACCTCCTTCACGATAGCATTGGAAAGAGATAGGATCAGACAGGATAGGAAGGTGTTTATCTGGAGTAAGGGGAAATATGAAGACATCAGGCAGGAAATTGGAACAGTAAACTGGAAGGAGGTGTTCTTAGAACAGAGAACATAGAACATTACAGCACAGTACAGGCCCTTCGGCCCTCGATGTTGCGCCGACCAATGTAACCAATTTTATGACCTCTATCCTAAACTATTTCCAATGCTATCCATATGCCTATCCACTGCCCATTTGAACACCTTTAAACTTGATGGGTCCACAACTGCTGCAGGCAGGGCATTCCACGCCCTTACTACCCTCTGAGTAAAAAACCCATCTCTAGCATCTGTCCTATAACTACCACCCCTTAATTTAAAGCTATGTCCCCTTGTGTTATCCATCTCCATCCAAGGAAAAAGGCTCTCACTATCCACCCTATCTAACCCTCTGATCATCTTATATGTCTCAATTAAGTCACCTCTTAGCCTTCTTCTCTCTAATGAAAATAACTTCAAGTCCCTCAGCCTTTCCTCATAAGACCTACCCATCATACCAGGCAACATCCTGGTAAACCTCCTCTGCACCCTTTCCAATGCCTCCACATCTTTCTTATAATGTGGCGACCAAAACTGTACACAATACTCCAAGTGCGGCCGCACCAGAGTTTTGTACAGTTGCAACATAACATCTCGGCTCCGAAATTCAATCCCTCTACCAATAAATGCTAACACACTATACGCCTTCTTAACAACCTTATCAACTTGAGTACCAACTTTCAGAGATCTATGCACCTGTATACCGAGATCTCTCTGCTCATCTACACTACTAAGAGTCCTACCATTAGCCCTATATTCTGCACACATATTACTCTTACCAAAATGAATCACCTCACACTTTTCCACACTAAACTCCATTTGCCACTTCTCAGCCCAGCTCTGCAACTTATCTATGTCCCTCTGCAAACTGTAATGTCCAATCTCACTGTCTACAACTCCTCCGACTTTGGTGTCGTCAGCAAATTTACTAACCCATCCCTCTACACCCTCATCCAGGTCATTTATAAAAACAACAAACAACAGTGGCCCCAAAACAGATCCCTGAGGTACACCACTAGTAACTAAACTCCAGGTTGAATATATCCCATCAACCACCATCCTCTATCAGCTAGCCAATTCCTAATCTAAATTGCTAAATCTCCCTCAGTTCCATGCATCTGCATTTTCTGCAGTAGTCTTCCATAGGGAACCTTATCAAACATCTTGCTAAAATCCATGTACACCACATCAACTGCCTTACCCTTATCCAACTCTTTAGTCACCTTTTCAAAAAACTCAATAAGGTTTGTGAGGCACGACCTTCCCTTCACAAATCCATGCTGACTATCCCTAATCAATTTATTTCTTTCTAAATGATTATAAATCCTATCCCTTATAAATCTTTCCAAAACTTTCCCCACAACAGGTGTAAGGCTCACTGATCTATAATTCTCAGGATGGTCTCTACTCCCCTTCTTAAACAAGGGGACAACATTTGCCATCCTCCAGTCCTCCGGCACTACACCTGTAGCCAACAACAACATGAAGATCAAAGCCAAAGGCTCTGCAATCTCCTCTGTAGCCTCCCAGAGTAACCTGGGATAAATCCCATCTGGCCCAGGGGATTTATCTATTTTCATACTCTCAAGAATAGCTAACATCTACTCCTTATGTACCTCTATCCTGTCTAGTCTACAACCCTCTATCCCAGTATTCTCTCCAACTCCGTTGGCATTTTCCCGTCTGAAGACCGACGAAAAATATTCATTCAATGCCTCACCAATCTCTACAGGCTCAACGCACAACTTCCCACTACTGTCTTTGACTGGCCCTAATCTTGACCTAACCAATCTTTTATTCTTAACATATCTATAAAAAGCTTTAGGGTTCTCCTTTATCCTATCCGCCAAAGTCTTCTCATGTCCTCTTCTAGCTCTTCTTATCTCCCTCTTTAGCTCCCTCCTGGCTAATTTATAACTATCCAGTGCCCTAACCAAGCCTTCATGTTTCATCTTTATATAAGCCTCCTTTTTCCTCTTCACTAGTGAACTAACTTCCTTAGTACACCACGGTTCCCTGGCTCTACCACTTCCTTCCTTTCTGCCTGACAGGTACATATTCTTGGGGAAAAGTACTGAAGGAAGGTGGTGGATTTTCAAGGAATGTTTGCCTGGAGCTCTGCACGACAAAGTTCCGGTGAGACAAGGAGATTTTGGTAGGTTGAGAGAATCGTGGTGCACAAAAGTTGTGATGAACCTAGTTAGGAAGAAAAGAAAGGTATACAAAAGGTTCAGGGAGCTAGGGGATGTTAAGGATCTAGACGCATATAAGATTTGTAGAAGGGAGCTTAAAAAGCAAATTAGAAGAGCCAGGAGGGGTCACGAGAAGGCTTTGGCAGGTAGGATTAAGGAGAATCCCAAGGCGTTCTACAAATATGTGAAGAGTAAAAAGATGAGAAGAGAAGAGATAGGACGTATAAAAGGTGAAGGGGGAAAAGTCTGTGTGGAATCAGAAGAAATGGCGGAGGTGCTTAATAAGTACTTTGCCTCAGTATTCACAGTGGAAAGTGATCTGGGGGGTTGTATTACAGGAATGCGGCAAACTGAAAAGATTGAGTATGTGGACATAAAGAAAGAGAAGGTGTTGGAACTGTTAAATTCCATCAAGGTAGATAAGTCGCCGGGTCTGGATGGGATGTGCCCCAGGTTACTGTGGGAGGTGAGGGAAGTGATTGCAGAGCCCCTGGCGATGATCTTTGCATCGTCAATGGACATGGGAGAGGTTCCGGAAGATTGGAGGATTGCAATGTGGTGCGTATTTTCAAGAAAGGGAACAGGGATAGCCCGGGCAATTACCAACCAGTGAGTCTGACCTCAGTGGTCAGTAAGTTGATGGAGAGGATTCTGAGGGACAGGATTTATGAGCATTTAGAGAAGTTCGATATGACCAGAAATACTCAACACGGCTTTGTTAAGAGCAGATCGTGCCTTACGAGCCTAGTTGAGTTCTTCGAAAATGTGACTGAACACATTGACGAAGGAAGAGCAGTGGATGTGGTTTACATGGATTTCAGCAAGGTGTTTGATAAGGTCCTCCATACAAGGCGTCTTGAGAAGGTGAGAGGGCATGGGATCCAAGGGCTTTGGCCTTGTGGCTTGCCTGCAGAAGGCAGAGAGTAGTTGTGGATGGGTCTTCTTCGGCATGGAAGTCAGTCACCAGTGGAGTGCCCCAGGGATCTGTTCTAGGATCCTTGCTGTTTGTCATTTTCATAAATGACCTGGATGAGGAAGTGGAGGGATGGGTTAGTAAGTTCGCCAACGATACGAAGGTTGGTGGTGTTGTGGATAGTCTGGAGGGATGTCTGAAGTTGCAGCGAGACATAAATAGGATGCAAGACTGGGCGGAGAAGTGGCAGGTGGACTTCAACGTGGATAAACATGTGGTGGTCCATTTTGGCAGGACCAATGGGATGAAGCAGTATAATATCAAGGGTAAGAGTCTTGGCAGTGTTGAGGAGCAGAAGGATCTTGGGGTCTGGGTCCATAGGTCTCTTAAATCTGCCTCGCAAGTGGAGGATGTGGTCAAGAAGGCATATGGTGTACTGGCCTTCATTAATAGAGGAATTGAGTTTAGGAGTCAGGAGGTAATGCTGCAACTTTATAAGACCCTTGTCAGACCCCACTTGGAGTATTGTGTGCAGTTCCGGTTGCCTCACTATAGGAAGGACGTGGAAGCTATTGAGAGGATGCAGAGGAGATTTACAAGGATGTTGCCTGAATTGGTATGCCTTATGAAGATAGGTTGGGAGAGCTAGGTCTCTTCTCCCTGGAGAGATGAAGGTTGAGAGGCAACCTGATAGAGGTTTATAAGATGTTGAGTGGAATAGATAGGGTGGATTCTCGTAGGCTATTTCCCAAGGCTGAAATGGCCGCTATGAGAGGACACAGGTTTAAGGTGCTGGGGGTCAAGTACAGAGGAGATGTTAGAGGTAAGTTTTTCACTCAGAGGGTGGTGGTGAACGGAATCAGTTGCCGTCAGTGGTGGTAGAGGCAAACTCGCTGGGGTCTTTTAACAGACTTCTGGGTGAGTACATGGGATTTAATGGGATTGGGAGTTACAGATAGTTCTACGGCCTGCTAGGTATAGATATGATTGGCACAACTTGTAGACCGAAGGGCCTGTTTGTGCTGTAGTGTTCTATGTCCTCTTGTACATAGCTGCAACTTCAGACATCCCTCCAAACTATCCACAACACCATCAACCTTCGTATCGTCAGCGAACTTACTAACCCATCCCTCCACTTCCTCATCCAGGTCATTTATGAAAATGACAAACAGCAAGGGTCCTAGAACAGATTCCTGGGGCATTCTACTGGTGACTGACCTCCATGCAGAAGAAGACCCATCCACAACCACTCTCTGCCTTTTGCCGGCAAGCTAGTTCTGGATCCACAAGGCCAAAGCCCCTTGGATCCCACCTTCTCAAGAAGTTCTTGCACAGGGGACCTTATCAAACGCCTAGCTGAAATCCACGTAAACCACATCCACTGCTCTTCCTTCATCAATGAGTTCAATCACATTTTCGAAGAATTCAACTAGGCTCGTAAGGCACGATATGCCCTTAACAAAGCCATGTTCACTATTCCTGATCATATTGAATTTCTCTAAATACTCATAAATCATATCTCTCGGAATCGTCTCCATCAACTTACTGACCACTGAGGTCAGACTCACTCGTCGGTAATTGCCCGGAATATTCCTGTTCCCCTTCTTGAAAATAGGCACCACATCCGCAATCCTCCAATATTCCGGAACCTCTCCCGTCTCCATCGACGACGCAAAGATCATCGCCGGGACTCTGCAACCACTTTCCTCACCTCCCACAGTAACCTGGGGCACATCCCATCCGGACCCGGTGACTTACCTACCTTGATGGAATTTAACAGTTCCAACACCTCCTCTTTCTTAATGTCCACATACTCAATCTTTTCAGTTTGCCGCATTTCTGTAGTACAACCCCCCAGATCACTCTCCACTGTGAATACTGAGGCAAAGTACTTATTAAGCACCTCTGCCATTTCTTCTGGTTCCACACAGACGTTTCCCCCCTTCATCTTTTATAGGTCCTATCCCTTATCTTCTCATCCTTTTACTCTTTACATATTTGTAGAATGCCTTGGGATTCTCCTTAATCCTACCCACCAAAGCCTTCTCGTGACCCCTTCTGGCCCTTCTAATTTCAATGAACAACAAAGAACAAAGAACAAAACAGCACAGGAAACAGGCCCTTTGGCCCAATTTCCTTTTTAAGCTCCCTTCTACAAGTCTTATATGCCTCTAGATCCTTAACATCCCCTAGCTCCCTGAACCTATTGAACAAGTGTAGGTGCTGGAGGGCAAGTGCAGAGGAGATGTTAGAGGTAAGTTTTTCACTCAGAGGTTGGAGAGTGAATGGAATCAGCTGCCGTCAGTGGTGGTACAGATGAACTCGCTGGGGTCTTTTAAGAGACTTCTGGATGAGTATGTGGGATTTATGGGATTGGGAGTTACAGATTGTTGTATGGCCTGGTAGGTACTGATATAATTGGCACAACTTGTGGGCTGAAGGGCCTGTTTGTGCTTTGTGTTCTATGTTCTATGAAAAAGATACAAAAGTCTCAGGTCACATAACCAACACAAGAACAAAATCTTCCCTGCTGCTGTCAGACTTTTGAATGGACTTATTTTGACTAAGGTGATCTTTCTCTACACCCTAGCTATGACTGTAACACTACATTCTACATTCTCTTGTTTCCTTCTCTTTGAACAGTATGCTTTGTCTGTATAGCACGCAAGAAATAATACTTTTCACTGTATATTAATACGTGACAATAATAAATCAAATCAAATCAAAATGAAAAATCAGATAACCAGTTTTCTTTCCATCTCAATACACTTTCCCCAATCCCATGCATTTTAATCTTACACAATAATCTCTTATGCGAAACACTTCCCGAAAGTCAAAATATATTACATCTATCGGCCCCCTCCTTGTCAATTCAACTAGTTACATCTTCAAAGAATTCCAGCAGATTTAAGAACATAACATAAGAACATAAGAAATAGGAGCAGGAATAGGCCATCCAGCCCCTCGAACCTGCCCCACCATTCAATAAGATCATGGCTGATCTGTAGTGGTTCAGTACCACTTTCCTGCTTTCTCCCCATAACCCTTAATTCCCTTGTCAATCAAAAACCTATCCACTCTTGACTTGAACATATTCAGCGAGGAAGCCTCCACCACCTCATCAGGCAGAGAATTCCAAAGATTCACCACCTTTTGTGTGAAGAAACTCCTCCGCAATTCTGATCTGAACCACCCCCCTTAATCTTGAGGCTGTGCCAAGCATCATTTCCCCTTCAGAAATCCATGCTGACTCTGTCTGATCATATCACTGCTTTTTAAATGTGCTGCTATAAAGTCCTTGATAACGGATTTGAGAATTTGCTCCTTGACTGATGATAAGCTTACTGGTCTATAATTCTGTTTTCTCTCTACCTTCCTTTTTGAATACTGGAGTGACATTCATTATCCTCCAATCTGCAGGGACAGTTCCAGAGTCTGTAGAATCCTGGAAGATGACCACCAATACACTCAATATTTCTTGATCAACTTCTTTAAGTACTCTGGCATATAAATTATCAGGCCCTGGGGATTTATCTGCCTTCAATCCCATCAATTTTCCCAGCACCATTTCTCTATTTGAGGGTTTTGAGGGTTTGAAGTTGGATAAGTCCCCTGGGCCGGACGGGATTTACCCTAGGATTCTCTGGGAGGCAAGAGAGGAGATTGCAGAGCCTCTGGCTCTGATCTTCAGGTCCTCGTTGGTTACGGGTGTAGTTCCGGAGGACTGGAGGATGGCGAATGTGGTCCCATTGTTTAAGAAGGGGAAGAGAGACCTTCCTGGGAATTATAGGCCAGTGAGTCTTACTTCTGTGGTGGGCAAGGTATTGGAGAGAATTATTAGGGATAGGATTTATAGTTATTTAGAGAGAAATGAATTGATTGTGGATAGTCAGCATGGTTTCGTGAAGGGTAGGTCATGCCTTACTAACCTCATTGAGTTTTTTGAGAAAGTGACCAGAGAGGTGGATGGGGTTAAGGCGGTTGATGTAGTATATATGGACTTTAGTAAGGCGTTTGATAAGGTGGCCCATGGAAGACTTCTACAGAAATGCAGATGTGTGGAATAGAGGGTGATTTAGCTAATTGGATTAGGAATTGGCTGGCAGATAGAAGACAGAGGGTGGTGGTTGATGGGAGATATTAATCGTGGAGTTCGGTGACGAGTGGTGTGCCTCAGGGGTCTGTTTTGGGGCCCCTGCTGTTTGTAATTTTTATAAATGATCTGGATGAGGGTATTGAGGGAGGGATCAGTAAATTTGCAGATGACACTAAAGTTGGTGGAGTGGTAGATAGTGAAGAGGGGTGTTATAGTTTACAGAGTGACTTGGACAAGTTGCAGAGCTGGGCCGAGAGGTGGCAAATGGAGTTTAATGTGGAAAAGTGTGAGGTAATGCACTTTGGCAGGAACAATAAATGTGTAGAGTATAGGGCTAATGGTAGGGCTCTTAATAGTGTTGAGGAACAGAAGGATCTTGGTGTATGTGTCAATAGATCCTGAAAGTAGGCAGTCAAGTGGATAAAGTTGTTAAGAAGGCATATGGAGTCTTAGCTTTTATTGGTAGGGGGATTGAATTTAGGAGCCGCAGCATCATGTTGCAACTGTACAAAACTCTAGTGCGGCCGCACTTGGAGTATTGTGTGCAGTTATGGTCGCCACATTATAAGAAAGATGTGGAGGCATTGGAGAGGGTACAGAGGAGGTTTACTAGGATGTTGCCTGGTATGGAGGGCAGGTCCTATGATGAGAGGTTGAAGGATTTGAGGTTGTTTTCGTTAGAAAGGAGGCGGCTAAGGGGGGATCTTATTGAAGCATATAAGATAAGTAGAGGTTTGGATAGGGTGGACAGTGATAGCCTTTTTCCTAGGATGGAGAAAGCTAGCACGAGGGGACACAGCTTTAAATAAGGGGTATGAGTTATAGGACGGATATCAGAGGTAGGTTCTTTACTCAAAGAGTGATTAGGGAGTGGAATGCCCTGCCTGCAGCTGTGTAGATGCGCCAAGTTTGGTGGCGTTTAAGAGGTTAATTGATAAGTATATGGAAGAGAAGGAATGGTTTAGTTTGGAGGGGCATTGCTTTTTATTTTGGTCGGCACAACATCGAAGGCCGAAGGGCCTGTTCTGTGCTGTATTGTTCTATGTTCTATGTTCTACTAATATTGATCTCCCTCAGTTCTTCCCTCTCAGTAAATCTTGCATTCTCCAACATTTCTGGTATCAGATTTATGTCCTCTTTTGTGAAGACAGAACCAAAGTATGTATTCAGTTGCTGGGCTATTTCTTTGCCTCCCAACATACATTCCCCTTTTCTGTCTGTAGGAGACCTACATATGTCTTCACCAACTTCTTTTTCTTCACGTATGTATTGAAACTTGTAGGGCCTGGTTTTACCATTTTGATTCTAAGTGCTGAATCTGGGCGCAATTCAGATTTGACTTGAAAAACTGCTCTCAGGCACCGCTATACAATCAGCCTGAGAAAGAAATCGTGAATCTGAATCGCGCTGTGGGTGGCGCTTATTGCGCCCAAAATGCTGCAGCTCAGATTGGAGCTCTGACCTGCAGATGCGCAGTGAAAAAAATTTGAAAAACATCCTCTGCCACCGCTCCCGGCTCTCAAAAAGCAATGATGTGGGCCGGGAGTGAAAAACGGGAATGAGGGCTCCCACAGACATCACCGCAGCCCCACAACATAACTGTCTCTCTTATCGACCCACCATCCCTCCCACTACCCAGACCAATCACGACCCTCTGCCCCAATTCCCACTCACCGATCACCCGCAGAGCGGTAGTGGTCCCCCCCTAGAGATCCATCGTGCTTCTCTCCTCCCTCCCACTGCACCCCCCCCAAAGATATATCTGACCCACCTCCCTCTCCACCACCAGACAATGACCTGCTCTCCCTCCTGCTTCCCCCACCAGGAAACCTCCCTCCCTCACCAGCAAATGATCGGGCCTCCCCCCTTCCCACCAGAGACTGATCTGCTCCCCCACCCACCGATCTGAGTTAGGGAGCTGTTGGAAGCTCTGAACTTACCTCTTCAGAAGCTGGAGTGCCCAAAACAAACTTTGCCAAGCGTGTTTGTTTCATGCCAAATCTTGACGGGCGAATGCGATGGTAAAGGGGGAAGTGCTGGTAAAGTTGGGTAGGCAGCCCATTAATTAAATTTAAATGCATGCAAATGCATTTAAATTGCCATTGCACCCAGTTCAGGCATGGTTCGGATCATGGCTATTTTCGGGCCTTGATAAAGTAGGCGTCTGCATGAACGTGTACGTAGATAACACTAATTGCCTCGAGCCCGACTTTACCAAATTTTTGTGCCTGAAAACAGGCACGATGCAATGGTGAAATCGGGCTGTTTGTATCAGTCTTTATGTTCCCTGCAAGCTTACTTTTGTATCATATTTTCCCCTTAATCAATCTCTTGGTCCTTCTTTGCTAAATTCTAAACTGCTCCCAATCCTTAAAAGCATTTTTTTTGGGCCAATCTGTATGCTTCTTCCTTGGATCAGATACTATCCCTAATCATAAGTTAAAGGGGCGTAAATTGTCACAAGCCAGGACAGTTGCTGGATTTCGCAAACCAGACAGTATGGTGGGTCTTTTAAGGGCTCTTTTAAGAGACTTCTCGATGAGTACATGGGATTTAATGGGATTGGGAGCTACAGATATTTCTATGGCCTGGTAGGTATAGATATGATCGGCACAACTTGTGGGCCGAAGGGCCTGTTTGTGCTGTAGTGTTCTATGTTCTATGCTGTATGTGGGGGTTAGAAATAGTGTTTCATGAACTCAAGATCCTGGTTGAGATCGTCCTCATGCATGCAAAACTTGGCTATCAATTTCTGCTTGGTTATTTTGTGTTGTCACGTGTCTCAAAGGCTGCCTTCATGGCAGCCTTTGCCTGCTTACCCAAAAATCAGAGGCTGAATGCCTTTGACTGCTCAAGGGCTCCTCATTTGGAAGGGTGATTGTTGCACAGTGTCATTCATTCATTGTCATAGCACCTGCGCAATCCTGTTGATGCACCATGCCTCAGAACATCTTTTCTGCAAAGTATGAGATAGACAACATTGACCAAGTCACATGAGTATGTACTGTGTACCTCGTGGATGGTGTTCTCATGTGACATGATAGCATCTGTGTCGATGATCCAATACATCTTGCAGAGGTTGTTGTGGCAGGGTTGTGTGGTGTTGTAGCCACTGTTCTCCCGAAGGCTGGGTATTTTGCTGCGAACAAAGGCCTGTTTGAGGTTGGGCAGTTGTTTGAAGGCAAGTAGTGGGATTGTGGGGATGTTCAATGTATCGATGACATGTTGAAGGCTTTGAAGAATATGCGATAGTTTCTGAAGTACTGAAAGATGAAGGGTACTCTATCAATCATGTCTTGTGTTTGTTTCCTGAGGAAGTCGGTGCAGTTTTTCGCTGTGGCGCATCGAACTGTTAACTGATGAGTTGAGCACCATACCCTGTTCTTATGAAGGCATCTTTCAGCATCAGTAGGTGAATATTGCGTTTCTCCTCATTCTGAGCAGATTCTGTGTATACAGAGGGCTTGTCCACAGAGGATAGCTTCTTTAATGTGTTTAGGGTGAAAGCTGGAGAAGTGGAGCATTGTGAGGTTATCTGTGGGTTTGCTGCAGCATGAAATGGTGAGGTGTCCATCAAAGGATGCAACAGATTCTAGAGAATAGTCCATGGTGATACTGATGGTGGGGTGGAACTTATTGATGTCTTGGTCACAGGAGACAGGGGGTAGCAGTGGAAGGGTCTTTTTCTGGCTGAAGGTCTGTGACTAGTGGTGTTCTGCAGGGCTCCGTACTCAGACCTCTTCTATTTGTGATACATATAAATGATTTGGAAGAGGGAGTAACTCATGTGATCAGCAAGTTTGCGGATGACACGAAAATGGCTGAACTTGCTGATAGTGATGAACATTGTCGGACAATACAGCATGATATAGATAGACTGGTAAATTGGGCGGAGAAATGGCAGATGGAACTTAATCCAGATAAATGCGAGGTGATGCATTTTGGAAGTTGTAATGTAGGGGGGAGTTATACAATAAATGATAGGACCATTAAGAGTATAGAAACACAAAGGGACCTAGGTGTGCAAGTTTACAAGTCCTTGAAGGTGGCAGAACAGATGGAGAAGGTGATGAAGAAGGCATATGATATGCTTGCCTTTATAGGAAGGACTATAGAGTATTAAAGCTGGCGTCTAATGTTGCAGTTGTATAGAACGTTGGTTCGACCACATTTAGAATACTGCGTCCAGTTCTGGTTGCTGCACTACCTGAAGGACGTGGAGGCTTTAGAGAGAGTGCAGAGAAGGTTTACCGGGATGCTGCCTGGTATGGAGGGTCTTAGCAATGAGGAGAGATTGGGCAAACTGGGCTTGTTCTCCCTGGAAAGATGGAGAATGAGGGGAGACCTAATAGAGGTGTATAAGATTATGAAGGGTATAGATAGACTGAACAGTGGGAAACTTTCTCCCATGTTGGATGCAAAAATCACAAGGGGCCACAAGCTCAAGGTGAGAGGGGCAAGGTATAACTCAGATGTTAGAGAAATGTTTTTTTACACAAAGGGTTGTGGGGGCCTGGAATGCACTGCGAGGAAGGGTGGTGGAGGCAGACACTCTAGGATTGTTTAAGACTTACCTAGATAGGCACATGAGCAGATTGGAGATGGAGGGATACAAAAGAATGTTCTAGTTGAAGATCAAGAGCCACAGGACGTTCCTGGGAATTAATAGATTCCTATCGGCCGTCCAACAAATTTTAAGGCTCACCTTGTCACTTACGTTGAGCTATTGGGAATCTTCCATTACTCTGTATAGCCTGTTGTATGTCCATTGATGTTTATTGATGTCTCCTTTTACATCCACAGTAATTCGGTCTGCCTTGTTGGCCAACAAGGGGCATACACGCGGTGGGTCGTGCAAGGGTTGTTCTTGGAAATTGCTTCAAGAGTTGCCTAATGCTTCACATCCGTAAGTGTACGCTTAAACTGGACCAACTGACGGGCAACATGACAGCTCAGTGACTATCATTGTCTGCTCTACAGTTATACGGACCCGGGTCAGAACTCCGGCTTGGATCAATGTCTGTGGCAGTTTGCACATTCTCCACATGCTTGCGTGGGTTTTCTCCGGATGCTCCGGTTTCCTCCCACATCCCAAAAACGTGCTTTTTAGCTGATCGGTGTCAATAAATTGTCCTAGAATTGGATCTCCCTTAATCTGGCGCACATATAATTCTCTAAATTTGCACCCCTTTATTGTGGAGTCCACTAGAGATAGACAAAAACGTGGACGATTGACGAAAGACTTGAATAAGGCACTCACTGAGTGTTAAAATGGGCGGCAGGGGCTTGTAGGGCTGAAGGGCCTGTTTCCTGTGCTGTTTTATGTTTTTTTTGTCATCATATAGTCGTTTTAATGATTCTTTGCCATGAGTCCAAAAGAAGAAATGTCATTGATATATCTGGTATACAGTGCAAGTTGAAGCCCCGTGCTTGAAGAGTTCTTGCTTGAACTTCTGCATGAAGATATTGGTGTATTGAAGTTTGAACTTGGCCTCCATGACTGTTTTGTGCACCTAGATGAAGAACTGGTTGTTGAAGGTAAAGACATTGTGATTCAGGATGAAGTAGATGAGTTGCAGAATTGTGCTTGGAGATTGGTAGTTGTCAGTGTTGAGTACTGAGGTTGAGGCTGTTGCAGCAATGCCGTTGTTGTGGAGCATGCTGGTGTAGAATGCCAAGACAATTCATTGTAATGAGGAGTGTAAATTCATAAGTTTCACGAAAAATCCTAAGACAGCATCTTTCAGACCCACTATCACTTCCATTTAGAAGGACACAGACAGTAGATTCATGGGAACACTACCACCTACAGGTTCCCCTCCAAGCTATTCACTACGCTGACTTGGAAATATATCGCTGTTCCTTCTCAGTCGCTGACTCAAGATCAAGGAATTCTCTCCCTAACAACATTTGAGTCAATTCATTGCATATGGACTACAGCTTATCAAGAAGACAGCTCACCACCACCTTCTCAACAGCACAAGGGATGGGCAAATACTGGCCAGCCAGCAATACCCATGTCCCACGGCTGAATAAAAAAAACCCCATGCATTCCAGGAATCAGTCAAGTAAACCTTTTTTGAATTGCTTCTAATGCAATTGTGCCCTATCTGAAACAAGGAGACCTGGTACAACAAAATAGATTTCATTTGACAAAGGCAGATGTGTACAATGATGAGAAAACAGTGAAAACCTGAATTTCCCAAAGGAAACCCAGAAATTTGTTTTGTTCCATTGTGCCATTTCATTTCCCCATAACAAGGCACTAAAATGATCAGTGTAAGTGGCACTGCAACCTGCCTCCTCAACAACTCGAAGGTAATGATTACCACAAACAAAAGGGCTAAGTGAAAAAGCAGCTTAACCTCTGTACAAAAAGATATTCCAAACACCACACTTTTTGCAGTCTTCATGATTAAGAGGGAGACTTAGCACCAACAGTCACAATGACTCGGAAGGTCACTAGAACTAATGAGATCTATCCCAATGGGATCTAATCGAGGTACATAAAATTCTAAAAGCAATTGATAGAGGAAATGTAGACCAAATGTTTCCTCACAGAGGGCAATCTAGAACAAGAGGTCACATGTATAGGTTGAGACACATTAGATTTAAAACCGAGATGAGGAGAAACTACTTCCCACAGATGATGGTGAATTTGTGGTACTCACTTCCACATATTGCAGTGGAATTTGCATCATTAAATGATTTCAAGAGCAGATAGATATATTTATAATAAAAAATGGGTTAAAGGGATATGGAGAATGGGTACAGAGGTTGACTTGAGACCAAGAAGAGATTAGCCATGATCTCATTGAATGGCAGAGCAGGCTTGAAGGGCTGCTCCGAATTCCTATGTTCCAAGTTTCTCAAGAACTATAGCCCAAATTCATCTCCGACATCTTTGACACTGTGATAATCCCAGAAGCCTGGAGCCATTACAAAGTCTCTGCCATCCTAAAATTAGGAAAACCAGCAAACAATCTACAATGTGATCAAACTGTTCATTCTTAACTAGATAAAACTGGTTTTATAAGCTGTCTCCCAAATGAACAGGCAGGTTTCAGAGAAGAAAGTCCTTGTACTCATGATGAACACTAAGTCACAGTTCCAGAATCACAGAATTGCACAGGAGGCCATTCAGTCCATCTGCTCTCAGTACAAGCAATTTACCTTGTTCCACATGCCAATGTGGTCAGACCAGAACACTGCATTTGCCTGACAAAGACACAGAGTGTCGAAAGCTCGCAATTTTACTATCAAATAAATCGGTTGGATTTAAAATTGGTGTTGCTAAATTCTTATCTGATATAAGACAGACAGTTGGAATAACAGATGGATTTTCAAGTAGGTAGCATATAACTGGTGGGGAGCCGTAAAGATCTATGATAGGGCCACAATTATTTACAATATATATTAATGGCTTGCATAAGGGAAGTGAATGTACTCGTGCCAAGTTTGCAGATGCATAATGTTCAGCACCATTTGTAACTCCTCAGATACTGATGCAGTGCACATCCAAATGTAACATGGCCTGAACCATTTCCAGGTTTGGGCTGACAAGTGGCAAGTAACATTTTTGCCACTTAAGTGCTAGCCAATGACCATCTCCAACAAGAGAGGAGCTAAGCATCATCCCTTGACCTCCAACGGCATTACATTGCTGCATCCTCCACTGTAACCCCCTCTCTTCCATCACCTTCTGTCAGGGAAGAAACACAAAAGTTTAAGGGCACATACCAACAGACTCAAGAATAGCTTCTTTCTGCTACTGTCAGATTTTTGAATGGACTTAACATATATTAATTTAATCTTTCTCTATACCCTATCTGTTACTATAATACTATATTTTGCCCTCTCCTTTCCTTCTTTCCTATGTACTCCATGAGTACATGTGACAATAATAAATCAAATCAAAGCAAAGAAAGGCATAACATAATCAAGCAGAGTCAGACTTGCTTCATGAAGAGGAAATCATGCCTGACAAAGTTATTAGAATTCTCTGCAGTGGTAACGTATTTGTATTTCCAAAAAGCATTTGATATGATATCTCAGCAAAAGCTACTTTGTAAGATAAGGTGTTGGGGGTTACCATTAACCAGAAACTGAACAGGGCAAGCACAATAAATACTGTGGCTATAAAAGCATCAGAGGCTAGGACTCCCCAAAGTCCAGATAGGGCACCAAATATGCACTCAGATTCTGCGCGGATCAACTGGCAGGAGTATTCACAGACATCTTCAACATCTCTTTACAAAAATTTGAGGTCCCTATCTGCTTCGAGAAAATGACCATCATCCTGGTATTGAAGAAAAACTAGGCAGTGTGTCCTAATGACTATTGGCCAGTGGCTCAGACATCCGTCATTATCAAGAGGTTAGGCAATGGCACAAATCAATTCCAGTCTTCCAAACTGCCTGATTCCACTACAGTTTGCCTACTGCCACAACAAGTCCACAGCAAACCAAGCCATTTCCTTGGCTGTGCACTCAACCCTGAAACACCTAGATAACAAAGACACCTATATCAGACTCCTATTTATTGACTACATCTCAGCTTTCAACACTATTAGTCCCACAAAACTCATCTCCAAATTCTGTGGCCCGGGCCTCAGCTCCTCCCTCTGCAACTGGATCCTGAACTTCCTAACTCATAGATCACAATCAGTAAGGACAGGTAACAACACCTCCTCCACAATTATCCTCAACATCGGTGCCCCACAAAGTTGTGTTCGCAGCCCCCTAATATATTCCTTACACACCTCTGACTGTATGGCCAAGTTCCCCTCCAATTCAATTTTCAAGTTTCTTATGATTCACTGTAGTCTTCGATGGATCGAATCTCAAACAATGACGAGACAAACTACAGGAATGAGATAGAGAAGCTGGTGAACTGGTGTGACAACAATAATCTTTCCCTCAATGTCAACAAAACTAAGGAATTGTCATCGACTTCATGAAGCGTAAAAGAGAACATGCCCCTATCTACATCAATGGGGAAGAAGTAGACAGGGTCAAGAACCTCAAGTTTTTAGGTGTCCAGATCACAACAACCTGTCCTGCTCCCCCCATGCCAACGCTATAGTTAAGAAAGCTCACCAATGCCTCTACTTTCTCAGAAGACTGAGGAAATTTGGCATGTCAGCTACGACTCTCACAAACTTTTGCAGATGCATCATAGAAAGCATTTCTTCTGTTGTATCACAGCTTGGTATGGCTCCTGCCCTGGCCTACGCAGCGAACTACAAAAAATCATGAATGTAGCCCAATCCATCGTGCAAACCAGCCTCCCATCCACTGACTCCGTCTACACTGCCCGCCGCCTCGGCAAAGCAACCAGCATAATTAAGGATCCCACGCACCCCGGACATTCTCTCTTCCACCTTCTTCCTTCAGGAAAAAGATAAAAAATCTGAGATCACGTACCAACCAACTCAAGAACAGTTTTTTTCCCTGCTGCTGTCAGACTTTTGAATGGACTTGCCTTGCATTAGGTTGGTCTTTCTCTATACTGTAGCTATAACACCACATTCTTCACTCTCTCTTTTCCTTCTCTATGAATGGTATGCTTTGTCTGTACAGCGCATGAGAATCAATACTTTTCACTGTATATTAATACATGTGACAATAATAAATCAAATCAAAAAGTTGTCCACCATCTGCAAAACAAAGTCAGGAGTATGATGGAATACTTGCTAATAAGTGCAGCTCCTACAACACTGAAGCTCAACACTATCAAGGAGAAAGCAGTCCACTTAACAAGTACCCCTTTCCACAAAAATTCAATCCTTCTATCATAGTGGCAGTAGAGTGTACCATCTATAAGATGCACTCACCAAGGCTCTTTGGGCAGCAGCTTTTGAGCCCTACCATCTTGAGGACCAAGTGCAGCTGATACCTGGGAACACCACCCTCTGAAGGTTCCCTTCTAAGCCACTCACCAGCCCAACTTGGGAACATATTGTCATTATTTCATTGTCGCTGGGTCAAAATTCCAGAACCTTCCTCCCTACAACACTATGGGTGTACTTACATCTCAGGGACTGCAGTAGCTTAAGAAGGCGGGTCACCATCATTTCTGAAAGGCAAGTGGGAATGAAGGATGGGCAATAATTGTTGGTCTAGCCAACATCGCCCAAGCCCCGTAAGAGAATTTGTGAAAAAAAGGTGCATGAGAAATTGATTAAAGAAGGCGCTACAGGACCTTGGGCTTCATAAAGAGAAGCACAGAGTTCAAAAGTAAAGAAGTTATGATGAACCTTTCTAAAACACTAGTGCAGCGCCAACTCATTTCACTAGAAAGGATGCAAAGACATTACAGAATATGCAGAAACAAGAGTTTCAGAGTTGAGGGACTCAAGTTATGGATTGGATTTTAAACCAAATCCCATCTGCCTTCTCAAGATTGTTATGGATCCCAAAGCACTGTTCCCATGAATCAAGGAAGTTCTTCCTATCTTCTGGTAAACATTCAGCCTTCAACCAGCAGCACAAATAGATAAAGTCATAGAGATAGAACATAGAACATAGAACACTACAGCACAAACAGGCCCTTCGGCCCACAAGTTGTGCCGAACACATCAAAACCTACCCAGCCATAGACCTATCTATAACCCCCAATCCCATTGGATCCCTTATACTCATCCAGAAGTCTTTTAAAAGACCCCAGCGAGTTCGCCTCGACCACCACCGACGGCAGCCGATTCCATTCACTCACCACCCTCTGAGTGAAAAAACAGTATAGTACAGTACAGTATAGAAACAGACCCTTTGGTCCAACTCATCCATGCATCATTTAAGCATGCTTGCTAAACTGAACTAGTCTGATTTGCCTGCATCTGACCCTTTCTTATCCATGTACCTGTCTAAATGCCTATTAAATCTTGTAATTGTACCTACCTTTAGAACATCCTCTGGCAGCACATTCCATACATGCAATCTTCTGTGTGCAAAAAGGATGCCGCTCAATCCTTCTCAAAATTTCCCCTTTCACCTTAAACCGATGCCTTCTAGTTTCGGACTCCCTTACCCCAAGGAAAAGACTGTAGCTATTCATCTTATCTATGTCCATCATGATTTTATTCTCCAATGCGCCAAGAAAAAAAATTCCAGCCTATCCAGCCTCTCTTTATAATTCATAAATCATCTCTTCATTTATCTCATTTATGAGACCTTTCTACATTCAACATAAAAATGGCTACATTGCAAAAATACTTAATTGGCCATGTAAAGGCGCTGAACCAATAAACGTTGCAAAACTGGTCTCAATAATGTGTATCAGAATTAGAAAAGGTAACAGACTGCTTTGTTGTGCCTTTTCCATTAATTCATGATGACCTTCAAGTATCATCAGTCACTAGAAGGAAGATATATGAAAGAAGCCCTTGCACACTTGTGAAACATCAGGCAATAGTTTGAATCTTTCAAGGCACAGACTGGGAATTATCTTTTCTGTACGCAGTATCAAAGACAATTCCACCTAACATCAAAAGCAATGGTAAGCATTCTTCAGCATACCCATATAACATGCAATTCCTATCTACACATTTTACTGAAATATTTAGTTAGTATCATTTGGGTGGAATGCAGTATTACAAAGGTGCATGATTCCTGATTGTTTTTTTTGCCAGTTTTGTCCTGGTCTGCTGGAAGAGAGCTCAGGAGGTGTGAAGCTCTCCAGTGTATCAGCCAAGTAGCTATTCTTTACATGGAAGCTTTATACAGCTTCATATACATATTCAACAGAAATGGATTCTCCCCTCCCTTCCACAAAGGTATTAAGACACATTTATAGCAGCCTTCCGGCTGAGTGAGTCAGATTAGTAAACCTAGCACAAATGGATCTTTACAAAGTAGATGATGTTCAACTAATGCTGAAATAAAATATAAACAGATGCAATTTACTTAGCTCACCTGTCAACAGAGGTATTTTCATTTTAATGACACCAGATGTCCCAATACGCTCTACATTATTAGCAGTGCATATTTCATCAAACTATTAAAGATATCAAAATATTGTTTAGCATTCAATGACCGTCACATAATTAACACTTGGGTTACACTGAAGCAAGCTGTTTTTCATTCCCTAGTACTGATAGCAGAGAGAAAACCTTACCCTGTAGA
Organism: Sphyrna mokarran; assembly: GCA_024679065.1. Classification (NCBI taxonomy): domain Eukaryota; kingdom Metazoa; phylum Chordata; class Chondrichthyes; order Carcharhiniformes; family Carcharhinidae; genus Sphyrna; species Sphyrna mokarran. The sequence continues at coordinate 4,591,315 of JAGIQG010000005.1, forward strand.
ATTGTAGGTTCAGCCAGCTGAGGGGGTGCCTGGGTGATTGGATCAGGAGCTGAAGAGTCTCCCAGCTGAGAGAGAGAGTTCTCAGAGGCAGGCAGCTTGGGGGAGGTAGGGGTGACTGCAGAGGGAGGTGGTGGCACAGGAGACTGAGACACAGGGACAATGGTGTTTGATAATGCAGGAGTAGTGTGAGAGGATATCACTGAGAGTGGCAGATGAGATGGAGGACGAGGAGGTGGAGGAGGTGGGGGTGGTGGTGGTGTAGTTTGGACAGGATTTGGGGCCTGTTGGGGCAAAATATCTGGTGGACCATTAAAGCCAGTGGGTGATGGTGGCTTCTGGATTTGGATGGGAGTTGGAACAGGAAGAACTGCTCGAGGACCTGTGGCTTTGGCAGGTGGACTGCTTATAACCACAGGGGGGGAAGGTGGAAGAGGGGAAAAATTAGTGGTAGACCAGACCACTGGTTTGGGGACAGAGGGAAGAGATGGAGGAGCACTTATAGGAGATGGCGGTCCAGGGGTTCTATGGACAGGGCGGGGAACAGTTGCATAATGGGGTAAGACAGGATGGAAGGCAGAACCAAGTGAAGTAGCAAAACGAGAAGCTGAGTGACGTAAAGGTGGGGTTGGTGGTGTGGAATTAGATGAAGCAAGGGATGCATACTCTGAAACAGAATCAGATGAGGAAGGAGTGAATGATGAGACAGGGACAGCAGACACAGCTTTTGTGTAAGGTGGGGGAGGGATTGATGGCGGTTGACAGCTGCTGTATTCAGGAGGTGGTGTGTTGTATTCGAAAGATGAGGCTGGAAATGAAATGGAAGCAGCACAAAAAGGAGACAAGAGGAGAGAAAGAAGAGAGAAAATATGGCTAACATAGCAACAAAGTCAGTAGTGAAAGAAAACCATGTTTTAAAAAGCTGCAGCTTGCCTCATAGGACTGTCTTGGTAAATTCACAGAAATACCAGTTCGCTGCAGTCTTCTTCAAAACAACCCTGACAAAGGATGCTAGATAAAGTTAATCAATCTATGTAAAGAAGAATCAAAATCTTTGTTTAGTTACATGGCTGGTTCCAAATATTCTTGTTTCATATGTTACAGCACAGCAACCATACTAATTTAAGTCCAGGCTTCAGCTTGTTGATTCTGTTCAGTAATGAGATGTTAACCTTTTCTCTACACATGCACAGCATTGTCTAATTGCTTATTCCTTCTGTTTTGGGCTTGTCAAAAAGGATTAAACTTCCCAACAGATACTACAGTACAAAAGCTTCGGTCAGAGATTCTCAGAATAGATCAATTGCTGAGTTTTCATAACTTTATATTGAAAAACTACACTGGATTAATGTCCTTTCCTTTTTTAAAAAAATTCTAATAACACTCAAATCTTCATCTAAACCCAGTTGACTAATCTCAGCTCGAAAAGCAGTGGTGGACAATAACATTAAAGGCACAGAGTGGAGAAGGAAATCAACCATGATTCCATTTTCTGGTCAGTATCCCTATTGAAAAGGGCATCCTTGTGTGAGCAGCATGTGAGACATTTTTTGTCTCTCTCTCTCTCTGAGGCAAAGGGGGGGAATTTCCTATCCTGTTTCCCGGTTCTGGGTCAAGCGTGGCCAGAAAATCCCACCCACAGATTCTCTGTTCATAAATCCACAGACACGAATAATCCTTGAATACGTCACCCAAAGCAGCCATTCTGCATGTGAGACAGTAATCATTGGTATTATAAGTAAAGGCACTTGATAGCATAGCGCGGCACAGTGGTTAGCACTACTGCCACACAGTACCAGGGGCCTGCGCTCAATTCTGGCCTTGGTTGACGGTCTATGTGTGGAGTTCTTCCTGTGTCAGCGTGAGTCTCCTTCAGATGCTCCAGTTTTCTCTCGCAGTCCAAAGATGTGCAGGTTAGATGGACAACCCATGCTATAAAATTGCCCCTTAGTGTCCAAAGACGGTAGGTTTTATGGATCTTGGGTTTGAGGTAATATAAAATATAAAAAATAAAGAATAAAAGGAATTGAATCAAATTGCTACCCTACCAGCTTCGAATGTAGCTGATTTTCAGGTCCATCCAGATTTTGGGATGCCAGTTAAGGGGGATGGTACTTGTGAGGTTAATCTAGTCATGTCAATGTCCACACTTAATCTTACCATCTCGACGTGCTGGCTGATGGGCAGGGCGAGCCAGTAAGATCGGGAGACCGCCAAGAAATTAGATTCGCGCCCAATATCTCGTCTCTCGTGATCTTACCGGCACCAAATATTCAGCGCAATCAATCTTGCTCACATTTGAAGCACAAAACTGAATAAGTTATTTAAACCAAAGTTAAAAATATTTAACATGCTTAGTGAGTCTGGGATTCAATCATCCGGGCTCACTTGCCTCTATGGCCTCGCCAGGAGAGGGTCTCTCCAGCAAGAATCACAGCTGGTCTCCACCAACAAGCAGCAGAAATGATGGTCTCACTAGCAGAACCGAAGGACATTGAAAATCCCCGGAGATTAGATACAAGGGGATGTCCCTTGGGTAGTGCCAGCCTGGGACTGCCTACCAAGCACCAGGAACCACCAAGGTGAGTGGGGGAAGGGAGACTGAGCAGCTGGAGCCTAATTGAGGGCAGGGCCAGACTGGAATCTGGCCAATCGGGAGGCCAGCTGCGCACTCTGCATTTGCAATTGACCTGGGCAGGTGGGGAGCAGAAGTTGCAGGGTCCATATTTTTAGGTGAGGGGGCAGCTTATAGACAATTTAAGCCCTGCCCCCACCCTTAGCAGCCAGAAACAAATTTTGAAGTTTTATTTTGCTTTAAATGTATAAGATACTAGATTTGGACCTCCTGAAAAGACTGCTTATAAACTTTACCGTTTTCATGCTCATTCTGGACTTATAACTTTTTTCATAAGATCTGCCATGGGCACTTTGCAGCAGGGGTCACTGATGGGTAAACAAGAGCACAAGCTGATTTTTCACTTCCACTCAGATCAATTGTAGTTTCTCTGCTAAGATTGGACGACTCAGCAGTCTAGACACAAAATGGTCTTTCGGGAATGATGTCACATTAACGTGTGATTTCACTCAGTTTCTTATAACAAGAAAAAAATTGGTCATAAACAATTGTAGTTCTTAAACACATTGATCAAGTGCAATTTACTGCTTTCATTTTTTTAAATTCTCATTTCTTTTTTATTTATTCTTTCACAGGATGAGGGCACTAGTGACAAAGCCAGCATTTGCTACCTTTCCCTAACTTTCCTGGAGCCAAGTGGCTTGCCATACAATTTAAGAGAGCAGTTAAGAGACAATCATGTTATTGTGGGTCTCGAGTCACATGTAGGCCAAACCAGGTAAGAGCAACAGATTTTCTTCCTTAGTAGGCATTAGTCAACTAGATAGGTTTTTACAACAATCAACAATAACTTCGTGGTCACTATTACTGAGACTATCGTTACAATTGCAGATAATTAATTAAATTTAAATTTCACCAGCTGCCATGATGGGATTTGAACCTTTTCCCCAGGACATTAGCTTGGGGCTCTAAATTACCAGTCTAGTGACATTACTACCACACCACCGTTTCTACTTTGGCTCATTGAATCGTGTTTGGAAAAGTAATTTTTTGAATTGTTTGCAGCAATTCGGGTTGAGGCAAACAGTTATGTTTCAGGTTATAGATCCCCCTACTTTATGGCTAGTCCTGTGAGGCAAGCTGTAGATAAATACATAATTCAGGAGATAAATCAATATTAGCCAGGGTAATCACCATCCATTCAGCGAGACAATGAATCAGCATTTCTCAAAACAAACACAAACTTTTAACACAGCTACAGTATCCCTTCGGGAGTTCAATTCATAGGCACACAATATCATGGATTCAATTTGTTCCTCAATTTTTACTATTTTAAATTTCAAGCTCAAATAAATTTGCTTGTGAACTTTCCAACCAGACTATCTAGACTTACAATAAACAGTAATATAATTTCTCATTGTGCATGTGGAAATTATATTTTCCGACATTTTATGTTTTGGCTAAAAGCCTATTATATTGCTTTCACTTGCCCTCTGACAAGCCTCACACCTTTACCTAAGGGAACAAACACATAATGGTACTTGAATCATCTGCAAGGCGTGTGTAGATGACTGGATCTGAAACCATGGCTCTTAATTTTTGTTCAATTAACCGACCTGACATCTCTTGTTATTGCAACAGGAGCTATTGGCAGCCAGGCATAGGAAAAGTTTCTTTATTTTTACTTACATTGCCAAATAATGGTACCAAGACAATTTAATTAAAGCATATTTTGATTGTACTGTATGATCCTTTGTATACCCAAAGATTGTTGAACTCTCAATGAAGATTATCCAATATAATATGATTTGCATCCAAATAGCCTTCACAAAATGGAGTTTTGAATCCTCCTAACAGTGGAAGTGCAAAATTATAACCACTGTAATATCACATCAAGAATGACATGCCGTAAAGCCTAATGCAGATTCAAATCTGGGTTGACAATGTAATGCTCTGAAGAGGGATGTAACGGTCTAGATTTTGGGTCAATGAGGCTCGCAATATTATGGAGTAAATCCATAATACTGAGGCACAGTGGTTACCATTGCTGCCTCACAGCACAAGGGACCCAGGTCACTGGGTGGAGTTTGCACAGTCTCCCTGTGTCTGCGTAGGTTTCCTCTGGGTGCTCTTGTTTCCTCCCCCACTCCAAAGATTGGCCATGCTAAATTGCTCCTTAGTGTCAGGGGGCCTAGCAGGATAAATATGTGGGGTTAAGGGACAGAGCCTATGTGGGATTGTGATTGGTGCTGGTAAGATGGGCCAAATGGCCTCCTTCTGCACTGTGGGGATTCTATGAAATCAGATCGCAATTTCCAGAGTTCACAAATGAGAAGTTAAACTCATGAACCTGGAAATTACTGCCCAAGTTACCGTGTTCATCCTCAGGAACTTTATTGCACTACTGGATTTGTCATTGAAATCCATGTGCAAAGTTGCCGTAATTACCCACCAAATTCCATTACACATCCCAAACATAGACCAGTGTATTCAATTTCAAATTTCTACAGGCACAATAAGTCAAAATTACTTTCAAATGCTCTCTCAGGTTCAGAAAAGTTATTTTATATGCATGGAGTCTCATTCCTTCCTAACAAATTTCACGTTGAACTTTTAAAAAATTAAAATGCGTTATTTGTTTCACATTGTCTCTTATTTGTTCTGTCTTTTCCTTCAAAATTCTCCCATTCCTCTTGCTCATGGATCAGGCATTTTGTTAAAATCGCCTTTTTTTCATTTACTATTTTGTTTAATTTTATCTGATTGTGGAACAGCATTGTTGTTGCTTGCTCTATTTAGATATGCCCAGGTGATTAACTCTTGCGGAAAAAAATTAAAGAATACTCTGGCATGGGGGTGCTGTCAGAGCTAGCAAAGGACACCAAAATCCAAATTATGGGAAAAAGCATCCCGAACTTGGGACAATGGGTTTGATTAGAGGGTAACCTGAGAAATTAATAGAACATAGAACACTACAGCACAAACAGGCCCTTCGGCCCACAAGCTGTGCCGATCATATCAGTACCTACCAGGCCATACAACTATCTGTAACTCCCAATCCCATTAAATCCCATGTAATCATCCAGAAGTCTCTTAAAAGACCCCAGCAAGTTCGCCTCTACCACCACTGACAGCAACCGATTCCATTCACTCACCACCCTCTGAATGAAAAACTTACCTCTAACATCAGAGTTATTTGAGAGATACTTAGATGGGCACATGAACAGAATGGGAATGGAGGGATATTGAAAACTGATTTAAAATATGGATCATGAGCCGTGGGAGTTCCGTGGGAAGTGTGTAAATTGTCGATGATATTGACGTATTTGTTTTATCCTACAGGTACTTTGGTCTGCCTTGTTATCTAACAAGGGGCATACACGCAATGGATTGTGAGAGGGTTGCTCTTGGTTTTTTTTTTGAGAGTATTCTAGTGCTTCACGTCGTTAATGTACGCTTGACCTGGACCATTTGATGGGCAACACGACAGCTCAGTGACTATCGCGGTGCTGTGCAGATACATGGATTTGGGTCTATGTCTGTGGGAGTTTGCGCATTCTCCTTGTGCTTGCTTGGGTTTTCTCCGGGTGCTCCGGTTTCCTCCCACATCCCAAAGATGCGCTCTTAGGCTGATTGGCAGAACAAATTCTCCCTAAATTGTCTCAAATTTGGTTTCAATGCATAGATCTATAAACATAGACAGGGATCATGAGTAGAAGTGGGAACATCGAGGTGGCAGCACGGGCTCGTTGGACCAAAGGGCCTGTTTCCCATGCTGTTTTGTTCTTTGATCTCCTCTGTACTTGTCCCCACAGCACCTTAAACCTGTGTCCTCTTGTAGCGACCATTTCAGCCCTGGGAAATAGCCTCCAAGAATCCACCCTATCTATTCTTCTCAACATCTTATAAACCTCTGTCAGGTCACCTCTCAACCTTCGTCTCTCCAGGGAGAAGAGACCTAACTTCCTCAACCTATCTTCATAAGGCATGCCTCCCAATCCAGGCAACATCCTGGATGGTCACTCTGGATACACAAGAGATGTCCTGTGAAGAGCACTACGCTGAAATGATGTAATACTACAAGTTATCACTCAAAACTCCAGAAGGATTCTTTGGACAGAGCTGCCAGCATGATAAACTGTGAGTGCTGTTTCTTTGTTGCTGACTGTAAAATCCCATGCTTTAGCTTAAATACAAGCCTGTTCACTATCCAGTCCCTAAAGCTGCAAATCAAATATTAAACTTTGCATCACTGTCCTGAACTAAAATAAACCTTTTTAATCGCATAATGAACTGAACAAACTTGTAAGTGGAATAAGATGGAGAGCAGGTCAACAAAAAGGGATACTGTAGCTTCAAATCTGATCAGTTTACCGTGACCAGCACATAACTGACACTGACTCTACCTGTCACTTACCAGCAGATGACATTCTTCGTTCCAGCTCCCACTCCAGCTGTTCTCTCTCCAGCTGTTCTTGTCGTTCCCTGTCTTGTCGTTCCAGTTCCTCTCGTTCTTGCCTTTCTCGTTCTTGTCTTTCTTGTTCCATACGCTCATGTTTTTCTCTCTCCTGCTTTTCACGTTCCACCTGTTCTTGTTCAAGCCTTTCTCTTTCCAATCTCTCACGTTCCATTCGTTCACGCTCCAGGCGTTCTCTTTCCAATTCCTTCTGTCGTTGCTGCTCTTGCAATTGCCTGGAACATAGGAAGATACAGTGGGCGTTATGCCAAGGCAGAGCTATAAGCCACAAAATTGTAACACAACTTTCAGTACTATATGTATGAATCGCATTGGTCACTTTGTTCTCTTAAAAAAAACATGATATTCTCTCTTTCTTCACACCAAAATGACATACAATTTGCTCTCAGGTCTTTTGGTTGCCTTCCGCTCCTTCTACGAGCTCTGTACTTTGCACATACACCAATGACATCTTATTCAGTCAAACCGATGAAGTCCCTCTCATTAACATCTATGGACTGGTGCCAAAATGCTTTTTATTTATTGATGGGATATGGGCATTTAGTGCTCATCCCTAAGTACCCCTCCACTTCTGAAGGCCATTAGGAGTTAACTACAATGCTGTGGCTCTGGAGTCAACTATAGGCTAGGCCACATAACGACAGCAGATTTTCCTTCCTAAAGGTCATTAGTGAACCAAATGGGTTTTTACAAAATTAGTAATGATTTCATGGTCATCAGTCGACTTTTATTGACTTCAAATATCACCATTTGTTGTGGTGGATTTGAAACTAAGTACCCAGAGCAGTAACTGGGTCACTGGATGACTAGCCTAGTGAAAATACCACTTCGCCAACATCTCCCCTATTAGGACAGCTATTCAAGATGTAACTTCATTATCATATCCTCAAAATTATAGCTGTCTACCAATGTTCCAGACTCCTTCATTATCATTTCTGGGGATGCTCTATCTCACCAGCAGGACACATCCACCTCATTAGAAGCACAATGATATTTAGCTGCAACAAAGAACAAAGTACAGCACAGGCAAAGACTCTTTGGCCCTCCAACATTTCACCAATCATAATGTTTACTAAAACTAAAACTAACACTGTCTGCACTTATGGAGTTCGTATCCTTCCATTCCCATACGAATCAGGTATTTGTCTAATTCCCCTTTGAATGCCACTGTCATATTTGCTCCCACCACGTCCTCAGGAAGCGCATTCCAGACATTCACCAGCCTCTCCTCCAAACTTTTCCCCACACACCTTAAACCTATCTTCCCTAGTAATTATCTTTTCCACCCTGGGAAAAAGTTTCTGATTATCCATTCTGTCCACGTCACTCAATTTTGTAGGCTTCTATCAGGTCACATTTCAACCTCCATTGTTCCAGTGAGAACAAACCGAGTTTACCCAACCTCTCCTCAACATTCATCGTTCCAGTGAGAACAAACCGAGTTTACCCAACCTCTCCTCAACCTCCACCATTCCAGTGAGAACAAACCGAGTTTCTCCAATCTCTCCACAACCTCCATCGTTCCAGTGAGAACAAACCGCGTTTCTCCAATCTCTTCTCAACCTCCATCATTCCAATGAGAACAAACCAAGTTTACCCAACCTCTCCACAACCTCCATCGTTCCAGTGAAAACAAACCGAATTACCCAACCTCTCCTCAACCTCCATCGTTCCAGTGAGAACAAACCGAGTTTACCCAATATCTCAACCTCCATCGTTCCAGTGAGTACAAACCGAGTTTACCCAACCTCTCCTCAACCTCCATCGTTCCAATGAGAACAAACCGAGTTTACCCAACCTCTCTTCAACCTTCATCGTTCCAATGAGAACAAACCGAGTTTACCCAATATCTCAACCTCCATCTTTCCAGTGAGTAAACCGAGTTTACCCAACCTCTCCTCAACCTCCTTCGTTCCAGTGAGAACAAACTGAGTTTACCCAACATCTCAACCTCCATCGTTCCAGTGAGAACAAACCGAGTTTACCCAACCTCTCCTCAACCTCCATCGTTCCAGTGAGTACAAACCGAGTTTACCCAACCTCTCCTCAACCTCCATTGTTCCAGTGAGAACAAACCGAGTTTACCCAACCTCTCCTCAACCTCCTTCGTTCCAGTGAGAACAAACTGAGTTTACCCAACATCTCAACCTCCATCGTTCCAGTGAGAACAAACCGAGTTTACCCAACCTCTCCTCAACATCCCTCGTTCCAGTGAGTACAAACCGAGTTTACCCAACCTCTCCTCAACCTCCATCGTTCCAGTGAGAATAAACCGAGTTTACCCAACCTCTCCTCAACCTCCATCGTTCCAGTGAGAACAAACCGAGTTTACCCAACCTTTCTTCAACCTCCAGCGTTCCAGTGAGAACAAGCCGAGTTTACCCAAATTCTCCTCAACCTCCATCGTTCCAGTGAGAACAAACCGAGTTTATCCAAATTCTCCTCAACCTCCATCGTTCCAGTGAGAACAAACTGAGTTTCTCCAACCTCTCCTCAACCTCCATCGTTCCAGTGAGAACAAACTGAGTTTCTCCAACCTCTCCTCAACCTCCATCGTTCCAGTGAGAACAAACTGAGTTTCTCCAACCTCTCCTCAACCTCCATCGTTCCAGTGAGAACAAACTGAGTTTACCCAACGTTTACTCAACCTCCATTGTTCCAGTGAGAACAAACCGAGTTTCTCCAACCTCTTCTCAACCTCCATCGTTCCAGTGAGAACAAACCGAGTTTATCCAACTTCTCCTCAACCTCCATCGTTCCAGTGAGAACAAACTGAGTTTCTCCAACGTCTTCTCAACCTCCATCATTCCAGTGAGAACAAACCGAGTTTACCCAACGTTTACTCAACCTCCATCGTTCCAGTGAGAACAAACCGAGTTTCTCCAACCTCTCCTCAGCCTCCATCGTTCCAGTGAGAACAAACTGAGTTTACCCAATCTCTCCTCAACCTCCATCGTTCCAGTGAGAACAAACTGAGTTTACCGAACCTCTCCTCAACCTCCATCGTTCCAGTGAGAACAAACCGAGTTTACCCAATCTCTCCTCAACCTCCATCGTTCCAGTGAGAACAAAACAAATTTACCCAACCTCTCCTCAACCTCCTTCGTTCCAGTGAGAACAAACCGAGTTTACCCAACCTCTCCTCAACCTCCATTGTTCCAGTGAGAACAAACTGAGTTTCTCCAACCTCTCCTCAACCTCCATCGTTCCAGTGAACAAACCAAGTTTCTCCAACCTCTCCTCATAGCTAATACCCTCTAGACCAGGCAACATCCTGGTAAACCTCTTCTGTACCTGCTCCAAAGCATCCGCATCTTTCTGGTAGTGTGGCGACCAGAATTGTACATCATATTTTAAATGAGGCTTAACTAAGATTGCGTACAGCTGCAGCATAATCTGCCAATTTCTATACTTAACGCCCCAACCGGTGAAGGCAGGCATGCCATATGCCTTCTTGACTATCTTATCGACTGTGTTGCCATTTTCAGTGAGCGATGGACATGTACACCCAGATCTCTGCTTATCAATACTCCAAAGGATTCTACCATTTACTGCATAATTCCTACACGCATTGTACTTTCCAAAATGTATACCTCACACTTGTCTGGATTAAATGCCATCTGCATTTCTCTGCCCAAGTCTCCTAACACTCCATTTCTTGCTGTATCTTCTGACAATCCTTTTCTCTAACCGCAATTCCACCAATTTTTGTGTCATCTGCGAACTTACTAATCAGACCAGCTACATTTTCCTCCAAATCATTTATATATTCTACAAACAACAAAGGTCACAGAACTGATTCCTGTGAAAGACCGCTAGTCACAGCCATCTGTTCAGAAAAACACCCCTTTACCGCTATCCTCTTTTTCTATGGCCAAGCCAGTTCTCATTCCATCTTTCCAGTTCTCTAATCCCCTGTGACTTCACCTTTCACTGCAGTCTACCATGAGGTACCTTGTCAAAGGCTGTAGATAAAAACTCTTTGGCGTATAACTTAAGAACATGTTTCACAGCTATCAACGAATCTTTCTCAGCAGCAATTTTTCAATATGCTCTGACTGCAAACATTCCAGCTTCAGTGCAAACAGTGCAGTCCAAAGATGTGCAGGTTAGGTTGATTGGCTATGCCAAAATTGCCCCTTAGTGTCCTGAGACGCATTGGTTAGAGGGATTAGCAGATAAATGTGTAGGGATATGGGGGTAGGGCCTGGATGGGATTGAGATTGGTGCAGACTCAGTGGGCCAGATGGCCTCTTTCTGCACTGTAGGGTTTCTATGATCTCAGCTACTGTACTATTAGGACACAATTGAGCAAGCAATTCAAACTTTATGTGCCTCTCCAGGCTCATGGAATGGGTATAAATGTTAAAAATATGAATTTAGTCCTCAAAGTTTTGTAAATTGAATTTGATTTTACAGTTGGTCTAACTGCTGGGTGTCATCAGAATTAGATCTAAGCAATCAAGCATGTTTGTGTCCATTGGTACTTTTAATGTTACTAGTCAGGGTCAGTGCTTGGGTCATAACTGTTTACAACCTACATGAATGATTTGGATAATTGTTTCCCCTGGCTGGCGAGGAACCAACACACACTCAGGCTGAGATGTGGAGGAAATTTCTACCCCAGAGGACTGTGAAATGATCTACTTGTGTGGCTCAGCAGGTTCAATGCGCTGAATGGCCAACTCCCAATCCGAGGTTCCTTTTTTTTTATTTAAAAATAAAATACAAGTATAAATGTACAATATGCATCCTTGTAGCTCCAATTTGCCATTTTTGAGGAGCACCAATAGAGCATAATGAATAAAATATACTATGTATACATCATGTATACAATATACAAGGACATGTATACAATATGTCACGTATACAATATATCAGATATACAATATACCACATGTACATTCTATCATGTATTCAATATTCAATATGGAGTGACATGTATATAATACACCATATATACAACATAGCACATATACAATATACCATGTAAACAACCTACAATATGGAGGGACAAGTATATAACATACATACAATATACCATGTATATAACATGCAATGTGCAGGGAAATGTACACAATATACCATGTATACAATATATCATGTTTACAACATATCACATATACAATAAACATGTACAATATATTTTCATGATAGCAACTTGACTTCCATTCTATATTCCGAATTTTCTGTATTCCAAATCTAAAAATCTCATTGTTGAAAAAGTACATGATTACCAGTTAAATTTTTCCATATATGCAAATTCAAGGTGACTGAAACATTCAACTTCCTTGTCAATAAAATAGTTTTATAAACCAGACTGTGAAATAATGAATAACAAATTTCAACATAGACAATACAAATGTGTCCAAGAGACAATTTGAGAGAGCTGAGATGGAGGGAGCCAGCAATGTGGGAGGATAGAGGCACACAAGAAGGAAGTGAGGTGGAAGGACACAGTGAGGAAGTGGGATGAAAGGTCACGGGGAAGAGGGAGAGAGAAGGGACATGGTGAGCAGGGGGAGTGGAGGGACACAGTGAGGAGATAGCGTTGAGGGACCCAGGGAGGAAGAAGAGTTGACATAGGGAGGAGTTGGAGTGGAGGTTACATGGGGAGGAGGAAGAGTTGAAGAACACAGGCAGGAGATAGAGTGGAGAGACATGGGAGGAGGGACAAGAGGAGGAGGTGGAGTGGAGGACATGAAGAAGTGGAGACTCATGAAGTCTCCATGAGGGACATGGAGATGAGGAAGAGTTGAGGGAGGGGGTGGAGTGGAGGGATACAATGAGGAAGCATGGGGAGGAGGTGGACTGGAGGACATGGGGAGGAAGTGGAGGGACGGGAGAGGAGCTGGAGTGGAGGACATGAGTAGGAAGTAGAGTGGAGGGACACGGGGAGGAGGTGGAGTGGAGGGACATGGGTAGGGGAGTTGAGGGCAATTCGGAGGAGGCAGAATGGAGGGACACAGGGAGGAGGGGGAATGGAAGGACACAGGGAGGAGGTGGAGTGGAGGGACATAGGGAGGAGGGGATTTGAGGGACACAGGGGAAGGAGGTGGAGTGGAGGGACATGAATAGGGGAGTTGAGGGCAATTGGGAGGAGGCAGAATGGAGGGACACGGGGAGGAGGTGGAGTGAAGAGACACAAGGTGGAGATGGAGTAGAGGAGCACAAGGAGGAGGGGGAGTAAAGGGACATGAAGAGGAGGAGTAGAGGGACATGGGGAGAAGGAGGAGTGGAGGGACACGGGTAGGAGTGGGACTTGAGGGAAACCCGGAGGAGGAGGAGACAAGGGGAAGAGGTGGAGTGGAAAGATATGTGGAGGAAGTGGAGTGGAGGGACACAGTGAGGAGGTGGAGTGAAAGGAAACAAGGAGGAAAGGGAGTGGAGGGGTTCCGAGAGTAGGTAGAGTCTTGTCCATGTCTCCAACCTCCCATCCTAGCCACGTCTCTAACCCCTGCTCCTGGCCATGTCCTCTGATGTGGAGATGCTGGCGTTAGACTGGGGTGAACACAGTAAGAAGTCTGACAACATCAAGTTTAAGTCCAACCGATTTACTTGATAGCATACTCACAAAGCTTTTGAGGCTGTCCTCTTTGTCAGGTGAATGGTCATCGAAGAGGCTGTCCTCTTCGTCATTTACCTGAAACAAGCCTCAAAAGCTTGTTTACTATCAAATAAATTGGCTGGACTTAAACCTGGTGTTGTCAGACTCTTACCATGTCCTCTGACCCATCCTTCTGGCCTTGTCCCCCCGACTCTACCTCCTGCTAATAGAATCATAAAATCATACACTGTAAGAGAGTCTCTTCATTCCATCAAGTCTTTACAACATGCGAGAAACACCTGACCTCCCACCTATTACCATTTAACTGCACTTAGCCCATAGCCCTGAATGTTATGATGTGCCAAGTGCTCATCCAGGTACTTTTTATAGGATGTGAGGTACTTCTATCACTCTCCCAGGCAGCACATTCCAGGCTGTTGCCACCCTCTGGGTGAAAAAGTTTTTCTTCATATCCCTTGCCACTCACTTGAACCTATGCCCCCTCGTAACTGACCCTTCAACTAAGCCCCCTCGTAACTGACCCTTCAACTAAGGGGAACAGCTGCTCCTTATCCACTCTGTGCATGTCTTGAACACTTCAGTCAGGTCACCTTCAGTCTTTTCAGCTCCAACGAAAACAACCCAAGCCTAAGCAACCTCTCTTCATAACTTAAATGTTACAACCCAGGCAGCATCCTGGTAAACCTCTTTTGCCCTCCAGTGCAATCACATCCTTCTTATAAAATGATGACCAGAACACAGTATTCCAACTTGTAGCCTCACTCAAGTTCTACGCAACTCCAAAACAACTGCCCTGTTTTTGTGATCTATGCCTTGATTGATAAAGGCAATATCCTATATGCCCTTTTCACCAGTCTACTAACATGCCCTTCCCCTTCAGAGGTTTAGAGGGACATGGGGAGAAGGAGGAGTGGAGGGACACAGGTAGGAGTGGGACTTGAGGGAAACCCGGAGGAGGAGGAGACAAGGGGAAGAGGTGGAGTGGAAAGATATGTGAAGGAAGTGGAGTGGAGGGACACAGTGAGGAGGTGGAGTGAAAGGAAACAAGGAGGAGAGGGAGTGGAGGAGTTCCGAGAGTAGATCCCTTTGTTTCACTGAATTTCCAGGTGCAATGCCATCCGTTTAATACTTCCTTGTCAAATTACTCCATCCAAAGTTAACATTCCAAAGTTAACTTTTCAGTGTTAATTTTCTTCTGCTATTTGTCTTCCTATTTGATCATCCCATCCATATCTTCTTGTAGCCAAAGACACTCAACCTCACTATTAACCACCTGCTAATCTTTGTGTCATCCGCAAACATACTAATCCTAACCTTACATAGTCATCAATGACGAATAATAGGGGACTCAGCACAGATCCCTGTGGTACACTACAGGACACTGGATTCTACTCATGAAAGCAATCTTCTGTCATCACCCTCTGTCTCCTACAACTGAGTCAATTTTGAATCAATTTTATCAAATGTGAATTTACCTTCTTTACAAATCTCCCATGTGGAACTTTGTCAAAGGCTTTGCTAAAATCCACATAAACTATATCGACTGTACTATTCTCGTCTCTACACCTGATCACCTCCTCAAAAAATCAAATCTGTTAGTCATGACCTTCTTCTGACAAAGCCATGCTGACTCTCCTTGATCAAGCTTTGTCTCTCCAAGTGGAGATACATGCTCTCCTTCAGAAGTTTCTTCCCTGCCACTGATGTGAGATTCACTGATCTGTAGTTCCCTGGTTTATCTCTACAATCCTTCTTAAATAGCATGTACTCTAATCCTATCTCCTTGAATCAGGTGGAGTTTGTCGGTGCAGAGCTCCCAGCTTTCGACTTGCTTTTGTGGCCATCGTATTTAATCAGTTGGTCAAGGAAGTGTTTGGTCAACGGTGACCTCAAAGATGTTGATAATTGTTGGGCCTAGGATACCATTACGGTAGCACACATACTAAAATTGGAACAATACAGAGAGGATTAGCGTAGGACATTACTGTGCAGAATTTCTGTGGCAATGTCCTGATACGGAACTGATTGGCCACCAGCAACTAAAATCATCTTCCTCTGTGCCAGGTATGATTTGATTTGATTTATTATTGTCACGTGTCGGGTATTGCTTCTTGCATGCTATACAAACAAAACATATTTTACAGAGAATACAGCAGAAAAAGAAAGGAGAGGGTGTAGAATTTAATGTTACAGTCATAGCTAAGATGTTGAGAAAGATCAACCTAATATTTGCTAGTCTGATGGCAGCAGAGAAGAAGCTGTTCTTCGTTAGTTAGTACTTATTGTCAGACTTTGTACTTTTTTCCCAATGGAAGAAAGGTGTGTGGGTCCTTGATTATTGCTGGCTGCTTTTTCAAGGCAGTGGGAAGTGGAGACTGAGTCAATAGAGGTGAGGCTGGTTTGTGATTTGGACTGAACTATGTTCACAACCTATGTTCACATAGCTTCTTGCGGTCGGGTCATAGCAGGAGCCATACCAAACTGTGATACATCGGGAAAGGCTACTTTCAATGGAGCATCTATAAAAATTGATGAGAGTTTTTTTTATTTATTCACAGCACATGGGCTTTGCTGGCTGGCCAACAATTATTGCCCATCTCTAGTTGCCCAAGAGCAACTTCTGCTGTGGCACCTGTAGGCCAGACCAAGAAAGAATGGCAGATTTCCTTCTCTAAAGGACAGCAGGGAACCAGATGAGTTTTTACAACAATCAGTCATCACTAGGTACTTAATTCCAGATTTTTTTTACTGAATTCAAATTTCACCACTTTCCATGGCAGGACTCGAACCCAGGTTCCCAGAATATTAACTATGTTTCTGGATTAATGGTTTTGTGATAATGCCACTAGGCCATTTCCTTCCACCTAGCGGACATGCCAAATTTCCTTAGTTTCCTGAGAAAGTGGAGGTGTTGGTGGGCTTTCTTAATTATGGTGTCAGCGGGGAGGGACTAGGACAGTTTGTTGGTGATCTGAATACCTAGAAACTTGAAGATCTCAACCATTTCCACCTCATGGGTTGCACGGGGGCACAGTGGTTAGAATTGCTGCTTCACAGCACAAGGAACCCAGCTTTGAGTCCCAGGTTGGGTCACTGTATGTGTGGAGTTTGTACGTTCTCCATGTCTGCATGGGTTTCCTCCAAGTACTCCAGTTTCCTCCCCCAGTCTGAAAAATATGCAGGTTAGGTGCATTGGCCATGCTAAATTCTCCATCAGTGTACCAAACAAGCACCAGAGTATGGCAACTAGGGAATTTTCACAGTAATCTAATTGCTGTGTGAATGTAAGCTTACTTGTGACTAATAAATAAACTGATTTACTTCATCAATTTTAATGTCCTCCGCTATGTTTCCTGAAGTCGATGACTACTTTCGTTTTATTGACATTGAGGGAGTGATTATTGTCACTGCACCATTTCACAGAATCACAGAATACTACAGTGCAGAAAAGGTCCTTCATCCCACTGAGGCTACACGGATGCATGAAATGCCCTGGCCTGCCCACATAATCCTACTTACCAGCATTTGGCCCACAGTCTTGAATGTTTATGGCATGCCACATACTCATCCAGGTATTTTATTGAAGGATGTGAGGCATCCCGCCTTCACTACCTTCCCAAGCAGTGTATTCCAACCGTCACTACCCTTGAGATTTTTCTTCAAATCCCCGCTAAACCTCCCATCCTCGGTTTTAACTTGTAACTGGCCCTTCAACTAAGGGGAACAACTGCTCCCTATCTACCCCGTCCATGCCCCTCATAATCTCGAGCACCTCGATCAGGTCGCCCCTTAGTCTTCCCTGCTCCAACAAAAACAATCCAAGCCTATCCAACCTCTCTTCATAACTTAAATGTTCCATCTTAGGCAACAACCTGGTAAATCTGCACCCTCTCCAGTATGTTCACGTCCTTCCTATAACGTGGTACACAGAATTCCAGCTGTAGTCTCACCAAAGTTTTATACAACTCCATCAGAACCTCTCTGCTTTTGTGATCTATGCCTCATTGATAAAGGCAAGTGTGTCATATGCCTTTTTCATCACCTATTAAGTCACCTTTCTACCTTCAGAGATCTATGACACTTCATGGTCCCTTTGTTTGTTGGAACTTCCTAGTGTCAGACTTCTCATAGTATATTCCTTGTTTAATTTTTCACCAGGTTCTCTATCGCATTCCTGTGCTCCGTCAAATCATTGTTTGAGATTGGATCCACTACAGTGGTATCACCTTGAAAATGGAGTTGGAGCAGAATTTTGCCACAGTGTCATAAATTATAGTTATAAGGAATTCGTAAAGCATGATTTCCCTTTTGTAAATCCGTGCTGACTTTGTTTGATTATACCACTACCTTCATAATGCTGAGTTAGGAAAGTCTTGATAAGGGGCTCTAGCAACTTCCCTAGAATTGATGTTAGGCTCACTAATCTACAGTTCCCTGTTTTCTTTCTACCTCTCTTTTTGAATAGCAGACTTACATTAGCTGCTCTTCAATCTGTAGGAACCAATCCAGAGTTCACAGAATTTTGTAAAATAGCCACCAACGGATCTACTATTTCCAGGGTCACTTCCTTCAGTACTCTGGGATGAAGATTACCAGGACCTGGTGATTTATCCACCTTCAATCCCATGTTTCCCCAAAACCATTTTTCTACTAATGCTGATTTCCTTCAACTCCTCACTAAAACTTGTTTCCCTCAGTACTTCTGGTACATTTTTCATGTTTTCCTTTGTGACAACTTGTGACAAGTAAAGTAGAAATTTAATTCCTAAGCCATTTCTTTGTTCCCTGTCATGAATTATCCCGTTTCTGACTGTAAGGGGCCTAATTTGCTTTTGTCAATCTTTCTCTCTTTAGATAGCTAGATAAATTTTTACAGTCAGTTTTTATGTTCCTGCTATTTTTTCCTTCTTAATCAATCCCTTGGTCCTCCTTTATTAAATTTTAAAGTGCTCTCATCTAAACAATTTGTATGCTTCTTCCTTGAATCTGACACAATCTCGAATTTCCCTTGTAAATCATGATTTGACCACATTTCCTTTATCTTTCTTGTGCCAAATAGGAATAAGCATCTTCTGGCATTCAACTAATCATTCTTTAAATGCCTGCCATTGCCTGTCCACTGTCATTCCTTTCAGTAATGTTTTCCAGTCCATTATGGCTAATTCATGACTCCTACTATCACAGTACCCTTTACTGAGATTCAAATTATGCCTTATTTTCCATAAGTTTATTTATGGGTATGGAGATAAACCTGGTAAACTCTTATTTATTTAATCAGGGAAAGCTTATTAATAGATCCAGATTTAGAATTCTACAACTACGTAGTATAGGATACATCAGCTATCCCTCATAACTGAATTCATCCTGTAGTAATAGTTCTTCTGTTGAGTACACTACTGAAAATACTTGTAATAACCTAACTGTAAAGTGACAATAGTTAATTTCATTATACTTACTGTAAGAAATGTCTGATATCTGGTCCCATGTTCTTCTGATGCACATTTTTATCTAACAGCTTCATGGTTGATAACTTGAACAAGAATAACTAGAATTGATTTGCGTCCTTTTATATTTCTCAACATGAATGCCTGGTTTATGACACAGACTGAATTCATAGCCCACAACTCAGCACAGTACAATGATCAAATGTCTTAATGGAGTTTCTTCCAGTCAAATAGCTATTTCACAGCTCACCATCGCATAATAGCCTGTGGGATCGCTAACTGAACCAACTGCTAAACCTATCAATAAATGCCATTACGTCATATGTAAAATCAGCCCCAGTTGAAACAACACATATTAAACTGAAACGTCACTGCAAGAGAGTCGTGATGGTTCCATGTGCTGGGAAAAGCATGTTTTTCCTTTATGCATTCCCTTCGAGACCCAAGTAAATTGGGGCGTATTCTGAAAGAGGCTGAATTGGATCCCTGATTCTGACATTGCAGCAGGGGGGAATTGTGGCATGGGATCACATTACTGGACTAGTAATGCAGAGGCCTAAATTAATACTCAGCAGCTGGTGGAATTTAAATTCAATTCATATATCTGGCATGCTTGACAATCAGCATTGATCATTGTAAAAATCCATCTAGGAAGAAAATCTTTTATCCTTACCTGATCTGGCCAATATGTGGCTTCAGCCCCACAGCAAGGGGATGAAGTAGAAATGGTCAACAGCTTCAGGTTTTTAGATGTCCAGATCACCAACAACTTGTCCTGGGGGTGCACGCTGGTTAGCATTTCTGCCTTACAGCACCAGAGTTCAATTCCCAGCTTGGGTCACTGTCTGTGCAGAGCCTGCACATTCTTCCCAGGTTTCTTCCGGTTGCTCCAGTTTCCTCCCACAGTCTGAAAGACATGCTGATTAGGTGCATTGATCCAAATAGACACCACAGTGTGGTAACTAGGGGAATTTCACAGTAACTTCATTGCAGTGTTAATGTAAGCCTTACATATGACTAATCAGTAAACTTTAATTTTAATTGGTCCCTCCATGCCGACACTATAGGTAAAAAAGCCCACCAACGCCACTACTTTCTCAGAAGACTAAGGAAATTTGACATGTCAGCTATGACTCTCACCAACTTTATTTATTAGTCACAAGTCAGGCTTCCATTAACAATGAAGTTACTATGAAATTCCACCAGTCGCCATATTCTGGTGCCTTTTCAGGTTAATGCACCTAACCAGTATGTTTTTCAGACTGCGGGAGGAAACCGGAGCATCTGGAGGAAACCCACACAAACATGGAGAGAATATGCAAACTTCACTTAACCCAAGCTGGAAATTGAATCCAGGTCCATGGCCCTGTGAGGCAGCAGTGCTAATCACTGTGCCACCGCGTTGCCCATACAGTGTAGTGGTGGACTCATGAGGGTGACACTGGCAAAATGCTGGCAGGGGTAGCGAAACATCTGAAAACTATAGTTCGGGAATTTATGCTAGAAAAGCTAGCATGAATTCATGAAGGGAAAAGTTTGTTCAACTAACTTATTGAAATTTTTTATAAAGGTAAGAGAGAAGGTTGGTAAGAACAATGCTATTTATTTGGTGTACATGGGTCTTCATAAGGCATTTGAAACAGAAATGTGAACAAAATTCTAGCTCATGGAATGAAAGGCAAAGTAAGCACTGGATAAGCTTTTGACAATGTCCCTGATAGTAGGCTGGTATAAAAGTTAAATCACACGGGATCAAGAGTGAACTAGCTAGATGGATTCAGAACTGGTTTGGCAATAGAAGACAGAGGGTAATGGTGGAAGTATGTTTCTCTCAATGGCGAGTAGCGTTCCGCAAGGATAAGTGTTGGGACCTCTGTTGTTTGTAACATATGTAAATGATTTGGAAAAAAACATAACATAGACACTTATAAAATTCTAACAGGATTAGACAGGGTAGATGCAAGAAGGATATTCCTGATGGTGGGGGAGTCCAGAACCTCTCAGGATTCAGAGTAGACTAATTATGATGGAGGTGAGGAGGCATTTCTTCACCCAAGGACTGGTGAGCCTGTGGAATTCATTACTACCTGAAGCAGTTGATTCCAAAACATTGAATGTATTCAAGAGGCAGCTGGATATGGCACTTTGGGTGAATGGAATCAAAGGTTATGGGGGAAAAAGCAGGATTAGGCTGTTGAGTTGATCGTAATGAATAGCAGAGCAGGCTCAAGGGCCAAAAGGTCTCTTCCTGCTCCTATCTTCTATGTTTCTGTAATTGGCCTGATTAGCAAGTTTGCAGATGATACCAAGATTGGCGGAGCTGCAGATGGTGTTGAAGATCACTAAATTCAGAAAATACAGTGGGATACAGATAGGCTGGAAAATTGGGCAGGGAAATGTCAAATGGAATTTAATCTGGACAAATGCGAGGTGATGCATTATGACACATCCAGGTGGGAACTTTAAAATAAATGGTAGAACTATTAGGAACATAGACACATAGAGAGATCTGTGTGTACAAGTCCACAGATCCTTAAAAATGGGGAAGGTGATCAAGAAAGCATATGGCATGCTTGTTTTCATCGAACAAGGCATCGAATATAAAAGTTGACAAATCATGTTGTTATATAAAATGCTGGCCACATTTGCACTACTGTGCTCAATTCTGGTCACCACACTACCAGAAAATGTGGTGGCTTTGGAGGGAGTACAGAGAAGGTTTACCAGGATGTTGCCTGGTATGGAGGGTATTAATTATTAGGAGAGATTGAATAAAACTGGGATTATTTTTTCTGGAAAGACAGTGGTTGAGGGGCAACCTGCTGGAAGTTTACAAAATTATGAGAGGGGTATAGATAGGGTGAACGGTATTTTGCCAGAGCAGAAATGACAATCACAAGGGAGCACAAGTTCAAGGTAAATGGGGAAAGGTTCAATGGAAATGTGTGGGGAAGAAGTCTTTTTACACAGAGGATGGTGGGGGCCTGAAATGCATTACTAAGTGTAGTGGTTGAGACAGATATGTTAGCCACATTTAAGGCTTATCAGTATAGGTACATGAACAGACAGGGGTACGTGATTGGTGCAGGCTTAGAGGGCCAAAGCACCTGTTCCTGTGCTGTATTGTTTTTTGTTCTATAAGAAATTGGCTGAGTGACAGAAAACAGAGAGTAGAAATAAATGATTATTTGAGAAAAGTTTGTAATGCAGTCAGTATGAGACTTTTTTCCCTCCTGATATATATTAGTGACCTAGACTGTGGTGTTAGGATGGAGAAAGCTAGCTCGAGGGGACATAGCTTTAAATTAAGGGGTGATAGTTATAGGATGGATGTCAGAGGTAGGTTCTTTACCCAGAGGGTGGTAAGGGTATGGAATGCCCTGCCTGCAGCAGTTGTAGATGCGCCATGTTTGGGGGTATTTAAGTGGTCAGTGGATAGGTTTATGGATGAAAAAGGAATGGTTTAGGTAAGAGGGTCATTGCTTTTTCTCAATTGAACAGGCCGAAGGGCCTGTTCTGCGCTGTTATGTTCTATGTTCTGGAAGTGATTTCCAAATTTGTGGCAGAAATAAAAATTGGAAAGGTTATAAACTGTGCCGAGGATAGTTTTGTACATTAAAAGATTATAGAGATGTTGGTGGATTGGGCAGATGAGTGGCAAATGAAATTGAATGCGGAAAAATGTGAGCTGATTCATTTTAGCAGGAAGAATAGGAACAGACAGTGTAAAGTAGAGACAGAGACAGTGACAACCTTTATTTCTTTGATTCAAATCCACACACAATTCTCCAATAGCAAACAGTGCCACCCTTTATATGTCAGAGACTGCTATTGAATAATTGACATCAAAATAGGACTTATTTTGGATAGGGGTAAGGCAGTGGATGTGGTATATATGGACTTTAGTAAGGTGTTCGATAAGGTGCCCCATGGAAGGCTTCTGCAGAAAATGCAGATGTATGGGATTGAGGGTGATTTAGCTAATTGAATTAGGAATTGGCTAGCAGATAGAAGACGCAGGGTGGTGGTTGATGGAAATTATTCATCATGGAGTTCGGTTACAAGTGGTGTACCTCAGGGATCTCTTTTGGGGCCCCTGCTGTTTGTAATTTTTATAAATGATCTGGATGAGGGTATTGAAGGATGGATTAGTAAATTTGCGGATGACACCAAAGTCGGAGGAGTGGTAGATAGTGAAGAGGGGTGTTATAGTTTGCAGAGAGACTTGGACAAGTTGCAGAGCTGGGCCGAGAGGTGGCAAATGGAGTTTAATGTGGAAAAGTGTGAGGTAATTCACTTTGGCAGGAATAACAAATGTGTAGAGTATAGGGCTAATGGTAGAACTCTTAATAGTGTTGATGAACAGAGGGATCTTGGTGTATATGTGCACAGATCCCTGAAAGTTGGCAATCAAGTCGATAAGGTTGTTAAGAAGGCATACGGAGTCTTAGCTTTTATTGGTAGGGGGATTGAATTTTGGAGCCACAACGTCACGTTGCAACTGTACAAAACTCTAGTGCGGCCGCACTTGGAGTACTGTGTACAGTTCTGGTCCCCGCATTATAAGAAAGATGTGGAGGCATTGGAGAGGGTACAGAGGAGGTTTACCAGGATGTTGCCTGGTATGGAGGGCAGGTCTTACAAAGAGAGGCTGAGGGATTTGAAGTTGTTTTCAATAGAAAGAAGGTGGCTAAGAGGAGACCTTATTGAAACATATAAGATGATTAGAGGTTTTGATAGGGTGGACAGTGATAGCCTTTTTCCTAGGAATGAGAAAGCTAGCACGAGGGGACATAGCATTAAATTAAGGGGTGGTAGTTAGAGGACGGATGTCAGAGGTAGGTTCTTTATCCAGAGGGTGGTAAGGGTATGGAATGCCCTGCCTGCTGCAGCTGTAGATGCGCCAAGTTTGGTGGCGTTTAAGAGGTTAGTAGATAAGTTTATGGATGAAAAGGGAATGTTTAGGTTAGAGGGTCACTGCTTTTTCTTAATTGGTCAGCGCAACATCGAAGGCCGAAGGGCCTGTTCTGCACTGTAATGTTCTATGTTCTATTTAATTTGAGGATCTGCTACCTATTCTAACATAGAGGTTCATTGTTCCATATGTACATAAATCATTGAAGATGCAGGGCATGTTGAGAGAGCAGTTAATAAAACATATGGGGTGGGATTTTTCCAGCCGCGCTCACTCTAAAAGCAGAAAATCCCACCTGAAGTCAACGGTCCTTTGCATGGTCTGCTCCCTGCCTTCATCCACTGTGATTCCTGTGGTGATGATGTAGGGAAGCCGGCATTGGACTGGGGTAGTAAGAACTCAGTAAGAATTTAGCAACACCAATTTTAAATCCAACCGATTTATTTGATAGTAAATTTGCGAGCTTTCGACACTCTGTGTCTTTGTCAGACCAGAACACTACATTTGCCTGACAAAGACACAGAGTGTCGAAAGCTCGCAAATTTACTATCAAATAAATTGGTTGGATTTAAAATTGGTGTTGCTAAATTCTTACTGCATTCCTGTGGTGGGCAGGGGAGGAAAAATTCCCCTTAGCATTAAAGGGTTTATTAAGGGTATTGAGTACAAGATAAAGGATATGGTGAACTGGTGCAGCAACAATAATCTCTCCTTCAATGTCAACAAAACAAAGGAGATTGTCTTTGTCTTTAGGAAGCATAAAGGAGAACATGCCCCTGTCTTCATCAATAGAGACAAAGTAAGTAGGGTCAAGAGCTTCATGTTTTTAGGTATCCACATCACAAACAACCTGTCCTGGTCCCCCCCGCCGACACTATAGTTAAGAAAGTCCACCAACGACTCTCCTTTCTTAGAATCTAAGGATGTTTGGCAAGTCAGCTACAACTCTCAACAATTTTTACAGATGCACCACAAAAAGCATTCTTTTTGGTTATATCACAGAGCTTCTGCTCTGCCCAAGACCACAAGGATTAACAAAAGGTTGTGAATGTAGCACAACCTATCATGCAAACCAACCTTCCATCCACTTATTCTGTCTACACTTTCCGTTGCCTTGGCAAAACAGCCAACATAATTAAGGACCCCACGCACCTCAGACATTCTCTCTTCCACTTTCTTCCGTTGGGAAAGAGGTCACGTATCAACCGACTCAAGAACAGCTTCTTCCTTGCTGCTGTCAGAATTTTGGAATGGACTTACCTTGCATTAAGTTGATCTTTCTCTACACTCTAGCTATGGCTGTAACACTACTTTCTGTGCTCTCTCGTTTCCTTCTCTATGAATGGTATGTTTTGTCTGTCTAGCACACAAAAGAGAATACTTTTCACTATATGTTAACAAATCACATCAAAAAGAGGTCATGTTGACACTAGTTAGGCCTTGTCTGGAATATTTTGTCCAGTTCTAGGTGCTATTCTTGAGGAAAGAGTGAAGCCACTGGGAAGAGTAGAGAGAAGATTCACAAGAGTGATTCCAGGGATAAACAACTGTAGTTATGAGGATAGAACGGACAGGCTGGAATTGTTTTCCTTGGATAAAAGGCTGAGAATTTACTCAATACTCAATTCAAGATCCTAAGGAGTATGAACAAGCTAAATAGTGAAAAATAGAACATTACAGTGCAGTACAGGCCCTTCAACCCTCGATGTTGCGCCAAGCAGTGGAACCAATCTAATGACCCTCGAACCTAAACTATTCCAATGTTATCCATATGTCTATCCAATTATCATTTGAACGCCCTTAAAGATGGTGAGTCCACCACTGCTGCAGGCAGGGCATTCCATGCCCTTACTACCCTCTTAGTAAAGAACCTACCTCTGATATCTGTCCTATACCTACCACCCCTCAATTTAAAGCTATGTCCCCTTGTGTTAGCCATCACCATCCGAGGAAAAAGGCTCTCACTGTCCACCCTATCTAATCCTCTGATTATTTTGTATGCCTCAATTAAGTCACCTCTTAATCTTCTTATCTCTAACGAAAATAACCTCAAGTCCCTCAGCCTTTCCTCATAAGACCTTCCCACCATACCAGGCAACATCCTGGTATACCTCCTTGGCACCCTTTCTGATGCTTCCACATGTTTCTTATAATGCAGCGACCAGAACTGTACGCAATACTCCAAATATGCTGCACCAGAGTTTTGTACAGTTGCAACATGACCTCACGGCTCCGAAATTCAATCCCTCTACCAATAAAAGCTAACACACCATATGCCTTTATAACAATCCCATCAACCTGGATGCCAACTTTCAGGGATCTATGCACATGTACACTGAGATCTCTCTGCTCATCCATACTACCTAGAGTCTTTTCATTAACCCAATACTCTGTAATCCTGTTACTCCTTCCAAAATGAATCACCTCACACTTCTCCGTTTTAAATTCCATTTGCCACTTCTCAGCCCAGCTCTGCAGCTTATCTATGTCCCTCTGCAAACTGTAACATTCATCCGCACTGTCCACAACTCCTCTGACTTTAGTGTGATCCACAAATTTACTAACCCATCCTTCTACACCCTCATCTAGGTCATTTATAAAAATGACAAACAACAGATTCCTACGGTACACCACTAGTCACTGAACTCCAGGTTGAACATTTCCCATCAACCACCACTCTTTGTCTTCTTTCAGCTAGCCAGTTCCTCATCCAAACTGCTAAATCACCCTCAACCCCATGCATTCAACAGTAGCTTACCATGGGGAACCTTATCAAATGCTTTACTGAAACCCCTATAACTACATCAACTGCTCTACTCTCATCCACCTTTTTGGTCACCTTCTCAGAGAACTCAATAAGGTTTGTGAGGCACAACCTACCCTTCACAAAACTGTATTGAGTATCCCTAATCAAATTATTTCTCTCTAGATGATTATAAATCATTTCTTATCTCTCATAATCTTTTCCAAAACTTTGCCCACAACCTAAGTAAGACTCACCATCTATAATTTCCTGGATGGTTTCTACTCCCATTCTTGAACAAGGGGACAACATTTGTTATCCTCCAGTCTTCTGGCACTATTCATGTAGACAATGATGACTTAACGATCAAAGCCAAAGGCTCTGCAATCTCGTCCATAGCCTCCCAGAGAATCCTCGGATAAAACATCCAGCCCAAGGAACTTATCTATTTTCACACTTTCTAGAATTGCTAACACTGTGTCCTTATGTACGTCAATCCCATCCAGTCAAAAGCCTGTATCTCAGTATTCTCCTCAACTACACTGACTTTTTCCTGTGTGAATACTGACGAAAAATATTCATTTAGTGCCTCTCCTATCTCTTCAGGCTCCACACACAACTTCCCACTACATCGTTCCGTTCAAAAATCATTCTATTCAACAGTGTCAAGAACTAGAGGGCACTGATTCAAAATAATTTGCAAAAGAAGAAAAGTAATGTGAGGAAAAATGTTTTCACTAGACATTGTAGTCTGGACTGCTCCCTTCTACCCTCTAAAGATTCTGTGATGTGCAGTATTATGGCAAAAGACTGGGAGAGCATTGTTGGGAATTTCGAGAGACAGTGCAGACACAGTGGGTTCAATGGTCTCTTTTTGTACTGTAACAATTCTGTGGTTCACAGACAGCTGTCTTCCATGTAAAGCTGTGGACACGGTTGCCACTGACATGGAGCATAGATAGGGTGAATAGCTAAAGCCTTATCCTCAGAATAGAGGAGGGCATGGAGATGGGAAAGATTGAAAAGGGACTGAAGAGCAACACTGGTAGAAGTGGATACAATTACATTACATTGGGACAGGTACATGGATAAAAAAGGGTTAGAGGGATATGGGCCAAATGCAGTCAAATGGGACTAGTTCAAATTAGGAAACCTGGTTCGCATGGATGAATTGGGATGAATGGCCTGTTTTTGAGTTGTATATCTCCTTGACTCTATGACAAGGTGCATGTCAACAAACCTTCTCTGAAATAGGTTACAACAGTCCTGATGGCACAGAATTCCCTGGAGACTACCTTCTTTGAAACTTAAACCAGTCTCGTGTGCTCAGGCAATGCTGAGACAGCAGCAGAGAATACTGTCCAATCTATAATCCCTTGCTCTTGCTATCTTCAGCTCACTGTCCTTTCCAACTGTTTAGAACACAGTAACATTGTCTCTCAGTCTATTCTCAGGGATTCTCTGATTCAAGACAAGACAGGTTTGAAAACTGCGAACCAGTAAACAGTTCGATCAAAGAACCTTGCTTTTTCTCACCCAAATTCCAAGCGTGTTCTGACCTTCCAGTACAAAAACACAGGCCTTAATCCAATGCCGCTGAATTTTTACTTTCAATTTTAATTATGTTTTCTATATACCCTTTGCTTTTTACTGTTCATCACTATAGCAACCTCAGGTTAAATGGGTATTTCTTGGAATTTTTTTTGCTTTCACGTGATGCTTTCTTGTTTGCCATCCTTATTTGCTCTTAGAACTAAGCGGCTGGCTGGACCATTTCAGAGCATAGTTAACAGTCAATCCATTACATTTTAATTTGATTTATTTTTGTCACATATATTAGCATACATTGAAAAGGATCGTTTCTTGTACACTATACAGACAAAGCATACTGTTCATAGAGAATGAAAGGACTAATAAATAAACTTTAACTTTATCCTTGCAAATCATTTTTGAACAAGGGTATAATATTAACATTGAGAGAGGTGCAATGGAGCCATTCAGAATGGCAGAGAAGCCCTGACACCATTAACAGCAATAGAGGACCAAAGGGGCCATTCACAGTAACAGAGGACTAAAGGGGCCATTCACAGCAATGAAGGATCAAAGGTGCCATTTACAGTGACAGAGAAGCATTGGTACCATTCATAGCAAGATAGGAGCTGTGGCACCATTCACAGCAATAGAGGAGCAATGGGGCCATTAGCAATGACAGACTTGTGTCACTCTTATGAGCTCACCACTACACCGTCTGAATCCCAGGGAATCCTTCTTTCTGTGAAGGAGAAAGGAGGACAGTTGGCACATATGTGCTGATATGTCCTAGGTTCATACATCGGAGCCTGGTCTCCAGTTGTCTTGGGCCCCCTTGTCACTGAATCAAAGCCTGTCGCTTCAGCCATGTGGTAGCTGATGGGTAATGGCCAGCCCATATTAAAATAACTCATGGACAGGAATCTTTCACTTTTTAAAATGAAGTCCAAGACCTGGAAGATCAGGGTTCTCATGGACAACCTCAACAGCATCAGAATACTGCTATCATTGCTGAGGAGCAAAGATATTTTAATAATGACACTGCCTCCCTAAGCGAGATCAGCCAGTTCAAGGAACCAGATAGCGGTTATACATCCTCCTAGAAAGGTAAACGAGATATTGCTACCTCCACAAGGTTAACTTCACCATAAAACAAACTGGTTGGCTGGCTCAGGGATTCTCCTTGTGCGATAAACAAGTGCCTCATGAACCACCTGAGAGAACAAGGTGGCATTGGATCATGGTGGTTTCTTGCAAGCTGTGCCCAGTGTGCCCTCATTCTTTTATTTTATGATAGTAACACCACATTCTGCACTCTTTTCATTCTCTATGAATGGTATGCTTTGTGCATATAGCAAGCAAGAAACAATATTTTTCACTATATATTAACATTTGTGACAATAATAAATCAAATCAAATCAAGTCAGCTCACCCTAGCCCACAACCAGTGTGCTACAGTCCTCAGCAGGAGCTACCTAACAGTGGAAACTAGTCAAATCCAAAGAGGAATTTTACTTTAATCTTCAACAATCCTTGGTCTGAGTTCTAATGGATAACAAGTTGCTCCTCCTTAGTGACTTTAACACCAGAATCTTAAATGACACAGACTCTTGTGCGGTTGGGGTGGGGGGGGGGGGGGGAGGTGGTGGTTGTGGGTGTCTTACCATAATCAACACCTGCAAAGAGACACTTGGAGACTCAACAAGGAGACATCAAAGCTGGTCCAATGAAAACAGTCAGGAGCTGATGAACCATAAGATTTTTGAACCTGAAACAGCAGCCCAAGTTAATAGGAAGAAAGCAGCGAGAGAGACAGTTGGAGGTTCAGGTGCAGAAAAAACCCTGACCTAAATGGGCAGAGAAAGCACAGGAGATCTAGCAGTTGGCCAACAAGCGTGACACACAAAGTTTCTTTAGCATAGTCAACATCATCTAGAGAGCCAAGATCCCATCTCACTGCTGGTCAAGAATGGAGAGATATTCATCAAGAAGATAGAGGCGGTCAGCAAGGAGCACTTTGAAGACCTCCCTAATTGAGACTGTAGCTTCAACATTAATGTCCTTAATACTACGCCACACCATGCTATCATCTCAGCACAACCTCTACCAAGAATGAGCTAAAAAAGCAACCTCGAACAGCTAAAAAAAATGTATTATGAGCAGACGGAATCACTGTGGAAGCACTAAAATATGTCAGGAAGCATACTTGGTGTGATTGAATCACTTAATTTCCTGCCAGGGGATCTCAGAGATACTTAATTGTAACCAAGAAAGGTGAAACACTCAACAATGAACACAAGAAATAGAATCAGTGAGCCACAAGGCCCTTCAAAGCATTCCCTACCATTCTGACAGATCTACGCTAGCCTCAACTCCTTTCTCTGTCGTTCCCACAAGAACACACAAAATAGATGCAGGAGTACTGTGGTAAATACAGAGGAGTTATCTACTGTCAGCAACATGGAAGGTCATCATCAGACTCCTCCTTAGTCACCATCCTCTGCTGTCAATTGGCAGCGATTCTGACAAATGAATCCACCACAGACCCAATTCAAATTCGGATTGGGCTAAGCAAAGCTGTGACACTGTCCTGATGTTCTTTCATTCTTCCTTGCTACAATGTTCCATCTCATCGTTAGCAAGCTCCTCACTTGTACTCTGTGCCGCTATTAATGAGACTAAGTTGTTGTACCCGTTAACTCCTCAACATGTCCTGCCATCTTTAATGACTTACGCACACAGACACAGAATTCCCTTTGCTCCTGTACGCCTGTGGTAACCTTATTTTATAAGTCAGCAGGGTGCAGTCTTGGAGCATAGGAGCAGTAAGTGCATAAAGTAACTTACCTCAGGGACTCATGGCCAAGTTCCCAGGGAGCAGTCTCAGAGGGCAGAGCACTGGAGCAATGAGTACATAAAGTAACTTACCTCAGGGATTTGCAGCCTCGTCTCCAGGGAGCAGTCTCTGAGGGCGGGGCGGTAGTGCATAAAGTAACTGAACTTGGGGATTCGCGATCTAGTCCCCAGGGGGCAGTCTCGGATGGCGGAGCACCAGGGGGTGAGTATATAAAGTAACTTACCTCAGGGATTTGCGGTCTAGTCATAGAGGTTCACAGCAAGGAAACAGGCCCTTTTGCCCAACTTGTCCATGCTGCCCCTTTTTTTTAACCCCTAAGCTAGTCCCATCTGCCCGCAATTGGCACTTATCTCTCTACAGCAAGGGGTCAAAAACTTTGCTGGGTGTTTTTTTATAGGCCACCCAATAGTGGCAGGAATGTTGAGGTGCAGATCGGGAAACAGATCCTAGAGAGATGTAGAAATAACAGAATTGTTGTGATGGGAGACTTTAATTTCCCAAACATCGACTGGAATGTCCCCAGGGTAAGGGGTTCGGATGGTGAGGAGTTTGTTAGGTGTGTTCAGGAAGATTTTCTGATATAGCACGCGGATAAGCCTACAACAGGAGAGGCTGTACTTGACCTGGTGTTGGCTAATGAACCAGGACAGGTGTCCGATCTCTCGGTAGGAGAGCATCTCGGGAATGGTGATCATAATTCTATCTCCTTCACGATAGCATTGGAAAGAGATAGGATCAGGCAGGATAGGAAAGTGTTTATCTGGAGTAGGGGGAAATATGAAGACATCAGGCAGGAAATTGGAAGAGTAAACTGGAAGGAGGTGTTCTTGGGGAAAAGTACTGAAGGAAGGTGGCGGATTTTCAAGGAATGTTTGTCTGGAGCTCTGCACGACAACATTCCGGTGAGACAAGGAGGTTTTGGTAGGTCGAGAGAACCGTGGTGCACAAAGGTTGTGATGAACCTAGTTAGGAAGAAAAGAAAGTTGTACAATAGGTTCAGGGAGCTAGGGGATGTTAAGGATCTAGAGGCGTATAAGACTTGTAGAAGGGAGCTTAAAAAGGAAATTAGAAGAGCCAGAAGGGGTCATGAGAAGGCTTTGGCGGGTAGGATTAAGGAGAATCCCAAGGCATTCTACAAATATGTGAAGAGTAAAAGGATGAGAAGAGAAGGGATAGGACCTATAAAAGGTGAAGGAGGAAAAGTCTGTGTGGAACCAGAAGAAATGGCAGAGGTGCTTAATAAGTACTTTGCCTCAGTATTCACAGTGGAAAGTGATCTGGGGGGTTGTACTACAGGATTGCAGCAAACTGAAAAGATTGAGTATGTGGACATTAAGAAAGAGGAGGTGTTGGAACTGTTAAATTCCATCAAGGTAGATAAGTCGCCGGGTCCGGATGGGATGTACCCCAGGTTACTGTGGGAGGTGAGGGAAGTGATTGCAGAGCCCCTGGCGATGATCTTTGCGTCGTCGATGGAGATGGGAGAGGTTCTGGAAGATTGGAGGATTGCGGATGTGGTGCCTATTTTCAAGAAGGGGAACAGGGATAGCCCGGCAATTACCGACCAGTGAGTCTGACCTCAGTGGTCGGTAAGTTGATGGAGAGGATTCTGAGAGATAGGATTTATGAGCATTTAGAGAAATTCAATATGATCAGAAATAGTCAACACGGCTTTGTTAAGGGCAGATCTTGCCTTACGAGCCTAGTTGAGTTCTTCGAAAATGTGACTGAACACATTGACGAAGGAAGAGCAGTGGACGTGGTTTACATGGATTTCAGCAAGGCGTTTGATAAGGTCCCCCATGCAAGACTTCTTGAGAAGGTGAGAGGGCATGGGATCCAAGGGGCTTTGGCCTTGTGGATCCAGAACTGGCTTGCCTGCAGAAGGCAGAGAGTGGTTGCGGATGGGTCTTTTTCTGCATGGAGGTCAGTCATCAGTGGAGTGCCCAGGGATTTGTTCTAGAACCTTTGCTGTTTGTCATTTTTATAAATGACCTGGATGAGAAAGTGGAGGGTTAGTAAGTTCTCCGAGGATACGAAGGTTTGTGGTGTTGTGGATAGTCTAGAGGGATGTCAGAAGTTGCAGCGAGACATAGATAGGATGCAAGAATGGGCAGATGGACTTCAACGCGGATAAATGTGTGGTGGTCCATTTTGGCAGGACCAATGGGATGAAGGAGTATAATATCAGTGTTGAGGGGCAGAAGGATCTTGGGGTCTGGGTCCACAGGATTCTTAAATTGGCCCCGCAAGTGGAGGATGTGGTCAAGAAGGCATATGGTGTACTGGCCTTCATAAATAGAGGGATTGAGTTTAGGGGTCGGGAGGTAATGCTGCAACTTTATAAGACCCTTGTCAGACCCCACTTGGAGTACTGTGTGCAGTTCTGGTCACTTCACTATAAGAAGGATGTGGAAACTATTGAGAGGGTGCAGAGGAGATTTACAAGGATATTGCCTGGATTGGGGGGCATGCCTTATGAAGATAGGTCGAAAGAGCTAGGTCTCTTCTCCTTGGAGAGATGAAGGTTGAGAGGTTTATAAGATGTTGAGAGGAATAGATAGGGTGGATCCTTGGAGGCTATTTCCTGGGGCTAAAATGGTCACTACGAGAGGACACAGGTTTAAGGTGCTGGGGGTCAAGTACAGAGGTGATGTTAGAGGTAAGTTTTTTCACTCAGAGGGTGGTGAGTGAATGGAATCGGCTGCCGTCAGTGGTGGTAGCGGCGAACTCGCTGGGATCTTTTAAGAGACTTCTGGATGAGTACATGGGAGTTAATGGGATTGGGAGCTACAGATAGTTCTACGGCCTGATAGGTATAGATATGATTGGCACAACTTGTAGGCTGAAGGGCCTGTTTGTGCTGTAGTCTTCTATGTTCTAAAATGAAAGAGTGGCTAAAGTAAACACTGGTCCTTTAGAGAACGGAAAGGGGGATGTAATAACTGGAAATGAGAAAATGTTTGAGGCATTGAACAGATATTTTGTCGCTCTTCACAGTGGAAGACACAAATAACGTGTCAAAAATTGATGACAGGAAGGCTTATTGATGTATTTGTTTTTATCCTACAGGTACTTTGGTCCACCTTGTTGAAAAACAAGAGGCATACACGTAATGGGTCATGAGAGGGCTGCTCTCGAGAGTATCCTAGTGCTTCACGTCGTTAGTGTAGGTGTTTTGGTCCACCTTGTTGTCTAACAAGGGGCATACACGAGATGAGTCGTGAGGGGGCTGCTCTTGGATTTTTTTCGAAAGTATCCCAGTGCTTCACGTCATTAGTGTACGCTTGATCTGGACCATTTGATTGGCAACACGACAGCTCCGTGACTATCACTGTGCTGTACAGATACATGGATTTGGACCTGTGTCTGTGGGAGTTTGCACATTCTCCCCGTACTTGCGTGGGTTTTCTCCAGGTGCTCCGGTTTCCTCCCACATCCCAAAGATGTGCTCTTAGACTGACTGGCAAAACAAATTCTCCCTAAATTGTCTCAAATTTGGTTTCAATCCATAGATCTATAAACACAGACAGGGATCATGGGTAGAAGTGGGAACATTGAGGTGGTGGGCGTGGGCCTGTTTCCCATGCTGTTTTGTTCTTTGTTCTTTGTATGATACGTGAGAACCTAGAAGCTATCATTATTACAAAAGAGGGACTGTTGGGCAAGTTAATGGGACTTAGGGTAGACAAGTCTCTTGGTCCTGACGAAATGCATCCCAGAGCATTAAAAGACGTGGCGAGAAAATAGCAAATGCTCTAGTGGTAATTTATTAAAATTCGCTGGACTTTGGGGTGGTTCTCGCAGATTGGAAAACAGCAAATTTGACACCACTGTTTAAAAAAGGAGTTAGGCAAAATCCAGATAACTATAGGCCAGTTAGCTTAACTTCTATAGTAGGGAAAATGATTGAATCTATCATCAAGGAAGAAATAGCGAGACATCTGGATATAAATTATTCCATTGGTAAGACGCAGCATGGGTTCACAAATGGCAAATCATATTTGGCCAATTTGGTGGAATTCCTTGAAAACATTACATGTGCAGCGAACAGTGGGGAACCTGTGGATGTGATGTATCTGGATTTCCAAAAGGCATTTGACAAGGTGCCACAACAAAGACTGCTACATAAGATAAAGGTGTTCAGTGTTATGGGTAATATATTAACATGTATAGAGGATTGATTAATTAACAGAAAGCAAAGAGTGGGGTAAATGGGTGTTTTTCTGGTTGGCGATCAGTGACTATTGTGTGCCTCAGGGATCAATGTTGGAACTGAAATTGTTTATGATTTACATAGAAGATTTGGAGTTGGGGACCAAATATAGTGTGCCAAAATTCGCAGATAACACTACGATGGGTGGAACAGCAAAGAGTGCAAAAGACGCTGAAAGTCTGCAAAGGGATACAGATAATCTGAGTGAGCAGACGATGGTCTGGCAGATGGAGTACAATGTTGGTAAATGTGAGGTCATCATTTTGGTAAGAATAATAGCAAAATGGACTATTATTTAAATAGTAAAAAACTGCAATATGCTGCTGTGCAGAGGGACCTGTCCTCGTGCAGGAATCTCAAGGAGTTGGTCTGCAGGTGCAGTAGGTAATTAAGAAGGCAAATGGAATTTTGTCCTTTATTGTGAGACGGATGGAGTTTAATAACAGCGAGATTATATTTAAGCTGTATAAGGTGCTGGTGAGGCCACACCTGGAGTACTGTGTACAGTTTTGTCTCCTTACTTGAGAAAGGATATACTTGGAGAGGGTGCAGAGGAGATTCACTAGTTGATTCCAAAGTTGAGAGGGTTGGCTTATGAGAGAGACTGAGTAGACTGGGGCTGTACTCATTGGAATTCAGAAGAATGAGGGAAGATCTAATAGAAACATATAAGATTATGAAGGGAATAGATAAAAGCAGGGAAGTTGTTTCCAATGGCGGGTGAAATCAGAACTAGGGGGCATAGCTTCAAATAAATGGAAACAGATTTAAGACTGAGTTGAGTAAGAACTTGTTCACACAAAGGATTGTTAATTCTTTGGAATTCCTCGTCCGGTTAAGCAGTTGAGGCTACCTCATTAAATGTTTTTAAGGCAAGGATAGATAAATTTTTGAACACTAAAGGAATTAAGAGTTATGGTGAGTGGCCGGGTATGTGGAGCTGAGTCCACAAAAAGATCAGCCATGATCTTATTGAATGGCTGAGCAGGCTTGGGAGGCCAGATGGCCTACTCCTGCTCCTAGTTCTTATGTTCTTATGAGCAGTGAACGTATAAAATAACTTACCTCAGGGATTCACAGTCTAGTCTCCAGGGAGCAGTCTCAGAAGGTACTGCATCAGAGCGGTGAATGTAAAAAGTAACTTACCTTGGGGATTCATAGCCTAGTCCCAAGAGAGCATTCTTGGAGGGCAGAGCATCGGAGTGGTCAGTGGTCAGGGATTCACGGTCTGGTCTCCAGGAAGCAGTCTCGGAGGATAGAACATCAGAGCGGTGAATGTATAAAGTACGTTACCTCAGGCATTCATGGCTTAGTTTATAGGGAGCAGTCTTGGAGCATCGGAGCAGTGAGCGTACAAAATAACTTACCTCAGGGATTTGCAGCTTATCCCAAGAGAACAGTTTCGAAGGGTAGAGCATCGCAGCAGTGAGTGTATAAAATATCTTATCTCAGGGATTCGCAGCCTAGTCTTCAGGAAGCAGTCTCGGAGGCCACAGCATCGGAGCAGTGAATATATAAAGTAAATTACCTAAGAGATTCGCAGCCTAGTCCCTGGGGAGCAGTCTCAGAGGGTGGAGCATCAGGTGGTAAGTGTATAAAATGATTTATCTTGGGGATTTGCAGTCTCATCTGATTTGATTTATTATTGTCACATGTATTAGTATCCTTTGAAAAGTATTGTTTCTTGCACGTCATAAAAACAAAGCACACTGTTCATAGACAAGGAAACGAGAAAGTGCAAAATATAGTGTAACTGTCATAGCTAGAAGTTATGATGTAGAGTGCCGGCGTTGGACTGGGGTGAACACAGTAAGAAGTTTGACAACACTAGGTTTAAGTCCAAACGATTTATTTGATAATAAACTCACACAAACTTTTGAGGCTGTCCTCTTCGTCAGATGAATGAGGTGTTCTGCTAGGAGTTACCAGCACTGGGTTGGGCCTCCGTAAGTAGTCTCACAGCACCAGGTTAAAGTCCAACAGTTTAATTAATAGCACAAGGTTTTGGGGCACTGCTCCTTCATCAGGTGAGTCAAAACCTGGTGGTCTTTAACCTGGTGTTATGAGACTACTTACTGATTTATAGCTAGGAGCATAGATAGAACATAGAAAAACTACAGCACAAACAGGCCCTTCGGCCCATAAGTTGCACCGATCACATCTCTACCTACTAGGCTTACCTATAACCCTCAATCCTATTAAGTCCCATGTAGTCATCCAGAAGTCGCTTAAAAGATCCTATCAAATTTGCCTCCATCACCACCGACGGTAGGCGATTCCATGCACTGACCATGCTCTGAGTGAAAAACTTATCCCTGACATCTCCTCTGTACCTACTCCTCAGCACGCTCAACCTGTGTTCTCTTGCGGCAGCCATTTCAGCCCTGAGAAAAAGCCTCTGAGAATCCATCTGATCAATACCTCTCAACATCTTATACACTTCTTTCAGGTCACCTCTCATCCTTCATCTCTCCAAGGAGAAAAGACCTATCCTCTTAAGGCATGCCACCCAATTCAGGCAATATCCTTGTAAATCTCCTCTGCACCCTTCCTGTAACGAGGCGACCAGAACTCCAAATACTCCATAGTACTCCAAGTGGGGTCTGGCCAGGGTCTTAGAAAACTGCAGCATTATCTCCCGATTCCTAAACTCAATTCCTCTATTGTTGAAGGCCAGTACACATACGCCTTCTTAACCATATCCTCCACCTGCGAAGCCAATTTGAGAGTCCTATGAACCCAGACCCCAAGATCCTTCTGACCTTCCACACTGCTAAGAGTCTTACCCTTAATATTATATTCCTTCATCCATTTGACCTGCCAAAATGGACCACTACACATTTATTCGCGTTGAAGTCCATCTGCCACTTCTCCACCCAGTCTTGCATCCTATCTATGTCATGCTGCAACTTGTGACATCCCTCCAAACTATCCACAACACCTCCAACCTTTGTGTCATCGGCAACCTTACCAATCCATCCTTCCACTTCCTCATCCAGATCATTTATAAATATCACAAACAGCAAGGGTCCCAGAACAGATCCCTGGGGCACTCCACTGGTGCTGACCTCCATGCAGAAAAAGACCATCTAAAACCACTCTCTGCCTTCTGTAGGCACACCACTTCTGGATCCACAAAGCAACGTCCCCTTGGATCCCATGCCCCCTCATTTTCTCAATGCGTCTTGTATGGGGGACCTTATCGAATGCCTTGCTGAAGTCCATATAAACCACATCTACCACTCTTCCTTCATCAACGTGTTTGGTCACATTTTCAAAAAGCTCAACCAGGTTCATAAGGCATGCCTTATGACTACAGCTTTTTCACAGTAGTCAAAAGCTGTGCTGACTACTTTTGATCATACTATAGACTATATTTCTCTAAATGTTCATAAATCCTGTCTCTCAGGATCTTTTCCACCAACTTACCAAACAGTGAAGTTAGACTCACCAGTCAGTAACTTCCTGGGCTATTTCTATTCCCTTTCTTATAATCTTTCTTGATTATAAGAACCACATCACAATCCTCCAATCTTCCGGAACTTCTCCCGTCTCCATCAATGACGCAAAGACCATCCCCAGAGGCTCTGCAATCTCTTCCCTCGCTTCCCACAGTAACCTGAGGTACATCCCATCCGGTCCCGGTGATTTATCTATCTTGATGCTACTCAAAAGCACTAACATATCCTCCTTCTTAATGTTCACGTACTCAGCTTTTCAGTCCGCTGCAAGCCTGCACTACAACCATTCAAGATCCTTTTCCAACATATATACTGAAGTAAAATATTCATTGAGCAACTCTGCTATTTCTACATGTTTTATACAAACTTTCCCACATTTTATAGGTCCTATTCCTTCACATCTTATCCTTTTACTCTTCACATCCTTGTAGAACGCCTTAGGGTTTTCCTTAATCTTAACTGCCAAGGCCTTCTCATGACCCTTTCTGGCTCTCCTAATTTCCTTCTGAAGTTCCTTCCTACAAGCCGTATATTCTTCTCGATCCCTAACATTACCTACTCCCTGAACCTTTTGTATGCTTTTCTTTTTTTTGATTGGATTCTTTACAACTTTCATGCACCATGGCTCCTGGAACCTACCAAAACTTCCCTGTCTTATCAGAACATTGTCATGCAGAACTCCAGACAAACATTCCTTGAAAATCTGCTACCTTACAGCAGTACTTTTTCCCGAGAATGCCTCCTTTCAATTTTACATAAAACATAGAACATTATAGCGCAGAACAGGCCCTTCGGCCCTCGATGTTGCACCGACCAATTAAGAAAAAGCAATGACCCTCTAACCTAAACCATTCCCTTTTCATCCATAAACTTATCTACTGATCTCTTAAACGCCCCCAAACTTGGCGCATCTACAACTGCAGCAGGCAGGGCATTCCATACCCTTGCCACCCTCTGGGTAAAGAGGGTCTTTCGCCTCTAATTTCCTGCCTGATGGCTTCATATTTCCCCTTAGTTATTAGTCAAAGACTGATTAGTCAAAAGACTTAGGCGATTCAATGCACTGGAATCGCCAGTCATAAAGTCGCCAGTCTTTAGTCATAAAGACTTTATTAGTCAAAGACTGTATCACAGTGACAGAGAAGAAGTTTGATGAGGACTTGTCTGTTGAGGTAGTATGGGCTGAGATTAGAAACAGGAAAGGAGAGGTCACCCTGTTGGGAGTCTTTTATAGACCTCCTAAAAGTTCTAGAGAGGTTGAGAAAAGGATTGCCAAGTCAATTCTGGTCAGGAGTGAAAGTAATAGGGTAATTGTTATGGGGGACTTTAACTTTACCAATATTGATTGGAATAGCTATAGCTCTAGCTCGTTAGAGGGGTCAGTTTTCGTACAAAGTGTGCAGGAAGGTTTTTTTGACTCAGTATGTAGATAGGCCAACTAGAGGTGAGGCTACATTGGATTTGGTGCTGGGCAAGGAGCCAGACCAGGTGTTAGGCTTGGAAGTTGGTGAACATTTTGGTGATAGTGACCACAATTCGGTTACGTTCACCTTAGTGATGGATAGGGATAGGCATGAAGCTGGGGCAGTAGTTATAGCTGGGGGAAGGGTAATTATGAGGCCATCAGGAGAGAATTAGGGTGCATAGATTGGACTAGGAAACTACAGGGACTGGGTACATCTGGAATGTGGAGCTTATTCAAGGAGCAGCTGCTGCGAGTCCTTGATAAGTATGTCGCTGTCAGGCAAGGAGGAAATGGTCGAGTAAGAGAACCTTGGTGTACGAAAAAAGTTGATTTGCTGGTTAAAAGGAAAAAGGAGGCTTATGTCAGGATGAGGCTTGAAGGCTCGGTTAGTGCAATGGAGAGCTATAGATTAGCCAGGAGGGAGCTAAAGAGTGAGTTGAGGAGAGCTAAGAGGGGACACGAGAAGACTTTGGCTGATAGGATTAAGGAGAATCCTAAAGCTTTCTTTAGATATGTTAAGAATAGAAGATTGGTTAGGACAAGATTAGGGCCAGTCATTGACAGCAGTGGGAAGTTGTGCGCGGAGCCTGAAGAGATTGGAGAGGCACTGAATAAATATTTCTCTTCGGTATTCACGCAGGGTGATGTAAATGTAGTTATGGAGAACACTGAGGTACAGGGTAGCAAACTGCAAGGTATCGAAGTAGATAGGGAGGATGTGCTAGATATTCTCGAGGGTTTGAAGTTGGATAAGTCCCCTGGGCCGGACGGGATTTACCCTAGGATTCTCTGGGAGGCAAGAGAGGAGATTGCAGAGCCTCTGGCTCTGATCTTCAGTTCGTCGTTGGTTACGGGTGTGGTTCCGGAGGACTGGAGGATAGCGAATGTGGTCCCGTTGTTCAAGAAGGGGAAGAGAGACCTTCCAGGGAATTATAGGCCAGTGAGTCTTACTTCTGTTGTGGGCAAAGTATTGGAGAGAATAATTAGGGATAGGATTTATAGTTATTTATAGAGTAATGAATTGATTGGAGATAGTCAGCATGGTTTTGTGAAGGGTAGGTCGTGCCTTACTAACCTCATTGAGTTTTTTGAAAAAGTGACCAAAGAGGTGGATGGGGGTAAGGCTGTTGATGTGGTATATATGGACTTTAATAAGGCGTTTGATAAGGTGGCCCATGGAAGACTTCTGCAGAAAATGCAGATGTATGGGATAGAGGGTTATTTAGCTAATTGGGTTAGGAATTGGCTAGCAGATAGAAGATAGAGGGTGGTGGTTGATGGGAGATATTCATCGTGGAGTTCGGTGACAAGTGGTGTACCTCAGGGGTCTGTTTTGGGGCCCCTGCTGTTTGTAATTTTTATAAATGATCTGGATGAGGGTATTGAAGGATGGATTAGTACATTTGCAGATGACACTAAAGTCGGTGGAGTGGTAGATAGTGAAGAGGGGTGTTATAGTTTGCAGAGAGACTTTGACAAGTTGCAGAGCTGGGCCGAGAGGTGGCAAATGGAGTTTAATGTGGAAAAGTGTGAGGTAATGCACTATGGCAGGAATAATAAATATGTAGAGTATAGGGCAAATGGTAGGATTCTTAGTAGTCTTGATGAACAGAGGGATCTTGGTGTGTATGTGCATAGATCCCTGAAAGTAGGCAGTCAAGTCGAGAAGGTTGGTAAGAAGGCATATGGAGTCTTAGCTTTTATTGGTAGGGGGATTGAATTTCGGAGCCGCAACGTCATGTTGCAACTGTACAAAACTCTAGTGCGGCGGCACTTGGAGTATTGTGTGCAGTTCTGGTCCCCACATTATAAGAAAGATGTGGAGGCATTGGAGAGGGTACAGAGGAGGTTTACCAGGATGTTGCCTGGTATGGAGGGCAGGTCTTATGAGGAGAGGCTGAGGTATTTGAGGTTGTTTTCGTTAGAAAGGAGGAGGCTAAGAGGGGACCTGATCGAAACATATAAGATGATTAGAGGTTTAGATAGGGTGGACAGTGATAGCCTTTTTCCTAGGATGGAAAAAGCTAGCACGAGGGGACACAGCTTTAAATTATGGGGTGATAGTTATAGGACGGATATCAGAGGCAGGTTCTTTACCCAAAGGGTGGTTCGGGAGTGGAATGCCCTGCCTGCAGCAGTTGTAGATGCTCCAAGTTTGGTGGCGTTTAAGAGATTAGTTGATAAGTATATGGAAGAGAAGGGAATGGTTTAGTTTGGAGGGGCATTGCTTTTTATATTGGTCGGTGCAACATCGAAGGCCGAAGGGCCTGTTCTGTGCTGTAATGTTCTATGTTCTTACCCCAGATAAACACTTTCCTAGCTTGCCTGATCCTATCTCTCTCCAGTGCTAGTATAAAGGAGATAAAATTATGATCACTATCCCCAAAATGCTCTCCCACTAAGAGATCTGTCATCGGTCTAGGCTCATTACCCAATACCAGATCAAGTACAGCCTCTCCTCTTGTAGGCTTATCCACATATTGTGTAAGGAAATCCTGCTGAACACACCTAACAAACATCTCCCCATCCAAACCCCTTACCCTAAGGTTTTCCATTCGATATTTGGGAAATTAAAGTCTCTCATCGCGACAACTCTGTTATTACTACATCTCTTCAGGATTTGCTTCCCTATCTGTTCTCAACATCTCTGTTACTATTGGGCAGCCTGTAGAAAACACCCAGTAAAGTTTTTGACCCCTTCCTGTTCTGAACTTCCATCCAGAGAGACTCCGTAGACAATCTGTCCACGGCATCCACCTTCTCTACAGCCGTTATACTATCCCTGGTCAACACTGCCACTCCCCTACCTCTTTTGCATCCTTCCCTGTTCCTCCTGAAACATCTGAAACCCAGCACTTGAAGTATCCAGTCCTGTCCCTGAGTCATCCAAGTCTCTGTAATGGCCACCACATCACATTTCTAAGCAGTGATCCACATTCTAAGCTCATCCATCAACTTAATGCAAGGTAGACGTATTCAAAAGTCTGACAGCAGCAGGGAAGAAGCTGTTCTTGAGTCGATTGATACATGTGGAAGAAGGTGAAACAGAAAATGTCCGGGGTGCATGGGGTCCTTGATTATGTTGGCTGCTT
Source organism: Sphyrna mokarran (assembly GCA_024679065.1). NCBI lineage: Eukaryota > Metazoa > Chordata > Chondrichthyes > Carcharhiniformes > Carcharhinidae > Sphyrna > Sphyrna mokarran. Next base: position 4,634,655 of record JAGIQG010000005.1, read on the forward strand.
TGTTCATTGAGCAGGAAGTGTAGACAGAGTCAATGGATGGGAGACTGGTTTGAGTGATGGATTGGGCTAGATTCACAAACTTTTGTAGTTTCTTGCAGTTTTGGGCAGAGCACGAGCCATACCAAGCTGTGATACAACCAGAAAGAATGCTTGCTATGGTGCAACTGTAAAAGTTGGTGAGAGTCGTAGCTGACATGCCAAATTTCCTTAATCTTCTGAGAAAGTAAAGGTGTCAGTGGATTTTCTTAACTATAGTGTTAGCATGGAGGTACCAGGACAGGTTGCTGGTGATTTGGATCTAAAAACTTGAAGCTCTTGCCCATTTCTACTTCGTCCCTGTTGATGTAGACAGGGACATGTTCTTCTTTACCCTTCCAGAAGTCGTTGACAACCTCCTTCGTTTTGTTGACATTGAGGGAGAGATTATTGTAGTCAAACAGTTCACCAGATTTTCTATGTCATTCCTGTACTCTGTCTCATATTGTTTGAGATCCTATCCACTAAGATGGTATTGTCAGCAAACATGAAAATTGAGCTGGAGGGAATTTAGCCACGAAGCCATAGGGTTATAAGGAATATAGTAGGGGGCTGAGAACTTAGCCTTGTGGGACACCGTGTTGACGATGATCATGAAGGAGATGTTGTTGCCTATCTTTACTGATTGTGATTGTGGGTTAGGAAGTTCAGGATCCAGTTGCAGAAGGATGAGCTGAGGCCCAGGTCACGCAGTTTGGAGATGAGTTTCGTAGCAATAGCGGTGTTGAAGGCTGAGCTGTAGTCAGTAAATGGGAGTCTAATACAGGCGTCTTTGTTATCTAGGTGTTCCGGGGTTAAGTGCAGCGCCAGGGAGATGGCATCTGCTGTGGACCTGTAAGTGGTGGTAGGCAAACTGAAGTGGATCCAGGTAGTCCAAGAGGCAGGAATTGATTCGTGTCGTGGCTAACCTTTTGATGCATTCTATAATAATGGATGTCAGAGCCATTGGACAATAGTAATTAAGAAATGCTGTTTGGCTTTTCTTAGTACCGGGATAAAGGTCGTCTTCTTGAAGCAGATAGGAACCTCAGATTATTGTAAAGAGAGGTTGAAGATGTCTGTGAATACCTTCAACGGCTGATCTGCGCAGGGTCTGAGTGCTCGTTCCGGTACCCCGTCTGAGCCAGTGGCTTTCTGTGGGTTGACCTTTGAGAAAGCTGTTCTGACATCTGCAATGATGACACCAGATATAGGTTCATCCAGAGTTTCCAGGGTGGAGGGCATGGTTTCGCTGACTTCTTGCTCAAAATGAGCATAAAATGCATTGAGCTCATCAGGGAAAGATGTGTTAGAGCTGGTAATTTTACATGCATTCATCTTGCAGACTTTGCCATTGTTGGCAGGAGTCCATGTAGCTAGCTTGGGACTCTAGCTTGGTCGGGGGGGTGATTTCCTTATATCGTATCTGGTTTTCTTGTATAGGTCAGGGTCGCCTGACTTGAACAAGTCAAACGTACACTAAGCAAGTAGTGGATATCCCTGTTCATCCATGATTTCCGGTTGGGAAACATGTGGATTTGCTTCTTTTGCACACCGTCTTCTACACACTTATTAATGGAGTCAGTTACTGTAGCGGTGCACTCGTTCAGGCTGGTTGCTGGTTGACCAGTTCACTGACTCCAAGCAGCCCTGTAGGAGATCATCCTATTCCTCAGACCAATATTGCACGACTTTCTTTAATGGATTCTCCCAGTTCAGTTTTTGCTTATAAGCTGAGAGCAGGAGCACAACCTTGTCGTCTGATTTGCCAAAGTGTGGACAGGCGATAGAGCATAGGCATGTTTGATATTTGTTAGCAGTGATCTAGGGTGATTGGGCCTCTGGTGGAACAAGGGATGTGTTGGTGGTAACTTGGTAATATGTCCTTGAGCTGGGCCTGATTGAAGTTCCAGGCCACAATGAACAAGGCCTCGGAAGCAATCTTGGAGAGCAGAGCAGCAGGTATATAAAGTAATTTAGCTCAGGGATTCGCAGCCTAGTCCCCAGGGAGCAGTCTTCGAAGGCAGAGCATTGGAGAGTGAGTGTATGAAGTAACTTACCTTGGGGATTTGCAACTTAGTCTCCAGGGAGCACCCTCTCGGAAGGCACAGCATCAGAGCGGCGAGTGCATAAAGTAACTTACCTCAGGCACTAAGTTAAAAAGTAGAATCAAAAAGATAATAATCTCCAGGTTAGATAAAGAAGAGCCAGTGGACATTATCTATTTGGATTCCAGAAGGTCTTTGACAAGGTGATGCACAGGAGGCTGCTGAATAAGGTAAGACTTGATTACTTCTAAAGACTTGCACTCAAACATTACTTTGTAAATTGAGTTTGGGTCTTTATATGCCCTGTTTGTGAAATGAAACCCCCTCACCTTATGAAGAAGCTAGTGGCTTTTGCTACCAAATAAACCTGTTGGGCCTTAACCTGGTATTGTGAAACTTCTTACTGTGTTTACTGCGGTCCAATGCTGGCATTCCCACATCATCAATAAGGTAAGAGCCCATGGTGTTAAAGATAAGGTACTAACATGGATAGAAGATTGGCTAATTGGCAGAAGTTAGAGAACGGGATAAAGGGGTCCTTTTCCCCTTAGCTCCCAGGTAGGGAAGGACTGTAGGCAGTCTGAGAGGGGGGTTAGGCAGGTGGTGCAAAAGGGAAATATCCTGACTGAGGGGCTGAGGTGTGTCTATTTTAATTCCAGGAATATAGTAAATAAGGTAATGAGCTTAGGGCGTGGATTGCTGCTTGGGAGTGTGATGTTGTGGCCATTACAGAGACTTGGTTGTCTCAGGGACAGGACTGGGTACTTCAGGTGCCGGGATTCAGATGCTTCAGGAGGGACAGGGATGGGGGCAAAAGAGGAGGTGGTGTGGCACTGTTGATCAGGGACAGTGTCATGGCTGCAGAGAAGGTGGAAGACGTGGAGGGAATGTCTACAGAGTCCCTATGGATGGAAGTTAGGATCAGCAAAGGGTCGATAACTTTGCTGGGTGTGTTCTATAGGCCGCCCAATAGCAACAGGGAAGTTGAGGTGCAGATAGGGAAACAGATCCTAGACAGATGTAGAAATAACAGGGTTGTCATGATGGGCGATTTCAATTTCCCAAACATCGACTGGAATATCCCAAGGGTAAGGGGTTTGGATGGGGAGGAGTTTGTTAGGTATGTTCAGGAAGGTTTCCTGACACAGTACGTGGAAAAGCCTACGAGAGGAGAGGCTGTACTTGACCTGGTGCTAGCTAATGAGCCATGGCAGGTGTTGGATCTCATGGTAGGTGAGCATCTTAGGAATGGAGATCATAATCAAGTTGGCAATCAAGTTGATAAGGTTGTTAAGAAGGCATATGGAGTCTTGGCTTTTATTGGTAGGGGGCTTGAATTTCGGAGCTGCAACGTCATGTTGCAACTGTACAAAACTCTGGTGCGGCCGCACTTGGAGTATTGTGTACAGTACTGGTCGCCACATTATAAGAAAGATGTGGAGGCATTGGAGAGGGTGCAGAGGAGGTTTACCAGGATGTTGCCTGGTATGGAGGGAAGGTCTTATGGGGAGAGGCTGAAGGACTTGAGGCTGTTTTCGTTAGAAAGAAGGCGGCTAAGAGGAGACCTTATTGAAACATATAAGATGATTAGAGGTTTAGAAAGGGTGGACAGTAATAGCCTTTTTCCTCGGATGGAGAAAGCTAGCACGAGGGGACATAGCTTTAAATTAAGGGGTGGTAGTTATAGGACAGATGTCAGAGGTAGGTTCTTTACCCAGAGGGTGGTAAGGGTATGGAATGCCTTGCCTGCTGCAGTTGTAGATGCGCCAAGTTTGGGGGCGTTTAAGAGGTCCGTGGATAGGTTTATGGATGAAAAGGGAATGGTTTAGGTTAGAGGGTCATTGCTTTTTCTTAATTGGTCTATGCAACATTGAGGGCCGAAGGGCCTGTTCTGCGCTGTAATGTTCTATGTTCTATAATTCTATCTCTTTCACAATAACAATGGAAAGAGATAGGATCAGGGAAGCTCGGAAGATGTTTGTCTGGAGTAAGGGGAAATATGAAAACATTAGGCAGGTAATTGGACGTATAAACTGGAAGGAGGCGTTCTTGGGGAAGAGTACAGAAGGAAAGTGGCCGATATTCAAGAAATGTTTGTCTGGGGCTCTGCAAGACAACGTTCCGAGGAGACAAGGAGATTTTGGTAGGACGCGGGAACCATGGTGCACGAAGGTTGTGGTGAACCTAGTTAGGAAGAACAGAAAGGTGTATAAAAGGTTCAGAGAGCTAGGAGATGTTAGGGATCTAGAGGAGTATAAGGTGTGTAGAAGGGAGCTTAAAAAGGAAATTAGGAGAGCCAGAAGGATCATGAGAAGGCTTTGTGAGGTAAGATTAAGGAGAATCCCAAGGCCTTCTACAAATATGTGAAAAGTAAAAGGATGAGAAGGGATAGGACCTATAAAAGGTGAAGGGGGAAAAGTCTGTGTGAATCCGGAAGAAATGGCAGAGGTGCTTAACGAGTACTTTGCCTCGGTATTCACGGTGGAAAGTGAACTGGGAGGTTCTACTACAGGTTTGAGGCAAACGGAAAAGATTGAGTATGTGGATGTTAGGAAAGAGGATGTGTTAGACCTATTAAATTCTATCAAGATAGAGAAGTCGCCGGGACCGGATGGGATGTACCCCAGGTTATTGTGGAGGTGAGGGAAGTGGTTGCAGAGCCCCTGGCGATGATATCTGCATCGTCCATGGAAACGAGAGAGGTTCTGGAGGATTGGAGGATTGCGAATGTGGTTCCTATCTTTAAGAAAGGGAAAAAGGATAATCCAGGAAATTACCAACCAGTGAGTCTGACTTCAGTGGTTGGTAAGCTGATGGAGAGGCTTCTGAGGGATAAGATTTATGAACATTTGGAGAAGTTTAGACTGATCAGAAATAGCATGGTTTTGTCAAGGGCAGGTCATGCCTTACGAGCCTAGTTGAGTTCTTCGAAAATGTGACTGAACACATTGACGAAGGAAGGGCGGTGGACATAGTGTACATGGACTTTAGTAAGGCATTTGATAAGGTCCCACATGCAAGGCTTCTGGAGAAGGTGAGAGGGCATGGGATCCAAGGGGCTTTGGCCTCGTGGATCCAGAACTGGCTTGCCGGCAGAATGCAGAGAGTGGTTGTGGATGGGTCTTGTTCTGCATGGAGGTCGGTAACCAGTGGAGTGCCCCAGGGATCTGTTCTGGGACCCCTGCTGTTTGTCATTTTCATAAATGACCTGGATGAGGAACTGGAGGGATGGGTTAGTAAGTTCGCCGACAATACAAAGATCGGTGGTGTTGTGGATGGTCTGGAGGGATGTCAAAAGCTGCAGTGGGACATAGACAGGATGCAAGACTGGGCGGAGAAGTGGCAGGTGGACTTCAACGTGGACAAATGTGTAGTGTCCATTTTGGCAGGAATAATGGGATGAAGGAGTATAATATAAGGGGTAGGAGTCTTAGCTGTGTTGTAGAGCAGAAGGATCTTGGGGTCCGGGTCCATAGGACTCTTAAATCGGCCTCGCAGGTGGAGGAAGTGGTCAAGAAGGCGTACGGTGTACTGGCCTTCATTAATCGAGGAATTAAGTTTAGGAGTCAGAAGGTAATGATGCAGCTCTATAAGACCCTTGTCAGACCCCACTTGGAGTATTGTGCGCAGTTCTGGTCGCCTCACTACAGGAAGGATGTAGAGGCTATTGAGAGAGTGCAGAGGAGATTTACAAGGATGCTGCCTGGATTGGGAGGCAGGCCTTATGAAGATAGGTTGAGGGAGCTGGGACTCTTCTCAATGGAGAGACGTAGGTTGAGAGGCGACCTGATAGAGGTTTATAAAATGTTGAGAGGAATAGATAGGGTGGACTCTCAGAGACTATTTCCCCAAGCTGAAATGGTCACTACGAGAGGACACAGATTTAAGGTGCAGGGATGCAAGTACAGAGGGGATGTTAGGGGTAAGTTTTTCACTCAGAGGGTCGTGAGTGAATGGAATCGGCTGCCGTCGGAGGTGGTTGAGGCAAACTCGCTGGGGTCTTTTAAAAGACTTCTGGATGAGTATATGGGAACGAATGGGATAGGGGGTTATAGATAGGTCTGTGGATTGGTAGATGTGATCGGCGCAACTCGTGGGCCGAAGGGCCTGTTTGTGCTGTATTGTTCTACGTTCTATGTTTTCAGGATGGCAACCGGTGACTTATGGAGTTCCGCAGGGGTCAGTGTTGGAAAATCAACTTTTCAGTCTATTTAGATACATCAATGATCTAGAAGAAGGAACTGAGAACATTGTGGCTAAGTTTGCAGGTGATACAAAGATAGGTGGAGAGACAAGAAGTAATGAGAAGTCAGGGAGGCTGCAGAAAGATTTAGACAAGTTAGGAATCTGGGCAAAGAAGTGGCAGATGGAATACAATCTTAACTAATAAGGGGAACAGCGGTTATGAGGAAAAGGTGGGAGAATGGGGATGATTGAATGGCACATCAGACTCGATGGGCCAAGTGACCTAATTCTATTCCTATATCTTATTGTCTTAATGTGGGGAAAGTGTGAGGTTCTGCACTTTGGTAAGAAGAATAAAGGTGTAGACTATTTTCCAAATGGGGAGAAAATTCAGAAATCAGAAGTGCAAAGGGAATTGGGAGTCCTGGCGCAAGATTCTCTGAAGGTTAACTTAAAGGTTGAGTTGGTATTTCGGAAGGCAAATGCAATGTTAGCATTCATTTCGAGAAGATTAGAATACAAAAGCAGGATATACTGCTGAGGCTTTATAAAGCTCTGGTCAGACTATATTTGGAATATTGTGAGCAATTTTTATCTAATGAAAAATCTGTGGCCTTCAAGAGGGTCCAGAGGAGGTTCTCAACAATGATCTCAGAAATAAAAGGCTTGATATAAAAGGGTAAAAGGTGTTTGGGGAGGGGTTCGAGTCTGCATCCTTCCATTCCCATCCTATTCATGTATTCATCTAGCTGCCCCTTTAAATGCTGCTATTGTAACTACCCCCACTACCTCCCCAGGCAACGTATTCCAGACATTCAACACCCTCTGTAAAAAACTTGCCTCACACATCTCCCCTAAACATTTTCCCACACACCTTAAACCTGTGTCCCCTAGTACTTGACTTTTTTATCCTAGGGAAAGAGCATCTGAACATCCACATTGTCCATGCCACTCATAATCTTGTAAACCTCTATCAAATCACTCCTCAAGCTTCCTCATTCTAGTGAGAACAAACCAAGTTTATCCAACCTCTCCTCATAACCAATTCCCTCCAGACCCGGCAACACCCTACTAAGCCTCTTCTATACACTCTCCAAAGCATCCAGATCCTCCTGTTAGTGTGGCGACCAGAATTGTCCACAATATTCTAAATGAGGTCTAACTAAGGTTCTATACTGCTGCAGCATGACCACTAATTTTTATACTCAATGCCCCGACTGGTGAAGGCAAGCATACCGTATGGTTTCTTGACTATCTTGTCCGCCTGTATTGCCACTTCAAGTGATCAGTGAATATGTACACCCAGATCTCTCTGCCTATCAGTACTCCTAAGGGTTCGATCATTTACCAAATAATTCCTATATGCATTGGACGTTCCAAAATGCATCATCTCACACTTGTCCCGGATTAAACTCCATTTGATATTTCTCCATCCAAGTTTCCAACTGGTCTATAGCTTGCTGTATCCCCTAACAATCCTCTTCCCTATCCCTATAGTCTACGTCCACTCCCTCCTCCACCCCCATGGCCGAAACTCCCATATCCTGATGCCCTCTCACCACATCACCTGACGTCTACCCGCCCCACCTCCTCAATGTCCAGCAATACCTGGAACAATCAGAGTTAAGCTGCCTGTTTAAATTTTAAACAGTGCTTGGGAGTTAATTGTCAGTCACCATCAACTGGTTCATTTTCCATGGCAATGTCTCTACCAGTTAGAGTCCACTTGCCAAGCAATCAGCATTTTCTGTTCATACATTATAAATTTGTGAATTTTCCTTACATTGTATTCCTGTGAATGTCCTGATGAGTGCAAGATGAAAAGCTTTGATAAATAATCCATCTTTTTTCAGCAATTATTCATAAATATATGGCGCAATTTCAAATTAAATGTTTCAAGTAGAACGAACTGATTTTGCCAGTCACAGTGGTAAGGTCCTATTCTGTCCAATGTTACCTGATCTGCATTTTTAAGAATCTCAAACGATAAATGCAAAAAGCAATATAACTAAAACAATCACATTCATAAATTATTCTTATAAAATCAATTCTAAAGAAAGGAAATTGAATAGGCACTCAAGGGAAATAAACTTGTAGGCCTACAGAGATACACTGTGGAAACTGGGACTGACCATTTTGCTCTTAAGTTGGCATGGAATTGACCGGCTCCTTACATGCTCCTAAGACTCTGTAAGCCAGTGGCTTATTGGCTGGTTTTACAACAGAAAGAGATCTTAGGGTTAGGATAAGTTCTTAAAATCATTGGTGTTTTATTAGATTATTTCAGAGTGTGCAAAAGAAAAGTAGATTAATTCCCAAAACTGCAAGAACAGAGCTATGATGATTAGCTATCATAGAATATTTCAGTTACGAGAAGAAGAAACTTTAGATATAGAGTCACAGAGGTTTACAGCATAGAAACACTGTGGCCCAATTTGTTCATGCTGCCCCTTTTTTAAACCCCTGAGCTAATCCCAATTGTTTGTATTTGGTCGACGTTCCTCTAAACCCATGTAATTATTTACCCCTCCATTGATCGCCCATTTTGTGGCAGCGGACCCTGCTACCCAGACCGATTGCCCCCCTACCCCCCCCCATTGACCGCGTGCAAAGTGGCAGCGAACATCTCTGCATGCCCCTTTCCCCACCAGAGAACCATCTAACCTCCCCTGATGATCAGCCCCTTCCCCCCAGCCCCTCACCAGATACATCTTACATGCCTCCCACCTGCCCCCCTCAGAGTATGATCTGGCTTCACTCACTCACTTCCCCAGTCCCCCCAAAGAATGGTCTGGCCTCACTCACTCCCCACCCCCAGATAATGATCTGGCCTCACTCATTCCCCCCAGAGAATGGTCTGGCCTCATTTACCTCCCTCACCTCTTCCAGAGGAACATCTGACCCACCTCCTCCTTCCTCACAACCAGACAATGATCAGCCTTCCTGTCCCCGCCCAGACAACGAATGCCATCACCCCTGCCTCCTCCAGAGAAATATCTGACCTGCCTCCTACTCCTCCCCTCCCCAACCAATGATCTGGCCTCACTGCCTCCTCCAACCAACCAAAGAATGATCTGACTCGCCTCACTCCTCCCCGCCCCCCCACCACTGATCTGAGTCATTGGACCAGCCACTGATCTGAGTTGGAAGCACTGAACGTGCTCTTCAGCAGCTGGAGCACCCGATTCAGACTTTTATTCAGCAGGTTCGTTTGAGCATGATTCCAGATCGGTGAACGCAGCAGTACAGGGGGAAATGCTGATAAAGTTGACAAGCAGTTCATTAATTCAATTTAAATGCATGTAAATGCATTTAAGTCACTATTGTGCCCATTTTGGATGTGAATCAGATTGCCGCCATTTCCCAGTTTCGGTAAAGTGGCAATCTGCGTGAGCACGGATTGCGTTAATGGTCTCACACTCGACTTGACAGCCAAAAACAGGCACAATGCAATGGTTAAATTGGGCCCATAGTGTCACACAGATTTACAGCATGGAAACTGGCCCTTTGGGCCAACTTGTCTTGAGACAACCCTTCGTCAGATCTCTTTTTATATCATTCCCTTTGAAATAAAGATCAGCATTCCATTAGCTTTCTCTATTTCTTACTGAACTTGCATGATAGCTTTTTGTAATTTATGCACTAAACCCCAAAATCCCTCCGTGCTGCAGTTTTAATAATACTCCTTTATTCTTCCTACTGAAGTGTATAACTTCACACTTTCCTACAGCAGGTACAATTTTATCTTTTAAGAAACATTTAGATAGTTACGTGGGTATGACGGGTATAGAGGGAAATGGGCCAAATGCGGGCAATTGGGATTAGCTTAGGGATTTTAAAAAAAGGCAGCATGGACAAATTGGGCCGAAGGTCTGCTTCCATGCTGTAAAGCTCTATGACTCTATGATTCCACATTATATTCCATTTGTCAAATTTTTGCCCACTCACTTAACCAAACTACATAGAACATAAAACAATACAGCACAAACAGGCCCTTCGGCCCACGAGTTGCGCCGATCACATCTACCAATCCACAGAACTATCTATAACCCCCTATCCTATTCTTTTCCATATACTCATCCAGAAGTCTCTTAAAAGACCCCAGTGAGTTTGCCTCAACAACCTCCGACGGCAGTCGGTTCCATTCACTCACCACCCTCTGAGTGAAAAACCTACCCCTGACATCTCCTTTGTATTTGCTTCCCTGCACCTTAAATCTGTGTCCTCTCGTAGTGACCATTTCAGCTCGGGGAAATAGTCTCTGAGAGTCCACCCTATCTATTCCTCAATCTCTCTGTAAGCTCTGTTTTTTTCATATTTGTTGATGGGATGTGGATATCACTGGTGGTCAGCATTTATTGTCCATTTCTGGGAGCATTTAAGAGTCAATCATTGTGGTGGATCTAGAGTCACATGAAGGCCAGAGCAGATGAGAATGGCAGATTTCCTTCCCTAAAGAGCATTAGTGAACCAGATGGGCTTTTATGACAATCAACAACGGCTCCTTGGAATCATCATTAAAAATTTTTATTCCAGATTTTTAATTTAAATTTTACCATTTGCCATAATGGGATTCAAACTCAGGCCCTCAAAGCATTAGCTTGGGTCTCTGGTTTACTCTCCCTTGAGAATACCATTATGCCGATCTCCTTAATAATATATTCACTTTATCATTAATATATATTGTAAATAATTGTGGCTCCAGTACTGATCCCTTTGCACTCCACTGGTTACATGGTGCTATCTTGAAAATGGCACTTGATCCCAACTCTGTCCTCTATCCACGCTCACATACTAACACCATGGATTCTTATCTTATTAGGCAGCCTTTTTACCTTAAGAATAAAAGCATGTAATGTTATGCACATTGCAGTTCAAGTCATTATTTTTATCTCTCCAGCATAAACAAGTCCTTACCGCCTCTGAATTTCCAGTTCCTCCTGGCATGGGCCATTCTGCACTTGTGGGAACAGTTGTGAATTCTGTCGTGACAATGTTGGACCTGAAACAGACAAAAAGGAAAAGCATTTAAAAAGGATACCCTCTTAGTCAGCGTTAACACAGGTACAAAGAACACATATACAAATGTATTTGTTCTCAGATGCCATAGAGTGACTGTTTTTTCTCTAAACAGAATGCAACTCTACAGCATGTTCTTTTGTGGAAAGAATTTTTAAGTAGAATTACAAATCTAACTTGAAACTTTTACAGCTGTAATTAATATAGAGAAAATAGTGTAAATGAATTCCATTTGCCCAGGTTGTAAATTCAAAGTTTGTCAATAACGGTTCTGAATGGCACCATATAACATCACAGTATGACCACCTGGTCTGTGCATTCAAGTGACAAAATGTTTGCCCAGCATTTAGCCATACTGAGTAAGCAAACCTTAGTCTCAGCTAAGTTAAGGAGAGGAAATCAGCCAAGATTTCCATAACTGACTGCTGTCAGTGACTGCTACTGATAGGACTTGAACAGGGCACAGTTGGACTCAACAGTGATGTCCCTGGAAGAAAAAACCTAGCAAGCATATACAGTCACACATAAAAATCCAGTCACTTGGGTGGGATATCAGAGGCTACCAAATGCTTAGTAAATCAAATGAACAGAGATCAATGTTTATTACATTATTACTTGGGAAGGGAGAAAAAAAAGCAACAAAATACAAAGACATCACATTTATCAATGAGTACCTTTCTCGATATAATTCAGAACACATGTATCCTACACTCATTACCGCACTTCCTGTTGGATCCTTCAATGATTTCTTCACACAAAATGTTTGATGTATAAAAATGGATACAATATAACATTATAAAATTATTCAAGTGTAATATTCAAAGATAATATGACTACAATAAATCTACCACATTGACTATAACACAGCTGACAATTCTGAAGTCAACTCAGCACAATGAATTAGCTCTGAACACAGAAAACTAAAGCTTAGTGGTGTGATTTGTATGTACAGGTGCTGCGCAATACATGCATCAAACTGCTCGTTCAACTGGATAGCAGCCAGTTCTAGACTTCCGAGAATAACCACTCCATACAGATGCAATTGTTTTCGTATCACTACTTAAAAAACCTATTTGTTAAGCTGCAACTAAATGGAAGAAATTTACTTTTAAATAAAGGGTTTTTTTTGACCTCTCTAATATAGCTACAAACATGGCCTTTACAAACAACTGTTACAAATATATCAGTTTTGCTGTGTGGGTTCTAAGAGTGCAATTACTCTGCCTCAGTGAAGAGCTAGCCACAAGCAAGCAACCTACAGTTCCTTCTCCCAGTTTGCAATACTGCCTGACTGAGTTAATGATGGGACAGCTTGTGGAAGGTGGCACCTCATCATAAACGAGAAAGAACAGGCTGTCATTCTGTCCTTACAGTGATTCTATCTCCAGTTAATTGAACAAACAGCACAGTGCAGAAGATGGATAAGTTTTCACTTTATTAACTTGTAGTTCCAGCTGAGAGATGCACAAGCACATTTGTTTGACATAAAGCCTGGTGATCCAGCAATAAGGCAAACAGTTATGTGCTTGAATATAGAATTGTGGAGATATGTCAGAACAATAAGGACATCCTTAATGGCTGAAAAATTCCAATTTTTATCCTACAGGTGTTTTGGTCCACCTTGTTGTCTAACAAGGGGCATACACGAGATGGGTCGTGAGGGGGCTGCTCTTGGATTTTTTTCGAAAGTATCCCAGTGCTTCACGTCATTAGTGTACGCTTGATCTGGACCATTTAATTGGCAACACGACAGCTCAGTGACGATCGCTGTGCTGTGCAGATACATGGATTTGGGCCTGTGTCTGTGGGAGTTTGCGCATTCTCCCCGTGCTTGCGTGGGTTTTCTCCGGGTGCTCTGGTTTCCTCCCACATCCCAAAGATGTGCTCTTAGGCTAATTGGCAAAACAAATTCTCCCTAAATTGTCTCAGATTTGGTTTTTAATCCATAGATCTATAAACATAGACAGGGATCATGGGTAGAAGTGGGAACATCGGGGTGACGGCATGGGCTCGTTGGGCCGAAGGGCCTGTCTCCCGTGCTGATTTTTTTTTGTTCTTTGTTCTGAAGTTATTACTGTGCTACCATTCGGTTTATGCACAAAGGAAATAAAATCTATCCAGCTGCATTTAATATAACTAACAAAAATTTGCTAAACTGCAAAGTATCAAATAGATTTCTACATTTCTAAACAAGTAGCAACTTATCTCTTAAATATAAAGTTAATTGTGATAAAAAGGCTGAAGTGTATGTCCTCTGCTCATAATTATATTGAGTAATAGTTTAAATTACAGTGACTAAAAATTCATTCATTAACACAATGGGCCCACTTTTGCCATTAAGTTGTTTTTGGGCTCAAAAACTTGGTAAAGTCGGGCGTGAGACAAGTACTGCAATCTGCACCTGCCTTTGTGCCTTTCTCCCTTTACCAAGGCCCGACAATGGCTGCGATTGGGACATGCATTTAAATTGACTTAATGGACTGCATACCCAATCTTATCAGCATTTCCCCCTTTACCACCATGTTCACCCATCAAGATTTGGCGTGAAACAGACACGCTCTACAAAAATCCATTTCAGGTGCTCCAATTAGTGAGGAGGTAAGTGCCAAACATCTGGCGGCTCTCCGCTTGAGATCGTTTAGGGGTGGGGAGGATTTGATTTATTATTGTCATGTGTTGGCATGCAGTGACAAGTATTGTTTCTTTAATGCTATAAAGACAAAGCATACTGTTCATACAGTACACGGAAGAAGGAAAGGAGAGGATGCAGAACGTAGTACAGAGAAAGGTTAACTTAATATCAGGTAAAAGTAAATTACTGCAGATGTTGGAATCTGAAACCAAAAGAGAAAATGCTGGAAAATCTCAGCAGGTCTGGCAGCATCTGTTAGGAGAGGAAAAAACTGATGTTTCGTGTCCAAGCTATTAAGCATAGAAAGTGTAAGACATTTATATCGCAGGGTGAGGGAATGAACATAGAACATAGAACAACAGCACAAACAGGCCCTTCGGCCCACGTGTTGTGCCGATCACATCTACCAATCCACAGACCTATCTATAACCCCCTATCCTATTCTTTTCCATACACTCATCCAAATCTTGAAAAATATATCAACTTTGCTTCTAATTTCCACCCCTCTATCGCCTTTACCTGGTCCATCTCAGACACTTCCCTTCCCTTCCTTGACCTTGAAGGATGAATCATGGCCAGAAACCAGGAGGAAAGGCTGCTAATGGTAATCCATAGAGAGAATAAAAGGTCTGAATGGCCAAACAGCAGAGAAGCTGAAATCAGAAGGAAAACTGTGACAGATGAAGATATGGGGAGAGAATGGGGGGAAGGGTGGGAGAAAGCTAAAATATAGAAAAGGAGAAAGAAAAAAAACAAAAGGGAAGAAAAGATAAGGAAAGGGGAGATAAAACAGCGGGAAGGCGTGGAGTGGGTAGAAAAATGCAGAAAAACATTAAAGAAATTAAAGGTACAGAATAGTAAAAAATTAAATAAAATGAAAATAAAGGAGTCAAGGTGGGGTACAGCAAATCATCTGAAGTTGTTGAATTCAATGTTGAGAGTGGCAGGCTGTAAATTGCCTAGCCAGAAGACGAGATGCTTTTCCTCCAGTTTGCGCTAAGTTTCACTGAAAGATTGCAGCAAGCCAAGGACAGACATATGGGCATAGGAGCAGGATTGTGTGTTAAAATGGCAAGCAACCAGAAGGTCAGGATGCTGATTGCTTTGCTGAGCACCTTTGGTCTATGCATAATCACCCAGTCTATGCTTGGTCTCTTCGATATAGAGGAGGCTACACTGGGAGCAGCGAATGCAATATACCAAATTCACTGAATCATAGAAAGTCTACACAACAGAAAGAGGTCATTTTCTGCCATCGAGTTTGTGCCAACCACAATCCCACCCCATATACCTACATATTTTACTCACTAATTCCTGTAGCCTACTCACCTCAGGACATTAAGAAGCAATTTTAGCATGGCCAATCATCCTAACCTGCACATCTTTGGACTGTGGGTCGAAACTGGAGCACCCAGAGAAAACCCATGCAGACATGAGGAGAATGTGCAAACTCCACACAGACAATAACCCAAGCCGGGAATTGAACCCAGGTCCCTGGAGCTGTGAAGCAACTGGGTTAACCAGTGTGCTACTGTGCCGAGGTGCAAGTGGAACATTGCTTAACCTGGAATGAATGTTTTGGATCTGGATGATGAGCATAGAAGAGGTAAAGGGACAGGCACCTTATGTGATTGCATGGGAAGGTGCCATGAGTGAAGGGAGAAGTGTTGGGTGTAGTGGAGAAGTGGACTAGGTTATCCCAGAGGAAATGGTCTCTGCAGAATGCTGACAGAGGAAGTGAAGTGGAGATGTGTTTGGTGGTGGCATCACACTGGAGTTGGTGAAAATGGTGGACCATTATGCTTTGCATGCGGAGGCTGGTGAGGTAAAATGTGAGAGCAAGGAGTCTCTATCCTTGTTCTGGGATGAGGGTTGGGGTGCGGGAGATCGATCGCATACTGTTGAGGGCTCTCAACAGTTGTAGATGGGAATCCATGGTTGAGGAAAAAGGAGCACATATTAAAAGCATCACTTCAGAAAGTGGCATCATTGGAACAAATGTGAAGGAGGCAAAGGAGCTGAAAGGGATGGAGTCCTTATAGGATGTAGGGTGTGAAGGACTATAGTCCAGATAGCTATAGCAGTCAGTGGACTTGTAATGGATATTAATAGATAGTCTACTGGAGACAGAAAGGTCAAGGAAGGGAAGGGAAGTGTCTGAGATGGACCAGGTAAAGGCGATAGAGGGGTGGAAATTAGAAGCAAAGTTGATGTATTTTTCGAGATTTGGACGAGACCCTGAACCAACACCAAAATAGACATTTTGGGAGAGGGACCTGGGTAGGCTTGAAACAATATTCTACATCTGGTAAGGACTCCATCCCTTTCTCTCAGCTCCTTTGTCTGCTGCAATGTTCCAGTGAAGCTCGACACAAATTGGAGGAACAGCATCTCATCTTCCAGCTTGACACTTTACGGCCTTTCAGTCTCAACATCGAATTCAACAACTTTAGATGATTAGGTCTACTCCACCTCAACCCCTTTATTTTCATTTTATTTAATTTTTTACTGTTCTCTATTTTTTATTTCTTTATGGTCTTTCTTCCCTCCACTTTTTCCCCCTACTTTATTCCCTTTCCTTACCTTTTCTTCTCCTTTGCTTCCCCTCTCTCCCCTTTTCTGAATTTTAGCTCTCTCCCATCCTTACCCCCACATCTTCATTTGTCACAGCTTATACCCTTTGATTCCAGCTTTTCTGCCATTTGGCCATTCACACCCTTTATTCTCTCTGTGGACTGCCATTAGCAGCCTTTTCCTGTGGTGTCTGTGACCATGATTCATGTTTCATTCTGTCACCCTGCGGTATAAATATCTCATACTTTCTATGCTTATTAGCTTTGACAAAGGATCATCTGTACTCGAAACACCAGCTCTTAATGTAAGGTAGGTCTATTCAAAAGTCTGATGGCAACAGAGAAAATGTTGTTCTTGAGTCAGTTGGTACATGAGCTCAGACTTTTGTATCTTTTTTCCGACAAAGTAGATGGGTCGAGAACTGGCTCGGGAGGAGGAGACAGAGGGTAGTAGTGGAAGGCTCTTTTTCCGGCTGGAAGCCTGTCACTAGTGGAGTGCCACAAGGCTCAGTACTAGGTCCTCTTCTATTTGTGGTCTACATAAACGACTTGGAAGTAGGGGTAGGTGGTGAGATCAGCAAATTTGCTGATGACACCAAGATGCTTGGATTGGCGGGTACAGAAGAGCAGTGTCAGGCAATACAACAGGACATAGACAGGTTGGTAGACTGGGCAGATAGATGGCAAATGGAATTTAATCCGGATAAATGCGAGGTGATGCATTTTGGCCGGAAAAATGTAGAAGAGAGTTATAGGATAAAAGGTAAAACTATACGGAGCATAGAGACGCAGAGAGACTTGGGGGTGCAGGTTCACAAGTCTCTGAAGGTGTCCTCACAGGTGGAGAAGGTGATAAAGAAGGCGTATAGTATGTTAGCTTTCATAGAAAAGGGTATAGAATACAAGAGTAGGAGTTTGATGTTGCAGTTGTATAGAACTTTGGTTAGGCCTCACTTGGAATACTGCGTCCAGTTCTGGTCGCCGTACTATCGGAAGGATGTGGAGTCCTTGGAGAGAGTGCAGAGGAGGTTTACCAGGATGCTGCCTGGTATGGAAGGACTGTCTTATGAGGAACGATTAAATAGACTGGGGTTGTTTTCCCTTGAAAGACGTCGGCTTAGAGGGGATCTAATAGAGGTGTATAAGATTATAAGGGGTATAGATAGAGTAAATGGAGGTAAACTTTTTCCGCCTATAGAAATGGATAGGGCGAGGGGTCATGGCCATAGGGTGAGGGGGGCTATGTATAAGACGAATATTAGAGGGCAGTTTTTCACACAAAGGGTAGTGGGGGTGTGGAATGCACTGCCGAGTAAGGTGGTGGGAGCAGGCACGCTGCTGTTTAAGGGTCTCTTGGACAGCCACATGAGCGGTATGCAGATAGAGGGATATAGTAGGACTGTTTAACTACGGCTTTTTTTCCACAGGTAATTCGGTCCATACTTTGAGCATGCATTCGGCAGGTGGTGCGAGTACAGCTCTTGGATGTTGATTCATGGGTTGCCTGGTACTTCATGTCGTAAATGAGTGCTTTATGTGGACCATCTGAAGGGCACCATGACAGCTCAGAGACTATCGATGTGGCTGTGCAGACACTTGGAATTGGGCCGGTGTCTGCGGGAGTTTGCGCGTTCTCCCCGTGGTTGCGTGGGTTTTCTCCGGGCGCTCCGGTTTCCTCCCACAACCCAAAAATTCGCTCTTAGGTTGATTGGGAAACAAATTGTCCCTATAGTGAGAATTTTCCATATTAGGAATAATATATATATTATTATATAGGAATAATATAATAGGATAATGGATTTGCTACTATATAGTTATGACGGCGGCGCGGGCTCGTTGGGCCGAAGGGCCTGTTTCCCGTGCTGTGTTGCTCTTTAAAAACAAAAAAAAATTTACTTTAAAAAGGTGGAAGAGAGAAGTCCAGGGTGTGTGGGGTCCTCGATTATACTGGCTACTTTTCCAAGGCAGCAGAAGTGTAGGAAGAGTGAATGGATTGCATGTTGGACAGGGCTATATTCACAACCCTTTACAGTTTCTTATGGTCTTGATCACAGCATACCACGCTGTGAAACATTCGGAAAGGTGCATCTGTAAAAACTGGTGAGCTGTACTGGACATGCCAAATTTCCTTAGTCTCCTGAGAAAGTAGAAGCATTAGTGGGCTTTCTTAACTATAAGATTGGTATGGAAGTACCAGGACAGGTTGTTGATGTTCTGGACACCCAGAAATTTGTAGCTCTTGACCATAGGGGAATTTCACAGTAACTTCATTGCAGTGTTAACATAAACCTTACTTGTGACTAATAAATAAATTTTAAACTTTAACTTAATGTTCCACTAGGAGTTTGGCACACATGCTCCCCCTATCCCAGATGCTTCACTTCTTTCTGGTGGGACACGGGGGTTGTGGGGCTGGTGGTGGTGGTGGTGGTTCGGGTGGGGGGGAGGGGGTGGTAGGTGATCAGAAGTCATTGAAGGCCCCAGAGGTGAAGTGCAGGGACAGGCAGTGCCATCTGGTAGTAGCCACTTAGGACACTTGCAGCTCCCACCTGGCACATGGCAGTGCCCAGCTAACAAAATGACAATGCCAGTTGACATTAGGTGTGCTGGAACAGTGCCAAGAGGATCGGGCTTGAGTGGGGCTGGGCCTGCATAGGGACTGTGATTGGGGAGTTATGATTGGGGTGCTATGCACAGATGCCTATGATGGGTGCCGGTGCATGAAGAGCTATGATAAGGGTCCTATGTGGGGTGAAGTGGAGGAGTTGTTTAATTGGGTGGACCATGACAGGGGGTGGTGTCAGGGGACCCATCGGAAGGGCCCTGTTGCCAGCAATCTGTGTCAGTATGAGTTGACAACATGCTGCTTGTAGTGGGTGTGGGAGGAAGAAGGATTCGATATTCATGGGGATTTGAAGGTGATCACCCAGTACATCTGCAGGTCAGGGTGCCTTGGCAAAATGGCATTGACCACTCAAAAGAGGATTTCATTGGCGTGTTTAGGCTCCCCCCACCCACATATCTCCCACTCCCTACCCTCCATACCAGCGCAAGCTCCCATCTGTCCAAAAAAGTGACTATCGAACTACTGCAATCTGGCATGTGCTGGCAAGATTGGCGCTGATTACTCCTGTTTTATCACTGTTGTGAAACTTAGGCCGCAACCTTACCCAGAAAGGCACAAAGCCAGCTTGCATAGAATTGACTTCATTTCAATCCCACAAACACATTTCACATGCTTGAATTCAGCCTCATGGCTGCAACCCCACCCCCAGAATTCACAAATGAAATTTAAACAAGGCAATCAAATTGAAATCAATATGGAAGCTGATTTCACTGGAAAATCTGTGCCAGGAACACCAGAAGAGGCGAAAAACCAAGTTTGTGAACAAGACAAGAAAAGCCAAAAGGCCTGTTTCTGAGCTACAATTTTCTATGGTTCTATGATAAGACATTCCTTTAACAAATCCATGCTGATCATTCTGACAGCATCTGCTATCTCCTCCCTGACCTCCTTCTGCAGCCTTGGAAACAATCCATCTGGCCCTGGCGATTCATTAATTTTCAAGGATTCCAACCCTTTTGAGTACTTCCCCTTTCTCTATGATTATCCTGTGCAATATCTCAGTGTTCCTTCTGGACTACTATATCTGCAAGATCCTTTTCCTTTGTAAACAGAGAGACAAAATATTCATTTGAAACACTTCCCACAGCCTCTGCATCTAAACACAAGTTCCATTCTTTGTCTCTGATTGTCCATTTTTTTCGGAACTAGTCTTTTACCATTTATATATTGGTAAAGCTTCACTAGATTTTCTTTAACTTTGTTAATCTTTTCTCATATCCTGTCTTTGATTTCTTTATTTTCTTTTTCACTTTGCCCCTGTATTTCCTATATTCATCGAGGCTATCTGCAGTGCTTAGTTATTTCTAAGATGGTCTCTACTCCCCTTCTTAAACAAGGGGACATTTGCCATCCTCCAGTCTTCCAGCACTACACCTGTAGCCAACAATGACATGAAGATCAAAGTCAAAGGCTCTGCAATCTCCTCTCTAGCCTCCCAGAGTAACCTGGGATAAATCCCATCTGGCCCAGGGGATTTATCTATTTTCATACTCTCAAGAATAGCTAACATCTCCTCCTTATGTTCCTCTATCCTGTCTAAACTACAGCCCTGTAACCCAGTATTCTCCCCAACTCCGTTGACATTTTCCCGCGTGAAGATTGATGAAAAATATTCATTCAGTGCCTCACCAATCTCTACAGGCTCCACGCACAACTTCCCACTACTGTCACCGACTGGCCCTAATCTTGACCTAACCAATCTTTTATTCTTAACATATCTATAAAAAGCTTTAGGGTTCTCCTTAATCCTATCCGCCAAAGTCTTCTCTTGTCCTCTTCTAGCTCTTCTTATCTCCCTCTTTAGTTCCCTCCTGGCTAATTTATAACTGTCCAGAGCCCTAACAGAGCCTTCACATCTCATCTTTATATAAGTCTCCTTTTTCCTCTTCACTAGTGAACTAACTTCCTTAGTACACCACGGTTCTCTGGCTCTACCATTTCCTCCCTGCCTGACTGGTACATATTTATCAAGGACTCGCAGTAGCTGTTCCTTGAATAAGTTCCACATTTCAGGTGTTCCCAGCCCCTGCAGTTTCCTACTCCATCCTATGTATCCTAAATCTCGCCTAATAGCCTCATAATTACCCTTCTCCCAGCTTTAACTTCTTCTGTTTGGTTTATGTCTGTCCCTTTCCATCACTAAGGTAAACATAACCGAATTGTGGTCACTATACCAAAGTGCTCACCTACCTCCAAGTCTAACACTTGGTCTGGTTCATTACCCAGTACCAAATCCAAAGTAGCCTCATCTCTTGTTGGCTTATCTACATACTGAGTCATAAAACCCTCCTGCATACATTGTACAAAAACTGACCCCTCTAATGTGCTTGAGCTATAACTTTTCCAATCAATATTTGCAAAGTTAAAGTCCCCCATAAAACTACCTATTGCTGGGTTTTCTTAATTATAGTGTCAGCATGGGGGGGACCAGGACAGGCTGTTGATGATCTGGACACCTAAAAACTTGAAGTTCTTAACCCTTTCTACTTCTTCCCCATTGATATTGACAGGGGCATGCTCTCCTTTATGCTTCTGAAGTCAATGACAATCTCCTTATATAAAATTCATAAAAAGAAAAAGATAGGACAAAGTGAACATATGCCCTTTAGAGAATATGACTGGGGAAATAATAATAGGATACAAGGAAATGGCAAAGGAGTTGCAAAAAGCGGGAGGAAGAAATAAATACAATAACCATCACTAGAGAAAAAGTACTAGGAATCCCTGGCAGTCTCACTCATCACTTCTGCCTTGGAAAGCCCAAACCTTCCTAGACATCGACACATTGAACTGCTCCACTGATACAGACGACCTCCTCTTCATATTCAGAAAGAGACTGATTGCCATCTGCTCCATAGCTCCCACCTCAAATTCAACCCACACCTCACAGACACGTGCACTCTGATTCCAAATTGCCAGGATTTTCACTTCCTCCACGGCTCTCCCACAGTATTAATCTCAATCAACTACACTGTAATGGCTGCCATCTACAACAACTTCACCCATTGGCTGATAGTCAACATGCCTTTGGAATCCTTGGTGTTGGACATCTTAAAGGAACCAGGATTTCGCTGAAAAAGGTTGAGATTGGAGCACATCCAGACACTCTGGAGTCTTCTCATTATCAACATTAACAATTTGTCTCCTGACTTCTTCAGAACTCATAGCATTTTATTACTGGACAAAATAATCCTATCAATGATCTGGAAGATCACATACCGTCAGATGGGGATAAGATATTGGCGATATTCACTCGCTGACTCATTCCGCACAATAATTGAGTCTGCTGATTAAGTTCAATTAGGCTCACTACAAACCAGCATCACCATCACCTCTCACTGTTATCATTAAATCTCTCCTGAGTTTGATTTTAACATGTCCATTTCAAATATCATCTCCCCAACAACTGATCACATGGATTTTCAAAATGTTCAGAATAATATTTGTGACACGGCTTTCTCAGATCGAGAGCAATTAAACGTTCATGTAAAAAAAAGGAAAAAAACAATGGCACAGTGGTTGCTGCTTCACTGTGCCACAGATCCCTGGGTTTGATTCCTGGCTTGGGTCACCATCTGTGGGCAGTTTGCACATTCTTCCATGTCTGCAAACGTTTGTTTCCTCTGGGTGCTCCGGTTTCTTTCCACAGGTGGGCAGATAAGATAGATCAGCCATGCTAAAATTGTTCTTAGTGTCAGGGAGACTAGGGTAAATGCATGGGGTTATGGGATAGGGCCTGGATGAGATTGTGATCAATGCAGACTCAATGGGCTCAGTAGCCTTCTTCTGCACCAAAGGGATTCTACAGTTCTATGATTGTCTGAGACTAACGGGGCAAAAGGCTGATAAGTCCCCTAATCTTGATAGGTTGCATCCCAGAATATTAAAAGTAGCAGCTTCAAAGATATAGAGAGAAAGGCATGCAATGTTGGTCTGAGGAATCGAACAATCTCCTACGGGATTACTTGGAGTCAGTGGACTGGTCAGTATTTAAAAAGTCTGCAATCAGCCTGAGCGAGTACGCCATTACTGTAACTGACTTCATTTGTAAGTGTATAGAAGACTATGTGTGCCAAAGAGGCAAATCCATGTGTTCCCCAACCAGAAACCATGGATGAACAGGGATATCCGCTGCTTGCTGAAATTCAGGTCTGAGCCGTTCAAGTCAAGTGACGCTGACCTGTACAAGAAAACTAGATATGATCCGAGGAGATCTATCAATGATGCCAAAAGACAGAACCAGACCAAACTAGAGTCCCAGGCTAGCCACACCAATCCCCATCGACTATAGCAAGGTCTACAAGACATCACAGGCTTCAAGATGTAGACACGTTCTTTTCAGGCTGGTTAGGGTGGTATGGTGGCATAGTGGTTAGTACTGCTGCCTCACAGTTTGATTCCTGATTTGACCCCGGGTTTGTTTCCTGGCTTGGGTCACTGTCTGTGTAGAGCTTGCACGTCCTCCCTGTGTCTGCGTGGGTTTTCTCCAGGTGCTCTGATTTCCTCCCACTATGTGAAAAATGTGCTGGTTAGATGCATTGACCCAAACAGGTGCTGGAATGTGGCGACTAGGGGAATTTTACAATAACTTCAATGCTAATGTAAGTCTTTCTTGTGACTAATAAATAAACTTTTAATTTTACTTTGTGCAAAATAGCTGGCTCTAATGCACCCATCACTGATGAGTTCAATGCATTGTACCCCATTTTGAGCAAGAGGTCAGCAAGAACATCCTCCACCTGGGAAGCCTCAGATAAATCTGTATCTGAATCACCATTGTAGATGTCAGAGCAGCTTCCTTGAAGATCAACCCACAGAAAGTGACTGACCGAATGGGGAACCTGGATGTGCACTCAGATCCTGTGCGGTATTCACAGACATCTTCAACCTCTTTTTACAGTAATCTGAGGTCCCTATCTGCTTCAAGAAGAGAACCATCATTCTAGTTCCAAAAAAAAGCCAAGTAGCGTGCCTTAATGACTATCATTCGATGGCTCTAACATCCATCGTTATGAAGTGCTTTGAAAGATTAGTCATGGCATGAATCAATTCCAGCCTTCCAGATTACTTGGATCCACTACAGTTTGCCTTTGGCCACAACAGGTCCATAGCAGATGCCATCTCCCTGGCTCTGTACTCCACCCTGGAACAAAGAATCTTATGTCAGTCTCTAATTTATTGACTGTGGCTCAGCTTTCTTCGCATTATTTATATAAAACACATCTCCAAGCTATGTGGCCTGCGTTTCAGTTCCTCCTTCGGCGATGATGCTGAGCTTTCTAACCCACAGATTGCAATCAGTATGAATAGGTAACAACACCTCTTCCACAATCATTCTCAACATTGGTGCCGCACAAGGCTGTGTTTTCAGCCCCCGACTATACTCCTTATACGCCTATGACTGTGTGGCCACATTCCCCTCCAACTTGATTTTCAAGTTTATTGGCGACACCACTGTATTGGGTCGAATCTCAAACAGAGACAGAGTACAAGTATAAGATAGAGAATCTGGTGAACTGGCGCGACAACAAAACTCTCCCTCAATGTCAACAAAACGAAGGAGACTATTGTCAACTTCAGGAAGCATAAGGGGGAACATGTCACTTTCTACATGGGGGCTAAGTACAAAAGGTCAAGAGTTTCAAGTTTTTGGGTGCCCAAATCACCAACAATCTGTCCTCGTCCCTCATGCCAACACCATAGTTAAGAAGCCCACCAATGCCTTTACTTTCTCAGAAGGGTAGATTCATTCAAAAGTCTGATGGCAGCAAGGAAGAAGCTGTTCTTCAGTTGGTTGGTATGTGACCTCAGAGTTTTGCATCTTTTTTCCAATGGAAAACAACTGTCCTACTCATAACCTGACCTGTCAATCATTCTCCACCCAGCAATTCCAAAAGGATCATAAATCTCCTGGACCCTGCATTAATCCAGATTAAAAATAAACATGATGTTCATTATATTACTTCAGTTACAATTAGGAGACACCAATTACAGACAAAATGGTGCCTACAACTTCCAGGACCTGCTAGAAACATCCTGCAAAGGAAAATAATTAAAATACATTTCTTAAAGGCACAGAATTGTCAGAGTAGGCAGACCTTTCTTTAAATTTTCGCTCATGTCATTGACATTTTGAGAGCTCCTTGAAAGGTCTACAGAGTTATTTTGTTATTTCACCTCCTCTGCCATGTATTTTGAATCCTGGTCAGCACCTGGCAATATTCTTCAGGAAGAAAGGAGTAGAAAGAAATGTTAACATCCTGTTTCTTCGCCCTCAACATTAAATAGCATTGACAATTGTTATGCCAGAGTACAGGAGCTTTGTTTACTTACTTTAGTTTCCCTCATATTTGACTCATATTTTCAACCTAAATTATGTTTCCACCCTTGTTCCACACCTCCCTAAAAGGACATTTGAACATGATGCTTTCAACAGTTTACAACAAAATCCAGATATTTGCAGGGGTTCCATTGCTGTAAAACATTGCGAGCAGCAAAATTGCAAACACAGAACATGCTTTTTAATGGGACTCAATTAGATAGATTCTACTGAATTGAACTGATTTATTATCGTCACATGTACCAGGATACAATGACAAGTATTGTTTCCTGCAAACTGTTACAGACAAAATATGCTATTTATAGAATACAAAGGCGAGAAGGAAAGGAGTGGGTGGGTTTGAGGACAACATCAGTTTGGACAGTTACACTTCAATAAATTGTTCTCACTCCACTTGTGCAATTCTACCAGGGTTACTGGATAATGGGGCAAGAAAACTGATTTTTAAGGTTTTAAGATTACTTAGATCAAGATCCCTTTAGTTCTGTAGTATCTATGTTTTTGGAGGGAGAGAGCATATTTAAAATATAAATTTTGTCTGATCTGAAGTTAATGTAATTTTTGTATCATTTTAACAGGATATTAATTGGGTGCAGACAGAAAAGCATGTTTTTGAGCAGGCATCAAAATCACTCTTTCCAGTTGGATTGCATTTTGCTTCCAGACTGAAAGCAGGTGGGATACGTTTTCAAAAGCTGTATCCCAGCTAGCTTAACAACAAAAGCTAAAAATGCTGTTCTGCAGGTCTGACAGCATCAGTGGAGAGAGAATAGTTGGGCAGCACAGCGGCACAATGGTTAGCACTACTGCCTCACAGCACCAGGGACCCAGGTTCAATTCCTGATTTGAGACACTGTCTGTGTGGAGTTTGCACATTCTCCCTGTGTCTGCATGGATTTCCACCGGATACTCCAGTTTTCTCTCATGCTTCAAAGATGTGCAGGTTAGGTGAATTGACCATGCTAAATTGCGATGTAGAGATGCCGGCATTGGACTGGGGTAAACTCAGTAAGAGGTCTGACAACACCAATTTTAAATCCAACCGATTTATTTGATCGTAAACTTGCCAGCTTTCGGCCTTTGTAGCCTTCGTCAGGCAAATGAGGTGACGAAGGCTACAAAGGCCGAAAGCTAGCAAGTTTACTATGAAATAAATTGGTTGGATTTAAAATTGGTGTTGTCAGACCTCTTACCATGCTAATTTGCCCCATAGTGTTAGGGGGATAAGCAGAGTTACAGGGATAGGGCCTGGGTGGGATTGTTGCTAGCGCAGACTCAATGGGCCAAGTAGCCTCCTTCCGCACTATAGCAATTCTATGGTGCAACGAATGGAGCCAATGTTTCGAGTCAGAATGACCCTTTGTCTCAGCTGTGCTAAGTTATCAATGCCTGAGTTAAGGTCAGCTAACCCTGTACAATTCTATAGACCATCGTGGTCATTTACTCCATAAGTAACTGACCGCAACAATAACTTGCTGTATGTATCCCCCATTTTAACACAGCATTCCGATACATTAGAGTTCCTTACTGATGTTTCAATACTCTGGAGGTTACGTCGAACAGTGCTAAATTTGCTACTTATCTGTCTATCTCGGCTTTCAAAGATCTTTTGCAAAATTAATTAAAAAACTGATGTATCAGGTAAATTAACCGATCCCACACTCGAGCTGTGCTGAAAAGGTATTTGTCAAAGAATCAGTGCAGAAATTCAGACATTTGAAACATAGATAAATGAAAATTACTCACATAATCACATAAAGGTTAATCCAAGGATCTTGTGATCAGACATGTTTTCATGAGAATTTAGCACAATTAATGATCCTTTCAGTTGAATCCTTGTACTTTCCACAAATTTTTCATGAGAATGATTAGGAATCCCAAACATATGATACTTGATTTATTATTGTCACATGCATTAGTGTATAGTGTATTAGTGTATCTCTGGACTCTTGCCTGTGCCACGGGATAGTTTAGAGAAGAACAGAGAGAGGGAATGTTTGAACTCGTGGCTAAGGGGATGGTGCAGAAGGGAGGGGTTCAGGTTCTTGAACAATTGGGGCTCAAACTGGGGTAGGTGGGATCTCTACAAGACAGGTGGTCTACACCTGAACCAGAGGGGAACCAATATCTTGGGGGGAAAATTTGCAAAGGCTATGCAGGACGATTTAAACTGATTCGGGGGGGGGGGTGGATCCTGAGTAGCTCGGATGTTAAGAGGGATGAGAATAGGGGGGTCATAGACAAGGACTCTAAAGCACAACATCATATGGGTGGAGTGGACCATGGTTTGAAATGCGTATACTTTAATGCAACGAGTATTCGCAATAAGGTAGATGAACTTGCAGCTTGGATCAGTACCTGGAACTTTGATGAGTTCCAGGTACTGGCAGGTTTTGATGGCGGGAGTAACTATGACTCTCTTAAGGAGGACCCTCTTGGGGGGACTCTCTTGGGGTTTCTGGTTATTCCCTCGGGAGTAGCTATGACTCTCTTAAGGAGGACTCTCTTGGGGGGACTCTCTTGAGGTTTCTTGGTTACTTTAACTGTGCGTGTCTTGTCGTTTCTGCCGCACAGCGAGCTGCGCCTCCACGGCGGTCCCGCCGGGCAACGTCACCGCACATCCATCGCGGTGGCGGCTAAAGCAGCTGTCCCAGAAACGATGCGGAGTAATTGCAGGCCTGGATGCCCCTTAAGGTTGCGGTTACAGACAGGTGGGGTATGATTGGTTAGCCGAAACAAGGCGTTAACGGCCAATCGTAACTGTGGGGTCTTCTGGTTTCTACCCACAGCGAGTCCATCCCTTCCGCGGGAGCCACCTGGTACCTTCTCCTTGGGCACAAGAGAGGGTATTCCGTGACTGGTCGAGAAACAAATAGCGGGGGCGATGCATGCCAGGTCCATGACCACACCACGGGACTGCCATCCTAGAGTGGTGAAGCTGGAATGGATTATGGTGTGTATCGCGTAGCTGTGGTATTTTTGGTTGTTCTAGACCACAGTGAGTCAGCCCGTACCGATGGTCCCGCAGGGAATCCAGGCACTCCTGCTGGCAGGCGAGTGTCTGTCGGAATCTGACTGGCCGAGGATAACCAACACGCTTCTATGCCTACAAACCCGGTAAATTTCCAAAAAAACTAGGTTCTCGACAAGTTCAGGCTTGTCCCGGGGGCACTGGTGATCCGCTGGCGGATGCGGTTCACCCTGCCTAGGTAGTAGAAGCACCCGCGACCCACTACCCACACCATCAGTACAAAGGGTGAGACGAACGAGACGCACCTGGGGTGACGCTGAGATGGGACGTGTGCCCCGTCTTGTCTTGGATGTTCACTACCAGACGATGACGAAAGATAACGACACCGATTACCACCCAAAGGTGTCACGGTACGAATGGGCAACACGTCAGCCCAGTGATTAGCACTGAGGTTGACCGGCTACTTGGACCCAGGGTCGGTTCCCAACCTGGGCCTTGCGGCTGGGGGAGTTTGCACTTTCTCCCCGTGTTCGCGTGGGTTTTCCCCGGGTACTCCGGTTTCCTCCCACATGGCCAAAAATGTGCTAACTAGGTGAATTGGTTATGAACAAGTGTCACGTCACCTAATCTGGCTTCCCTGAATTCGGAATAAAATTTTCCCTTAAATTCTAAATTTCCCACCCCTACGCAAGAGGACCGAGCACCGAAAATACCGACAAAGGTTCTCTAAACGCCCAATTAGATCAGGGGACGACGGTACCAGCTCACACCCTGCCCTAAACACACACAGGGTGCCCAACCGAGCCACAATGACATCAGTAGACCCCGGCTGGGGCTCTGCGAGCCACGTAATATACCCTGGGCAGACCCCGGCTGGGGTCTGTAGGCAACAATTGGTAACTTCAGTAGACCCCGGCTGGGGTGCTACCCGTGGTACTTTAAGATCGAGAGCCCAAGGCGTGGGATCTGCTAGTGGTAGACCAAAACGTCGACGAGCGACGTAAAGACTCGGAAAAGGCACTCATGCGAGTGTATTCAAATGGCCATTTCAGAGACATGAATAGAGCGGGGACAGGAATGGTTGTTGCAGGTTCCGGGGTTCAAATGTTTCAGTCAGAGTAGAGAAGGAGGTAGAAGTGGGGGAGGAGTGGCATTATTAGTCAAAGACTGTATCACAGTGACAGAAAGGAAGTTTGATGAGGATTTGTCTGTTGAGGTAGTATGGGATGAGATTAGAAATAGGAGAGGAGAGGTCACCCTGTTGGGAGTCTTTTATAGACCTCCTAAAAGTTCTAGAGAGGTAGAGGAAAGGATTGCAAAGACAATCCTGGACAGGAGTGAAAGTAATAGGGTAATTGTTATGGGAGACTTTAACTTTACTAATATTGATTGGAATAGCTATAGTTCTAGCTTGTTAGAGGGGTCAGTTTTTATACAAAGTGTGCAGGAAGGTTTTTTGACTCAGTATGTAGATAGGCCAATTAGAGGTGAGGCTACATTGGATTTGGTGCTGGGCAATGAGCCAGGTGTTAGACTTGGAAGTAGGTGAGCATTTTGGTGATAGTGACCACAATTCGGTTACATTCACCTTAGTGATGGAAAGGGATTGGCAAGAACTTGGGGGCAGTAGTTATAGCTGGGGGAATGGTAATTATGGGGCTATTAGGAGATATTTAGGGTGCATAGGTTGGACTAGGAAACTACAGGGGCTGGGAACATCTGAAATGTGGAGCTTATTCAAGGAACAGCTACTGCGAGTCCTTGATAAGTATGTCCCTGTCAGGCAAGGAGGAAATGGTCGAGTAAGGGAACCATGGTGTACTAAAAAAGTTAATTCGCTGGTGAAAAGGAAAAATGAGGCTTATGTCAGGATGAGGCATGAAGGCTCAATTAGTGCATTGGAAAGTTATAGATTAGCCAGGAGGGAGCTAAAGAGTGAGTTAAGAAGAGCTAAAAGAGGACACGAGAAGACTTTGGCTGAAAGGATCAAGGAGAATCCTAAAGCTTTCTTTAGATATGTTAAGAATAGAAGATTGGTTAGGGCAGGATTAGGGCCAGTCAGAGACAGCAGTGGGAAGTTATGCGTGGAGCTTGAAGAGATTGGAGAGGCACTGAACAAATATTTCGGTACTTCGGTATTCATGCAGGGAGACGTAAATGTAGTTGTGGAGAACACTGGGATACTGGAAAGTATCTGTAAAATGTAAACTGGAAAGTATTGAAGTAGATCAGGAGGAGATGTTAGATATTCTTGAGGGTTTGAAAATAGATAAGTCCCCTGGGCCGGATGGGATATACCCTAGAATTCTCTGGGAGGCAAGAGAGGCGATTGCAGAGCCTCTGGCTCTGATCTTCAGGCAGTCATTGGTTACAGGTATAGTGCCGGATGACTGGAGGATAGCGAATGTTGTCCCATTGTTCAAGAAGGGGAATAGAGACTTTCCTGGGAATTATAGACCGGTCAGTCTTACTTCTGTTGTGGGCAAAGTTTTGGAAAGAATTATTAGGGATAGGATTTATAGTCATTTAGAGAGAAATGAATTGATTGGAGATAGTCAGCATGGTTTTGTGAAGGGTAGGTCGTGCCTCATAAACCTTAGTGAGTTTTTTGAAAAGGTGACCAAAGAGGTGGATAAGGGTAAGGCAGTTGACGTGGTATATATGGACTTTAGTAAGGCGTTCGATAAGGTTCCCCATGGAAGGCTTCTGCAGAAAATGCAGATGTATGGGATTGAGGGTGATTTAGCTAATTGGATTAGGAATTGGCTACCTGATAGAAGACAGAGAGTGGTGGTTGATGGAAATTATTCATCATGGAGTTCGGTTACAAGTGGTGTACCTTAGAGATCTGTTTTGGGGTCTCTGCTGTTTGTAATTTTTATAAATGATCTGGATGAGGGTATAGAAGGATGGATTAGTATATTTGTGGATGACACCAAAGTTGGAGGAGTGGTAGATAGTGAAGAGGGGTGTTATAGTTTGCAGAGAGACTTGGACAAGTTGCAGAGCTGGGCCGAGAGATGGCAAATGGAGTTTAATGCGGAAAAGTGTGAGGTAATTCACTTTGGCAGGAATAAGAAATGTGTAGAGTATAGGGCTAATGGTAGGACTCTTAATAGTGTTGATGAACAGAGGGATCTAAGTGTATATGTGCATAGATCCCTGAAAGTTGGCAATCAAGTCGATAAGGTTGTTAAGAAGGCATACGGAGTCTTGGCTTTTATTGGTAGGGGGATTGAATTTCAGAGCCGCAACGTCATGTTGCTAGTATACAAAACTCTGGTGCGGCCGCACTTGGAGTATTGTGTACAGTTCTGGTCGCCACATTATAAGAAAGATGTGGAGACATTGGAGAAGGTGCAAAGGAGGTTTACCAGGATGTTGCCTGGTATGGAGGAAAGGTCTTATGAGGAGAGGCTGAGGGATTTGAGGTTGTTTTTGTTAGAAAGAAGGCGGCTAAGAGGAGACCTTCTTGAAACATATAAGATGATCAGAGGTTTAGATAGGGTAGACAGTGATAGCCTTTTTCCTCGGATGGAGAAAGCTAGCACGAGGGGACACAGCTTTAAATTAAGGGGTGGTAGTTATAGGACGGATGTCAGAGGTAGGCTCTTTACCCAGAGGGTGGTAAAGGGTATGGAATGCCCTGCCTGCTGCAGTTGTAGATGCGCCAAGTTTGGGGGCGTTTAAGAGGTCAGTGGATAGGTTTATGGATGAAAAGGGAATGGTTTAGGTTGGAGGGTCATTGCTTTTTCTTAATTGGTCGGCGCAACATCCAGGGCCGAAGGGCCTGTTCTGCGCTGTAATGTTCTATGTTCTGTAGTGAAAAGTATTGTTTCTTGTACAGTATACAAAGTATACCATACATAAAGAAGGAAAGGAGAGAGTGCAGAATGTAGTGTTACATCATAGCTAGGGTGTATAGAAAGATCAACATAAAGTAAGATAGGTCCATTCAAAAGTCTGATGGCAGCAGGGTAGAAGTGTATCCTTTTCCTAATGGAGAGAAATGGAAGAGAATATGTCCAAATGCATGAGATCCTTGATTATGCTAGCTGCTTATCCAAAGCAGCGTAAAATATAGACAATGTCAATGGATGGGAGGCTGGTTTGAGTGATGAACTGGACTGCGATCATGACCCTTTGTAGTTTCTTGCGGAATTGGACAGAACAGGAAACGTACAGCTGTGATACATCCCAAAGAATGCTTTTTTTTGGTATATCTATGAAGTTGGTGAGAGATGCAGCAGACATGCCAAATTTCCTTAATCTTCTGAGAAAGTAGAGGCATTGATGGACTTTCTTAACTATAGCGTCAGCATGGAGGACCAGGACAGATTGTTGGTATCTGGACGTGTAAAAACCTGAAGTTTTCAACCATTTCTACATTGTCCCATTTATATTCTCCACTATGTTTTCTGAAGTTGATGACTTTCTCCTTCATTTTGCTGAGTTAAACCCCAAAAACAATTATATCTTGAAAAGACCTATGAATCAAATCTGTGCAGCCTATCAACCGAGCAATAATCCAAATCACTAGCCTATTTTAAAGAGTAAACCTTCAATTGTCGTTCACATAGAATTATTGACAATTTGAGATTTATTTATAAAATAAAATCCACCTCCAAATCATCACAAAAGCAAAACTTTGTGGATGCTGGAAATTTGAACTGAAAACAAAACATACTGAGAGCACCCAGCAAGTCCAGCAGCATCTACAGAGAGAGAAAAATCTTTTAATATTTGAAACTTTAACTGTTTACCTCTGCACAAATGTTTCCAGATTGCTACATCTTTCCAGCATTTTCTGTTTATATTAGTCATTACATCCCCTCTTACACACAGATTTCAGTACTGATTGCAAAAATCAAAACAAAGCATAATAACTTCCTGAGAGAATGACCTGACAGCTCCAAAGCAACTGTTAAGTGCTAATGCTCCATGAAAATACACAAGATTAATGGCACCAACTGAGATATAAGGCTGCTCAAATGAAAAAGTTCAAAGATGTATCATTTGCTGATTTCTCCTCTATATCAACTTGTTTACATAAGACTGAACACTCACGTTAGTACATCACTCATATTTTACATACTCCAAACTCAGACATACTTGAGAGACCTAAATGTGCTGCAATATAAACACTCCACCGTAACTGAACATACGGATGATCTCTCAATCATCCACTTAACAGTTAAAATAATGCGTGAATGTGTGGGATGCAATGTAGACTGTCAAATAGTTACAGATATTAATTTTTAATAAATTAGAAGCAGAGATTTTTTGTTTAACCATACGCAACATCTAAAGAACACCTACATGTAAAAACGATGGCTTGATCCCGCTTTTGGCAGCACAAGTAGTGCCACATACCATTATTTCCACCTTGAGATGTCGAGCTCTGACCACGCTCATATGATTTTTCAGTCTGTAGCTGATTCATTCCTTCAAACTCAAATCCCAATACATCTTCAGATTTCCTCTCAACCACACTGTTCATTCTCAGTTGAATCAAGTTATCATTAGGCAAGTTCTCTCACAGATAAATGTGGGGTTATTTTAATCTATATAAATCCGTATCACCCCTGTGTCGTAACTGTTTCTATCAGAGGTCAAGTTTGTCTATTTCAGTGCCCTGCCCTTACTCGAATGCTCTACATTTCCTGTTCCTGCTAAATAATTAATACTTGCTCCCAGTGAGCCACATGCTGGGGATTATATTATAGTGCAACACTGTTGTGATTGTTAATGCCATTGCACTTAAACAATCCTCCTTTGAATTACATCACAAATAGCAAAGAATATGAAACAAGTAATTTTTCTAAGCCAATGTGACTACTTAGCAATAATACTGCCAGAGAGTTACACCAAATTGGTTGGAGTTTTATTATGGCTACTTTTCACATTTCAGGAGTTTTTTAAAAAAATGACAGTGGAAAAGGCTAATTGCCAGCTATTTCATGACACTTGTTCATAACAGACAATAAATGCCAATTTTCCAAGGAGAGCCCTCATTAAGTAGGTGCTAATAGCCCTCAGTTATCTAACCAAGTGATCATTCTTTGATATGACCTTCAATGAGTTTTTTCACAATGACCATCAGTAAATTCTCACCTGCTGTTCACACATGCATTAAGCTGGATTGTCTATCTCCTTCCCAAGGGAAACTAAGACCAAATACAGTGTCATTTTAGCCACCTGACCTTGGAATAGCTAATTCTGTAGATGACAGTGATTTAATACGATATATAATGAATATGTTTACAATGAAAATAAGGCAACGCATTAATTTATCAGGGGAAACTAAAATTTTCCATTTTAAATAATGCACTTGTTAAAGAGCCTATGAAGTAACTCCTATCTTTCCACTTACAGTCAAATGTATATTTGGAACATATACTTGGTGCAGTCACAAAGGTCAAATGCACTGAAAGATATTGATTAGATAGAACAAGATACTGTCATGAGATACATTACTTAATCTAACATCTAACATAATGTAGCTGATGTCATCTAGTACCCTCCCTGGCCAAAGTCAGCAATTTTTACAGCGGGGAGGCAATGGAAGAAAAATACTATATATATTAGTTTTACAAACAGACATGAAATATCAAGTGTAATAATGTTCATTCAGGTGAACTTCAGATATTGAAAGAAATCAGCAATTTTCTGTTGTAATATTCATTTAAGAAAACAAAATGGCATCAAAAATGGAAGCAAAACAATAGTCGCCTGCATCTGTTACAACAGTCTCTGAATTAAGGAGTTGTACAACTATCTCAATGGAAATCAGTAGGTACAGTCGTCTATAATACTGCTGTAATGCAGGAACAAAAAAGTCCTTCATCTGTCTCTGAAGATGTCACCATCAGTGGAAGAAAATTAACCAAGATATAGAAATGAAGCTAGAATATAGCATTTGGCTAATTGAGCTTGCTCTACCTTTCAACAAAATCTTCCAAATCCACAACTGCTATGATCTAGAAGGACGAGAGCAGCAGATGCATGGAAACATCATGATTGGAAGTTTCCCCCAAGTCTCTCACAATTCCACTTGGAAATATATCACTATTCCTTTAATGTCAATGGGTCAAAATCCAGGAACTCTTTCCTAATAGCAGTATGGGTGTAACTGCACCACACGGATTGCAGCAGTTCAAGAAAGTAGTTCACCATACCTTCTCAAGGGCAATCAGGAATGTGCAATAAAGGCTGGCTTAGCTAGCAAGGCCCAAATCTCATGAATGAGTCAGAAAATCAAGGCTGATTTTGTGCTTCAATCTATATTACTGCACTATCTCCATTTCCAATGGTCCTTTACAGTCTGAGAAGGGGGATTAATAATAGGAAATGAGGAAATGTCTGAAGCATTGAACAGGCATGTTGTGTCAGTCTTCGCAGTGGAAGACAAAAATAACATGCCAAAAATTGATGACAAGGAGACTATGGCAGATGAGGACCTAGAAGCTGTCATTATCGCTAAGGAAGTCATGTCGGAAAGCTATTGGAGCTAAAGGTAGACAAGTCTCCTGGTCTTGATGAAATAGATCCCAGGGTACTAAAAGAAATGGCATGGGAAATCGCAAATACACACGTGGTTATTTACCAAAATCCACTGGATTTGGGGTGGTCCCCACAAATTGGAAAACAGCAAATGTGATGCCACTGTTTAAAAAGGAGTTAAATAAAATGCGGGTAACTATATACATCTATTGTAGGGAAAATGTTTGAATGTATTTAAGGTTTAAGGTGCAGAAAAGCAAATACAGAGGGGATGTTAGGGGTAAGTTTTTCACTCAGAGGGTAGTGAGTGAATGGAATCGGCTGCCGTCGGAGGTTGTTGAAGCAAACTCGCTGGGGTCTTTTAAAAGACTTCTGGATGTGTATATGGAAACGAATGGGATGGGGGTTATAGATAGGTCTATGTCTATGGATTGGTAGATGTGGTCAGCGCAACTCGTGGGCCGAAGGGCCTGTTTGTGCTGTATTGTTCTATGTTCTATTATTGAGGAAGAACTAGCAAGATATCTGGATAGAAATTGTCCCATTGGGCGGATGTAGCATGGGTTACATAGAACATAGAACACTACAGCACAAACAGGCCCTTCGGCCCACAAGTTGTGCCGAACACATCAAAACCTACCCAGCCATAGACCTATCTATAACCCCCAATCCCATTCGATCCCATATACTCATCCAGAAGTCTTTTAAAAGACCCCAGCGAGTTCGCCTCGACCACCACCGACGGCAGCCGATTCCATTCACTCACCACCCTCTGAGTGAAAAACTTTCCCCTAGCATCCCCTCTGTACTTGCTTCCCTGCACCTTAAATCTGTGCCCTCTCGTCGCGACCATTTCAGCCCTGGGAAATAGTCTCTGAGAGTCCACCCTATCTATTCCTCTCAACATCTTGTAAACCTCTATCAGGTCGCCTCTCAACCTTCGTCTCTCCAGGGAGAACAGTCCCAGCTCCCTCAACCTGTCTTCATAAGGCATGCCTCCCAATCCAGGCAACATCCTTGTAAATCTCCTCTGCACCCTTTCAATAACTTCCACGTCCTTCCTATAGTGAGGCGACCAGAACTGCGCACAGTACTCCAAGTGTGGTCTGACAAGGGTCCTATAAAGCTGCAGCATTACCTCCTGACTCCTGAACTCAATCCCTCGATGAATGAAGGCCAGTACACCGTAAGCTTTCTTAACCACATCCTCCACCTGGGAGGCCGATTTGAGAGTCTTATGGACCTGGACCCCAAGATCCCTCTGCTCTTCCACACAGCTAAGACTCCTACCTTTGATAGTGTACTCATTCATCCCGTTGGATCTGCCAAAATGGACCACAACACATTTATCCATGTTGAAGTCCATCTGCCACTTCTCCGCCCAGTCTTGCATCCTGTCGATGTCATACTGCAACTTCTGACATCCCTCCAGACCATCCACAACACCACCGACCTTCGTGTCATCGGCGAACTTACTCACTCATCCCTCCACTTCCTCATCCAGGTCATTTATGACCTGGATTCATGAAAGGCAGATCACGTTTGACTGATATGCCACCCTAAAGTCTAGTGGAGTTTGGAGTTGGGGACCAAGTGCACTATGTCAAAGTTCAAGATGATACTAAGGTGACTGGTAGAGCAAAGCGCGCAGTATTAAAAACGGAGTTTTTAATTTCTCATGGACAGAGAATTTAATTTGAAGGGGGAACTTAATTCCAGCAACTTGGACTTTTAAACAGCATGAATTACTTACTAATGCATGCAAATGAGGTCCTAACATTGTTTGTCAGGAAGCATGACCTGCCTTGGAAGTCAATTGAACAAAATTCAAACAATTTATCCCACCTTTCCGAAATTGAATTTTTGCCTCTATTGGTGACCAGATCTGTGCTGACTATCCCAGATTAAGCTAAAAAAAATCTATCTTATGAGGAAAGTTTGAGAGGGCTGGGACTTTTCTCTTTAGAGCGGAGGAGCATGAGAAGCGACTTAATAGAGATTTATAAGATGATAAGGGATAGATAGAAAGGACATGCAGAGACTATTTCCTTGGTTAGATATAGCTGTTGTTAGAGGGCATAACTATAAGGTTCATAGTGAGGGATATAGGAGGGATGTCTGAGATAGATTCTTCACTCAGAGAATGGTTGGGATGTGGAATGGACTGCCTGCTGTGATAGTGGAGTCAGATGCTTTAGGAACTTTCAAGCGGCTATTGGATAGGCATATGGAGCACAGCAGAATGATAGGGAGCGGGATAGCTTGATCTTAGATTTGGACATAGCTTGGCACAACATCGAGGGCTGTACTGTGCTGTAATGTTCTATGTTCTGTTCGATTAGAAATCCCAAAGGATGTTATGAAGCCTCAGTTGGCCAGAACTATATTTTTTTTATTTTGGCATTAATGTGAAGATAAGGTGTGATTCTACTGATACACTAGGAAGCTTGACTAAAAAAAAATTTAACCATACAATTTAAAAACAACAAATTAATTAGTTTAAATCGCAACTACTGTACATAAAAATGACAAGGTACGATTCTTAAATGCTAACATATTTCTATTAGTCCCAACTTAAGCAATATGCCACAGACTTAAACTTGTTTTGAAAACCAATTAGCAAAAATAAACACAAGCTTATGTGAACTGCCAGTCCTCAATCCTCCAGAACACCTCTGGAGAGAGTGATCTATTTTCTGTAATAAAAGCAAAACACGACAGATGCTGGAATCTGAAACAAAAATAGAAAATGCTGGAAAATCTCAGCAGAGAGAAAAAGCGCAAAGGCAAAAGTGTGAGAGAGAGCAAGAGAGAGAGAGAGAGAGAGAAATAATTGCTTCTTGCAGACCCCAAGGAGAAATCTGCCTCCTTGTCGTTGTAAGCCGTGTCTTAAGATACAGGCCAGAAATTCAATGCTGTTTTTCTGAAGTTAGCCTAGGCCCTAAGTTTTACATTTGAGCTTGGCATTGCTGAGTATAATTCCTTCACTTCAGGTATGATTCAAGTGACCCATTAGAAAGCTTTCATCAAACAAAGTTTATTTAAGAACACAGTTAAGATATAACAAAGAATTGACTTAACTTTTACTAATTGCAAGACTTAAACATGACAGAGCATAACTCCTATCAGCTAACTATTTCTGTAGTTCTAAGTCAAACACCATCCCACAAACATATATCCTTCTTCATCTCCCTGACAACTTTGTCTGCAGGAAGTGTGTCCAGTTGCAGCTCCTTACAAACTGCATTGTTTGGTTGGAGCGGCAGGTGGATGCACTGCAGAGCACACAGGAGCAGAGAGTATGACAGACACAATAGGTTCAGACAGGTAGATGGGTGACCGGCTAGAGAGGCACGCAGGTACTTAGGAGTCTCCTGTGCCTATTCCCCTTTCAAACGGATATATTATTTTGGATACTGTTGAGCGGGATTGCCTGTCAGGGGGAGATACTAGAGGCAGCCAGGCCTATGATACCAAAGCTGGTTCTGCTGTGGGACAGGGTCAGGCAAAGATCAAGCGGGCAGTAGTAATAGGGGACTCATTAGTGAGAGGCACAAATAGGCGTTTCTGTGATGCAATCGAGACTCCAGGATAGTGTGAATGCCCCCTGGTGCCAGGGTCAAGGATGTCTCTGAACGGTTGCACAACATTCTTAAAGGGGAGGGTGAGCAGCCAGAGGTTGTTGTACACATAGGTAAGAAAAGGGATGAGGTCCTGAAATATGAATATAGAGAGCTAGGCAGAAGACTAAAGTGCAGGACCTCGAAGGTAGGACTACTATGGCAGCCACGTGCTAGTGAGAGTAGGAATAGGAAGATTAGGCAGATGAATATGTGGTTTGAGAACTGGTGCAGGGGCAGGGATTTAAATTTTTGGATCATTGAGATCTTTTCTGGGAAAGGGCTGACCTGTTCAAGAGGGATGGGTTACAACTGAACTAGAGGGGCACTAACATCCTGGTGGGGAGCCACTCGGAGGGTTTAAACTGGTTTGACAGGAGGGTGGATGCAAAGCAATAGAGAGACAAAAGAGGACATAGAACAAAGAACACTACAGCACAAACAGGCCCTTTGGCCCACAAGTTGTGCCGATCATATCTATAC
Source organism: Sphyrna mokarran (assembly GCA_024679065.1). Classification (NCBI taxonomy): domain Eukaryota; kingdom Metazoa; phylum Chordata; class Chondrichthyes; order Carcharhiniformes; family Carcharhinidae; genus Sphyrna; species Sphyrna mokarran. The sequence goes on from JAGIQG010000005.1 coordinate 4,674,670, forward strand.
CTACCAGGCCATACAACTATCTGTAACTCCCAATCCCATTAAATCCCATGTAGTCATCCAGAAGTCTCTTAAAAGACCCCAGCGAGTTCGCCTCTACCATCACTGACAGCAGCCGATTCCATTCACTCACCACCCTCTGAGTGAAAAACTTACATAGAACATAGAACATAGCACAAACAGGCCCTTTGGCCCACAAGTTCACCGAACACATCTATACCTACCAAGCCATAGACCTATCTATAACCCCCAATCCCATTAGATCCCATATACTCATCCAGAAGTTTTTTAAAAAACCTCAGCGAGTTCGCCTCTACCACCACCAATGGCAGCCGATTCCATTCATTCACACCTCTGAGTGAAATACTTATCCCTAACATTTCCTCTGTACTTGCTTCCCTGCATCTTAAATCTGTGTCCTCTCGTAGCGACCATTTCAGCCCGGGGAAATAGCCTCTGAGAATCCACCCTATCAATTCCTCTCAACATTTTATAAACCTCTAACATCTCCTCTGTAATTGCCCCCCAACACCTTAAACCTGTGTCCTCTCGTAGCCACCATTTCAGCCCTAGGAAATAGCCTCCAAGAATCCACTCTATCTATTCCTCTCAACATCTTATAAACCTCTATCAGGTCGCCTCTCAACCTTCGTCTCTCCAGGAAGAAGAGACCTAGCTCTCTCAACCTATCTTCATAAGGCATGCCCCACAATCTAGGCAACATCCTTGTAAATCTCCTGTGCACCCTCTCAATAGCTTCCACATCCTTCCTACACTGAGGCGACCAGAACTGCACACAGTACTCCAAGTGGGGTCTGACAAGGGTCTTATAAAGTTGCAGCATTACCTCCCGACTCCTAAACTCAATCCCTCTATTAATGAAGGCCAGTACACCATATGCCTTCTTAACTACATCCTCCACTTGTGGGGTAGATTTAAGAGTCCTATGGATCCGGACCCCAAGACCCTTCTGCTCCTCAACACTGCCAAGACACCTACCCTTGATATTGTACTGCTTCATCCCATTGGTCCTGCCAAAATGGACCACCACACATTTATCCGCGTTGAAGTCCATCTGCCACTTCTCCACCCAGTCATGCATCCTATCTATGTCTCACTGGAATTTCAGACATCCCTCCAGACTATCTACAACACCACCAACTTTCGTATCGTCAGAGAACTTACTAATCCATCCCTCCACTTCCTCTTCCAGGTCATTTATGAAAATGACAAAAACAAGGTTCCTAGAACAGATCCCTGGAGAACTCCACTGGTGACTGACCTCCATGCAGAAGAAGACCCATCCACAACTACTCTCTGCCTTCTGCATGCAAGAACTCAGTAAGAATTTAGCAACACCAATTTATAATCCAACCGATTTATTTGATAGTAAAAAAGCGAGCTTTCAACTCCTGTGTCTTCCTCAGGCAAATGCAAGCCAGTTCTGGATCCACAAGGCCAAAGCCCCTTGGATTCCATGCCCTCTCACCTTCTCAAGAAGTCTTGCATGGGGTACCTTATCAAGTTTGAGGACAGCACAGGAGTTAAAGAGAGCACATTAAGTAATAAAGGCAATGTCAGTAATCCTAGTACCAGATAGATCAGGCAAAAACAAGACGAAGAGTACATAGAACAATACAGCAAGAACAGGCCCTTCGGCCTTCGATGTTGTGCCGACCAAAATAAAAAGCAATGCCCCTCCTAACTAAACCATTCCCTTCTCATCCATCTACTTATCAACTAACCTCTTAAACGCCACCAAACTTGGCGCATCTACAACAGCTGCATGCAGGGCATTCCACTCCCTAATCACTCTTTGAGTAAAGAACCTACCTCTGATATCCGTCCTATAACTCATACCCCTTAATTTAAAGTTGTGTCCCCTAGTGCTAGCTTTCTCCATCCTAGGAAAAAGGCTATCACTGTCCACCCTATCCAAACCTCTAATTATCTTATATGTTTCAATAAGATCCCCCCGTAGCCGCCTCCTTTCTAACGAAAACAACCTCAAATCCCTCAGCCTCTCTTCATAAGACCTGCCCTCCATACCAGCAACATCCTGGTAAACCTCCTCTGTACCCTCTCCAATGCCTCCACATCTTTCTTATAATGTGGCGACCAGAACTGCACACAATACTCCAAGTGCGGCCGCACTCGAGTTTTGTACAGCTGCAACATGATGCTGCGGCTCCTAAATTCAATCCCCCTACCAATAAAAGCTAAGACTCCATATGCCTTCTTAACAACTTTATCCACTTGACTGCCTACTTTCAGGGATCTAGTGACACATACACCAAGATCCTTCTGTTCCTCAACACTATTAAGAGCCCTACCATTAGCCCTATACTCTACACATTTATTGTTCCTGCCAAAGTGCATTACCTAACACTTTTCCACATTAAACTCCATTTGCCACCTCTCGGCCCAGCTCTGCAACTTGTCCAAGTCACTCTGTAAACTAAAACACCCTCTTCACTATCTACCACACCACCAACTTTAGTATCATCTGCAAATTTACTGATCCATCCCTCAATACCCTCATCCAGATCATTTATAAAAATTACAAACAGCAGGGGCCCCAAAACAGACCCCTGAGGCACACCACGCGTCACCGAACTCCACGATGAATATCTCCCATCAACCACCACCCTCTGTCTTCTATCTGCCAGCCAATTTCTAATCCAATTAGCTAAATCAACCTCTATTCCACACATCTGCATTTTCTGTAGAAGTCTTCCATGGGCCACCTTATCAAAAGCCTTACTAAAGTCCATATATACTACATCAACCGCCTTACCCCCATCCACCTCTTGGTCACTTTCTCAAAAAACTCAATGAGGTTAGTAAGGCATGACCTACCCTTCACGAAACCATGCTGACTATCCCCAATCAATTCGTTTCTCTCTAAATAACTATAAATCCTATCCCTAATAATTCTCTCCCATACCTTGCCCACCACAGAAGTAAGACTCACTGGCCTATAATTCCCAGGAAGGTCTCTCTTCCCCTTCTTAAACAATGGGACCACATTCGCCATCCTCCAGTCCTCCGGAACCACACCCTTAACCAACGAGGACCTGAAGATCAGAGCCAGAGGCTCTGCAATCTCCTCTCTTGCCTCCCAGAGAATCCTAGGGTAAATCCCGTCCGGCCCAGGGGACTTATCCAACTTCAAACCCTCGAGAATTTCTAGCACATCCTCCCCATCTACTACAATACTTCCCAATTTGCAACCCTGTACCTCAGTGTTCTCCATAGCTACATTTTCAGCACTCTGCGTGAATACCGAAGAGAAATATTTATTCAGTGCCTCACCAATCTCTTCAGGCTCCACGCACAACTTCCCACTGCTGTCTATGACTGGCCCTAATCTTGCCCTACCAATCTTCTATTCTTAACATATCGAAAGAAAGCTTTAGGATTCTCCTTAATCCTATCAGCCAACATCTTCTCGTGACCCCTCTTAGCTCTCCTCAATTCACTTTTTACCTCCTTCCTAGCTAATCTTTAGCTATCCATTGCACTACCTGAGCCTTCAAGCCTCATCCTGACATAAGCCTCCTTTTTCTTCTTAACCAGCAAATCAACTCTTTTCGTACACCAAGGCTCTCTTACTCGTCCATTTCCTCCCTGCCTGACAGGGACATACTTATCAATGACTCGCAGCAGCTGCTCCTTGAATAAGCACCACATTCCAGATGTTCCCAGTCCCTGTAGTTCCCTAGTCCAATCTACGCACCCTAATTCTCTCCTGCTGGCCTCATAATTACCCTTCCCCCAGCTATAACTACAGCCCCCAGCTTCATGCCTATCCCTGTCCATCACTAAGGTGAACGTAACCGAATTGTGGGCACTATCACCAAAATGTTCACTAACTTCCAAGCCTAACACCTGGTCTGGCTCATTGCCCAGCACCAAATCCAATGTAGCCTCACCTCTAGTTGGCCTATCTACATACTGAGTCAAAAAACCTTCCTGCACACTCTGTACGAAAACTGACCCCGCTAACGAGCTAGAGCTATAGCTATTCCAATCAATATTAGCAAAGTTAAAGTCCCCCATCACAATTACCCTACTACTTTCACTCCTAATCAGAATTGACTTCGCAATCCCTTCCTCAACCTCTCTAGAACTATTAGGAGGTCTGTAAAAGACTCCCAACAGGGTGACCTCTCCTCTCCTGTTTCTAATCTCAGCCCATACTACCTCAACAGACAAGTCCTCATCTAACTTCTTTTCGATCACCGTGATACAGTCTTTGACCAGTAACGCCACTCCTCCCCCCCTTCTACCCCCTTCTCTACTCCGACTAAAGCTTTTGTACCCCGGAACCTGCAACATCCATTCCTGTCCCTGCTCTACCCAAGTCTCTGAAATGGCCACAACATCGAAGTTCCAGGTACTTGTCCAAGCTGCAAGTTCCTCCCCCTTATTGCGAATACTCCTTGCTTTAAAGTATACGCATCTCAAACCATGCCCCACCCCACCCGTACGCCGCTGTGTTTTACAACTCTCCTCTATAACCCCCTTACTCTCATCCCTCTCAGCACCCCAACTACTTAGGATCCCACCCCCCCCCCGAATCCAGTTTAACGCCCCCATCATAGCCTTAGCAAATTTTCCCCCCAAGATATTAGTCCCCCTCTGGTTCAGGTGTACACCATCTCTCTTGAAGAGGTCCCACCTATCCCAGAATGAGTCCCAATTGTTAAGGAACCTGAACCCCTCCCTCCTGCACCATCCACGCAGCCATGAGTTCAAACTATCCCTTTCTCTGTTCATCTCTAAACTATCCCTTGGCACAAGTTAGTAAGGGAAGTCCAGATTAAATTGCATTTAATTCAATGCAAGAGGCCTGATGGGCAAGGCAGATGAACTCAGGGCATGGATGGCTAAATGGGACTGGGATAATATAGCAATTAGTGAAACTGAAACTGATGGCTAAGGGAGGGACAGGAATGACAGCTCAATATTCCAGGATTCAGATGCTATAGGAAAGATAGAATGGGAGGTAAAAGAGGAGGAGGAGTTGCACTTGATTAGGGAAAGCATCATGGCTGTACTGAGAGAGGATATATCCAAGGGTTCGGCCACTGAATTTATAAGAGTAGAGCTAAGAAGTAAGAAGGGGAAAATCACTTTGATAGGATTGTACATATGCTTCCAAACAGTCGATAGGAAATTGAAGAGCAAATACACAAGGAGATTACAGATCGCTCCAAGAAAAGTAGGGCGGTAATAGTTGGAGATTTTAACTTTTGCAATATTGATTGTGACAGCCATAGTATTAGAGGACTGGATAGAGAGAAATTTGTTGAGTGTATTCAGGAGGAATTTCTCATTCAGTATATGGATAGCCCAACTAGAGAGAGGCCAAAACTTGACGTCTTCTTAAGGGCAAGTGACAGAAGTGTTAGTGAGGGATCACTTTGGGACCAGTGACCATAATTCTATTAGTTTAAAGATAGCTATGGAGAATGGTCAAGAAGGTGTATGGTGTACTGGCTTTCATTAATCGAGAGATTGAGCTTAGGGGTCGGGAGGTAATGCTGCAACTTTATAAAACCTTTGTCAGACCCCACTTGGGAGTACTGTGTGCAGTTCTGGTCGCCTCACTACAGGAAGGATATGGAAGCTATTGAGAGGCTGCAGAGGAGATTTACAAGGATGTTGCCTCGATTGGGAGACATGCCCTATGAAGATAGGTTGAGGGAGCTAGGTCTCTTCTCCCTGGAGAGACGAAGGTTGAGAGGCGACCTGATAGAGGTTTATAAAATGTTGAGAGGAATAGATAGGGTGGATTCTCGGAAGCTATTTCCCCGGGCTGAAATGGTCGCTACGAGAGGACACAGGTTTAAGGTGCTGGGCAGCAAGTACAGAGGAGATGTCAGGGGTAAGTTTTTTACTCAGAAGGTGATGAGTGAATGGAATCGGCTGCCGTCAATGATGGTGGGGGCGAACTCGCTGGGGTCTGTTAAGAGACTTCTGGATGAGTACATGGGATTAAATGGGATTGGGAGTTACAGATAGTTATATGGCCTAGTAGGTATGGGTATGATCAGTGCAACTTGTGGACCGAAGGGCCTGTTTGTGCTGTAGTGTTCTATGTAATGATAGATCTGGCCCAAAAGTTAAAATTCTAAATTGGGGCAAGGCCAATTTTGATGGTATCAGCGGGAACTTTCAAAAGTTAATTGGGGGAGTCTGTGGGAAGGCAAAGGGATGTCTGGTAAGTGTATTAACCAAGGTTCAGAGTAAATACATTTATTTTAGAGTGAAGCGCAAGGCTGGCAGAAGTAGGGAACCCTGGATGACTCAGGATATTGAGGCCCTGGTCAAGAAGAAGAAAGAGGCACATGACATGCATAGGCAGCTGGGATCAAGTAAATCCATTGGAGAGTATAGGGGGTGTAGGAGAGTTAAGAGAGAAATCAGGAGGGCAAAAAGGAGACATGAGATTGTTTTGGCAAAGAAGAAGCCAAAGAGCTTCTACTAATACATAAAGGGCAAAAGAGTAACGAGAGAGAGAGTGGGGCCTCTTAAGGATCAACAAGGTCATCTACGTGCGGATCCACAAGAGATGGTGAGATCCTAAATGAATATTTCTCATCAGTATTTATTGTTGAGAAAAGCATGGATGTTAGGGAACTTGGGGAATTAAATAGTGATGTCTTGAGGAGTGTACATATTACAGAGAAGGAGATGTTGGAAGTCTTAAAGTGCATCAAGATAGATAAATCCCCAGGACCATTTGAAGTGTATCCCAGGACACTGTGGGAGGCGAGGGAGGAAATTGCGGGTCCCTAAGACAAGATATTTGAATCATCGATAATCACAGGTGAACTGCCTGAAGATTGTAGAGTGGAAAATGTTGTGTCTTTGTTTAAAAAGGATTGCAGGGAAAAGCCTGGGAACTACAGCCCAGTGAACCTCACATTTGTGGTGGATAAATTGTTGGGAGGTATTTTGAGAGACAGGATCCAACGGCATTTAGAGACATAATACTGATTAGGAACAGTCAGCATGGCTTTGTGACTGGAAAATCATGTTTCACAAATTTGATTTAGAGCTTTTTGAAGGGATAACTAAGAAAGTAGATGAAGTACTGCAGTTGATGTTGTCTACGTGGACTTAGGCAAGGCCTTTCACAAGATACCGTGTGGTAGATTGTTGCACAAGGTTAAATCTCATAGGATCCAGAGTGAGGTATCTAAATGGATACAAAATTAGCTTCTTGGCAGAAGCCAGAGGATGGTTGTAGAGAGTTATTTTCCAAACTGGAGGCCTGTGACCAGCAGTGTGACTCAGGGATCATAGAACATAGAACATAGAACATTACAGCACAGAACAGGCCCTTCGGCCTTCGATGTTGCGCCGACCAATATAAAAAGCAATGCCCCTCGAAACTAAACCATTCCCTTCTCTTCCATATACTTATCAACTAACCTCTTAAACGACACCAAACTTGGCGCATCTACAACAGCTGCAGGCAGGGCATTCCACTCCCTAATCACTCTTTGAGTAAAGAACCTACCTCTGATATCCGTCCTATAACTCATCCCCCTTAATTTAAAGTTGTGTCCTCTCGTGCTAGCTTTTTCCATCCTAGGAAAAAGGCTATCACTGTCCACCCTATCCAAACCTCTAATTATCTTATATGCTTCAATAAGATCCCCCCTTATCCGCCTCCTTTCTAACGAAAACAACCTCAAATCCTTCAACCTCTCTTCATAGGACCTGCCCTCCATACCAGGCAACATCCTGGGAAACCTCCTCTGTACCCTCTCCAATGCCTCCACATCTTTCTTATAATGTGGGGACCAGAACTGCACACAATACTCCAAGTGTTGCCGCACTAGAGTTTTGTACAGTTGCAACATGACGTTGCGGCTCCGAAATTCAATCCCTCTACCAATAAAAGCCAAGACTCCATATACCTTCCTAACAACCTTCTCGACCTGACTGCCTAGTACTGGATCAGTACTCGGTCCACTGTTATTTATCATTTATATTAATGATTTGGATGAGAATATAGGAGGCATGGTTAGTAAGTTTGCAGATGACACCAACATTGGTGGCATAGTGGACAGTGAAGAAAGTTATCTCCAATTGCAACAGGATCTTGATCAATTGGGCCAGTGGGCTGACGATGGAGTTTAATTTAGACAAATGCGAGGTGATGTATTTTGGTAGATTGAACCAGGGCAGAACAGTTAATGGTAGGGCACTGGGGAGAGTTACAAAACAAAGAGATCGAGGGGTAAATGTTCATAGCTCCTTGAAAGTGGAGTCATAGACGGACAAAATGGTGAAGAAGGCATTCGGCATGTTTGGTTTCATCAGTCAGAACACTGAATACAGGAGTTGGACCGTCTTGTTGAGGTTGTACAAGACAATAGTAAGGCCACACTTGGAATACAATGTGCAATTCTGGTCACTCTATTATAGAAAGGATATTTTTAAACTTGAAAAAACGCAGAAAAGATTCATCAGGATGTTATTGGGACCTGATGGATTGAGTTACAAAGAAAGGTTGGATAGACTGAGATTTTTTTCTGAGGGGTGATTTTAGAGATCTACAAAATAATGAGAGATAAGATAGATAATCAATATCTTTTCCCAAAAGTAGGGGAGTTTAAATCTATGCCCTCTAATTTTAAGGTGAGAGGGGAGAGATACAAAAGTGTCCAGAGGGACAACTTTTTCACAGAGGGTAGTGAGTGTCTGGAACAAGCTGCCAGAGGTAGTAGTAGAGATGGGTACAATTTTGTCTTTTAAAAAGCATTTAGACAGTTATCTAAGATGGTAAAAGAGGGATATAGAACATAGAACATTACAGTGCAGAACAAGCCCTTCGGCCTTCGATGTTGTGCCGACCAATTAGGAAAAAGCAATGACCCTCTAACCTAAGCTATTCCCTTTTCGTCCATAAACTTATCTACTAACCTCTTAAACACCACCAAACTTGGCGCATCTACAACTGCAGCAGGCAGGGCATTCCATACCCTTACCACCCTCTGAGTAAAGAATCTACCTCTGACATCCGTCCTATAATTACCACCCCTTAATTTAAAGCTATGTCCCCTCATGCTAGCTTTCTCCATCCTAGGAAAAAGGCTATCACTGTCCACCCTATCTAAACCTCTAATCATCTTATATGTTTCAATAGGGTCTCCTCTTAGCCGCCTTCTTTCTAACGAAAACAACCTCAAATCCCTCAGCCTCTCTTCATAAGACCTGCCCTCCATACCAGGCAACATCCTGGTAAACCTCCTCTGTACCCTCTCCAATGCCTCCACATCTTTCTTATAATGTGGGGACCAAATATGGGCCAAATACAGGCAATTAGGATTAGCTTAGGGGTTTAAAAAACCAGGGTGGCATGGACCCTGTTTCCATGCTGTAAACTTCTGTGAATCTTTGATACAGAAATAAATATGCTCACATGATGCTGAATCTTCAGCTTTGTGACATCTATGGACTGAAATCTAAGCCAGCTGTTTTCACAAAAGGATATCTTCAAAATAGCTAATCTTCAGAGAAATAAATCTTGCGCAGCTTCCAAAAAGCCACAAAGAGAACAAAAACTCCATCCAGAGAGAGGGAAAAAGCACAGCTGCTTTTCTCCACTTCAAGCTACTACTAAAAAGCAAAACAAAGATTGGGTTTTTCTGTGAAGCATAGCTGTCCCTAGCCCTGCCAATCAGCCCCAATCAAGCTCCATTTGCAATCCCAGGGGACACATTAAAACCAGAAAACACTGCATTAATTCAGATTAAAATAAACATTGCTTCAATTATACTGCCTCAGCAACAATAAAGGATACAAGCTACAGTCAAAACAGTACCAACAAATTGCCAAGGACTGCAGAAACATTTTGGAGAGAAACATAATTAAAATACATATCTTAAAGGCACAGTACCACCACAGCAGCTCCTCCCATTAGCACATGACTCTTTCTCTTATCAAACAACCTAATTTTAACCTACTCTGAAACTCCTGGGGAAAAACCAAAAATAAACAAAGCTGCACTAGCTCAGATTAAAACAAACACCTCAATGTCTAGGATCACTTATTCATCTATTTTCATGTATTTGTATATGGAAAAGAATAGGATAGGGGGTTATAGATAGGTCTGTGGATTGGTAGATGTGATCGGCGCAACTCGTGGGCCAAAGGGCCTGTTTGTGCTGTATTGTTCTATGTTCTATGTTCTCAGCATGTGGACTGCCAAGAACAGGCAGAATGGTACCATTTAAACAGAGTGGGCTCTTAAATATACTCTTCACAAGAATCATGATATAAATACATTTCTTAAAGGCACAATATTGTCTCACACCTCCTGCCAAATTAAGTACTCCGTCCACCACTTTGCCTGCTTGCAGAACCAAAGATTCTGCTATTAATTATAGGGCATCTTCAACTACCTGGGGAGAAAACAACAAAAAAACCTGCAAACCAAAAAAATTTTCCACTTCTTAGTGCAAAATGGTCAAACACTTATTCTGAAACTGTGAGCCCCATGGTCTTTTCATCTGACATAACAAGATCTTGGCATGTCTAACGGTGAGAACATATTTATCTTGAATGACTTCAATGCACATGTTGGGGGATTCAGTGATTCATGGCCAGTGTGCCTCGGTAGCCATGAGGTACAGGCAATGTCTTTGCTGAGTTCTGTGCTCTGAATGAACTCTGCATCACACAGACTTTCATTCAGGGCAGAACATGAGGCTCACTATGCCCAATATTCTCCAAAACATTAGAGGGAGATGGCAGTATAGTGGTAATGTTACTAGTCATGTAACTCAAAGGCCCAGGCTATTAAGACTATGATAAATTCTCTGAGGATATGAGTCAGATCTCATCGTGGCAGTTGCAGGAACTTAAATTTGGAATTGAAAGCAAGTTTCAATAACAGTGATCATGAAACTATTATAGTTATAAAAATCCAAGTGGTTCACTAATATCATTCAGGGAAGGAAATCACCCATTCTTTTTGTTAATCATTCACAGAATGTGGGTATCGCTAGCTAGGTCAGCATTCACTCCTGATCCCTTGAGAAGATGGTTGTAAGCTGCCTTTAATTTGATTTATTAGTATCACACTACTTAGACATGTATTAGTATAAAGTAATGAGGACCAATATTCCATTAGCCTTCCTGATTATGTGATGTACTGTGTGCTAGCTTTCTGTGTTTTATACATAAATACCCCCAAGTCCTTTTGTGTTGCAATATCAATGTCTCTTTGTAAACTGCTTGTATCTCTCTTGCAAATTACTTTCCACTTATTTTTGTGATGTCTGCGAATTTAGATACCATACATTCAATTCCTTCTTCCACGTCATTAATATATATTGTAAACAACTGCAGACCCAGCACTGATCTCTATAGTGACCCACTGATTACAGGTCACCAATTAGAAAAGCACTGCTCATCCCTACTTGCTGTTTCCTGCCCATTAGCCAATTCTCTATCTATGCAAATGTACTACCTGCAACAACATGGGCTCTTATAATAACTTTTGCGAGGTACCTTGGCAAATGCCTTCTGAAAGTCCAAATACAACACATCTACTGGTTCCCCACTATCCACATCTTAAGACTTCCAAGGAAAATTAGTCAGATATGTGCTGAAATCTTGCTGCAATTTACAAAGGGATCTTGCAATCCCACTGATGGCATGCAGCTTTTCCAGCGGTGAGTGTTATGTTCAAAGGGAAAGCCAACTGATAACCACGAGTCCATAAAGTTCCACCAACTACGAGCAGCATGATGCCTCCTGCCACTGTGAGATACACCACAAAGGGGGAGAAAATTCCTGCCTATGATTTCCCTTTCATGAAGCCATGATGATTGACTCTGCTTGATTACACTATGATTTTTCAAATGTGCTGCAATGACTTGCCTGGGGAAGCAATGGTCGAGTGGTATTATCATTTGATTAGTATTCCAGAAACCCAGATAACGTTCTAGAGGCCCAAGTTCGAATCCCGCCATGGCAGATGACAGAATTTGAATTCCACAACAAATATCTGGAATTGAATGTCTATTTATGACCAAACTGTTGTCGGAAAAACCCATCTGGTTCACTCGTGCCTTTAGGCAAGAAAATCTGCATCCTTACCTGGTCTGGCTTACATGTAACTCCAGAGCCACAGCAATGTGGTTGACTGTCAACTGCCCTCTGAAATGGCTTAGCAAGCCATACAGTTGTAACAATTGTTACAAAGTCTCATCAAAGAAATGAAACAGAATGGACCACCTGGCATCAGCAGTGTGCACTATCTACAAGATGCACTGCAGTAATTCACCAAAGATCCTTAGATGGCACCTTCCAAGCCCATCTAGGACAAGGGCAGCAGATAAATGGGAAACACCACCACCTGCAAGTTCTCCTCCAAGCCACTCACCATCCTGGCTTGGTTCTTTTCCAGCCGCTGAGTCAAAATCTTGGAATTCCCTCCCTAATAGCATTGTGGGTCAACCAAAAGAAAATGAACTGCAGCGATTCAAGAAAGTAGCTTACTAACACCTTCTGAAGGACAACTAGGGATGGGAAATAAATTCTGGCCAGTCAATAACGCCCATGGCCCACAAATGAATAAAATAAAATAACCGATTCCAAGGTTTTTCCAACTACAGTTGGTCGGATAATCAGCCTATAGTCATACGCTTGCGCACTTTTTATATATGGGTATCACAATGGCAGTTTTCCAATCCAAGCTATATCTCCAGAATCTTGGAATTCTTAGAAAACTACAATCAATGCATCACTATCTCCATACCTACTTCTTTTAGGATCCTAGGATACAAGTCATCATGGCCAGGGGACTTATCTGCCTTTAACCCATCGATTTGCCAAATATTATTTCTCTACTGTTGCGTGATGTTATTTAATTTCTCCCCTATATTCTTTAGTAATAGTAAGATGTAAAGGCTGATGCAAAATATCTGCTTAACTCCTCTCCCATTTCCTTGTTCTCCATAATTATCTCCCAGATTCATTTCCAAAGGAGCCTGTGTTCACTTTGACCTCTCACCCTTTATATAGAATTATCAAATACGGTTGCATCTAAATTGGAATGACATAAATATTTTGGCTGGGAAGTCTTCAAGTGTCACATGGGAGGATTTAAACTAGTTTCTCTGTCCAGAGGGGTTAAAAGGTTGGAGGATTGAGAATGCATAAGAGTCTGTGTTCTTGATAACTGATTCTGAACAGTAGTCTACATATTGCTTAAATTGGAACAAATGGAAATAACGAGCAGTTAAGGATCATATCTTGTCATGTTTTAAGTATTTCAAATGGTGAAAGTTATGCTAATTTTTTTTGTTATATTTTAATTGTGTTGTTAAATAATGTTTGTTTTAATAAAAACTTCTTCGTGGATCAACAGAATCACACCTGGAGTAAAACACCTTATGCTCACATTAATGCCAAAATCAAAAATAGTTGGGATCTAGGTTAACTTCATAACGTACCTTGGAGTTTCTGATCTGGTCCCTAGTAATATTAATTTTCCAGTTTTGATCTTTTAACCGTTTCTCCCTAATGGCTATGAGTTCATATCCACTTACCTTGATTTGCGCTGTCAGTTAGTTTATTTATTCCAAATGCTTGGTTCATTAATACACACAGCCTTTAGTTTTGCCATCTTTCATCACTGTAACTTTTCTTTGCATTGCCTCTTGCGCTTGATTACCTTGTCTATCACTATTGCATTTTATGTCCTTGTTTCTCTTTCCCTTGTCACCTTTCTTAGGTTCCCAGCCCCCTGTCATTCTGGTTTAAATCCTCTCCACCCACACTAGCAATTACTAGTCTAAACTACTCCATTGATGTTTCCTACATTGTAACAGTAACTACATTAATTGTAAAGCGATTAGAGACACCCTGAGATGTTGAAAGTGCTTTTTAAATTCAAATCTTCCTTTTCTTTCTCTTGCTTTTTAAAATATTCCCAAAACCTATTTTGTCAATCATCTCTGCCAACTCACAACTGTGACTTGATGTCTGTTCCCTTTGTTATGCACAGAAGGGGGTTTAATTTAAATAATGCTAATTTCTCTCCTCATCACCCATCCATAAACAGAAAGGTGTTTGAGTTGTTTCCCTCTTTATTAGCAATGACATATTTCTTAACCCCATAGTTTAGGCTTCATCCAATTTCTCATTAATAACTCTACAGAAAATCCAAGATAGGGTGAACTCAAAAGGATAAATTATTTGCACACAATCAAAATGCAGAAAGGAAGGTTGCAACATCACCCTCTTGCATTTATTAGAGTAGAAGGTTTCATAACACAGAGACCACAAGATAAATAAATATTATTTGACATGAGTTCCAGAATCTGAATCAAAGTTCAATCAGGTATTCCTTATGGGGATTGATGAGTTGAAAAACAATGCTGTCTAATTCACTTTTCTAATGGTGTTGGCCTCCCAGAATCAGATAGGCACGCAGAGATGCATAAGTCTTGTAAAAGGTTAAAGTTTATTTATTTGTCACAAGTAGGCTTACATTAATATGCAATACAGTTGCTATGAAAATCTCCTAGTTGCCACACTCTGGCACTTGTTCGGCACACTGAGAGAGAATTTTAGCATGGCCGCCTAGCCAGCACATTTTTTTGTAGGTGTTGCTACAGAACCTCCAGCAACTGGAAAGCTATAGATTAGCCAGAAGGATAAATAGGGAGTTGAGAAGAGCTAAAAGAGGACATGAGAAGACTTTGGCTGATAGAATCAAGGAGGATCCTAAAGCTTTCTTTAGATATGTTAAGAATAGAAGATTAGTTAGGGCAAGATTAGGGCCAGTCAGAGAAAGCAGTGGGAAGTTGTGCGTGGAGCCTGAAGAGATTGGAGAGGCACTGAACAAATATTTCTCTTCGGTATTCACGCAGGGAGATGTAAATGTAATTGTGGAGAACACTAGGATACAGGGTTGCAAACTGGAAAGTATTGAAGTAGATAAGGAGGATGTGCTAGATATTCTTGAGGGTTTGAAGTTAGATAAGTCCCCTGGGCCGGACGTGATTTACCCTAGGATTCTCTGGGAGGCGAGAGAGGAGATTGCAGAGCCTCTGGCTCTGATCTTCAGGTCGTCGTTGGTTACGGGTATAGTGCCGGAAGACTGGAGGATAGCGAATGTGGTCCCATTGTTCAAGAAGGGGAATAGAGACTTTCCTGGGAATTATAGACTGGTGAGTCTTTCTTCTGTTGTGGGCAAAGTATTGGAAAGAATTATTAGAGATAGGATTTATAGTTATTTAGAGAGAAATGAATTGATTGGGGATAGTCAGCATGGTTTTGTGAAGGGTATGTCGTGCCTTACTAACCTTATTGAGTTTTTTGAAAAAGTGACCAAAGAGGTGGATGGGGGTAAGGCAGTTGATGTGGTATATATGGACTTTAGTAAGGCTTTCGATAAGGTTCCCTATGGAAGGCTTCTGCAGAAAATGCAGATGTATGGGATTGAGGGTGATTTAGCTAATTGGATCAGGAATTGGCTAGCTGATACAAGACAGAGGGTGGTGGTTGATGGAAATCAACCATTCGGCGCAACATCGAAGGCCGAAGGGCCTGTTCTGCACTGTAATGTTCTATGTTCTATGAAATTATTCATCGTGGAGTTCGGTTACAAGTGGTGTACCTCAGGGATCTGTTTTGGGCCTCTGCTGTTTGTAATTTTTATAAATGATCTGGATGAGGGTATTGAAGGATGGATTAGTAAATTTGCGGATGAAACCAAAGTCGGGGTAGTGGTAGATAGTGAAGAGGGGTGTTGAAGTTTGCAGAGAGACTTGGACAAGTTGTAGAGCTGGGCCGAGAGGTGGCAAATGGAGTTTAATGCGGAAAAGTGTGAGGTACTTTGGCAGGAATAACAAATGTGAAGAGTATAGGGCTAATGGTAGAACTCTTAATAGTGTTGATGAACAGAGGGATCTTGGTGTATATGTGCATAGATCCCTGAAAGTTGGCAAACAAGTCGATAAGGTTGTTAAGAAGGCATACGGAGTCTTAGCTTTTATTGGTAGGGGGATTGAATTTCGGAGCCGCAACGTCATGTTGCAACTGTACAAAACTCTAGTGCGGCCGCACTTGGAGTATTGTGTACAGTTCTGGTCCCCACATTTATAAGAAAGATGTGGAGGCATTGGAGAGGGTACAGAGGAGGTTTACCAGGATGTTGCCTGGTATGGAGGGCAGGTCTTATGAAGAGAGGCTGAGGGATTTGAGGTTGTTTTCGTTAGAAAGAAAGTGGCTAAGAGGAGACCTTATTGAAACATATAAGATGATTAGAGGTTTAGATAGGGTGGACAGTGATAGCCTTTTTCCTAGGATGGAGAAAGCTAGCACGAGGGGACATAGCTTTAAATTAAGGGGTGGTGGTTTTAGGACAGATGTCAGAGTTAGGTTCTTTACCCAGAGGGTGGTAAGGGTATGGAATGCCTTGCCTGCGTCAGTTGTAGATGCACCAAGTTTGGGGGCGTTTAAGAGGTTAGTAGATAAGTTTATGGATGAAAAGGGAATGGTTTAGGTTAGATGGTCATTGCTTTTTCTTAATTGGTCGGCGCAACATCGAAGGCCGAAGGGCTTGTTCTGCGCTGTAATGTTCTATGTTCTATAAAAGAAAGATAGAAGCAGGTGTCCAATCTGGACCAGAGTTCCTTTACTGTTGCCTGGTAATCAGATAGCAAGCAGCAGCCTGAGCCTTTCAGTTCAGCAAGACAATCTTATTTGTTCCACAGGTCACATGTTCATGTCACATGACTCCCATTTGATTTGATTTATTATTGGCACATGGATTAGAATACAATGAAAGTGTTTCTTGCATACTATATAGACAAAGCATACCATTCATAGAGAAGAAAAGGAGAGAGTGCAGAATATAGTGTTACAGTCATAGCTAGGGTGTAGAGAAAGATCAACTTAATATCAGCTAAGTCCATTCAAAAGTCTGATGGCAGCAGGGAAGAACCTGTTCTTGAGTCGGTTGGTACTTTACCTCAGACTTTTGTATTTTTTACCTGACGGAAAAAGATGAAACAGAGAATATCTGGAGTCTGTGAGGTCCTTAATTACGCTGGCTGTTTTTCCGAAGCCGCAGGAAGTGCAGGCAGAGTCAATGGATGGGAGGCTGGTTTATGTGATAGACTGGGCTACATTCATGATCCTTCGTAGTTTTTTGCAGTCTTGGAGCCACACCAAGCTGTAATACAACCAATTTGCCAAAATGTGCGTAGGCGATATAGCAATAGACATATTTAATATTTGTGTAGCAGTGGTCATAGAGTCATACATGTTTACAGCATGGAAACAGACCCTTTGGCCAACTTGTCCATGCTGCCCCTTATTTAAAAACTCTAAATTAATCCCAATCACTTGCATTTAACCCACATCCCTCTATACCTATCTTACCCGTGTAATTTCTAAACGCTTTTTAAAAGACAAAATTGTACCACCTCTGCTACTTCCTCTGGCAGCTTGTTCCAGGCATTCACCACCCTCTAATTGAACCTCTGGACACTTTCGTATCTTTCCCTTCTCACCTTAAACCTATGCCCTCTAGTTTTAGACTCCCCAATCTTCAGGAAAAGATATTGACTATCTAGCTGATCTGTGCCCCTCATTATTTTATAGACCCCTTAGCCTCCTACGCTCCAGAGAAAAAAAATCCCAGCCTCTTCTTATAACTCAAACCATCAAGTCCTGGTGCATCCTAGTAAATCTTTCTGCACTCTTCCTAAGTTTAATAATATCCTTTCTATAATAGAGTAACCAGAACTGTATATAGTATTCCCAGTGTGGCCTTACAATGTTTTGTACAGCTACAACAAGACATCTCAGCACCTCTATTCAATGTTCTGATGTAGAGATGCCGGCGTTGGACTGGGGTACACTCATTAAGAGGTCTGACAACACCAATTTTAAATCCAACCGATTTATTTGATAGTAAACTTGCTAGCTTTCGGCCTTTGTAGCCTTCGTCACCTCATTTGCCTGACGAAGGCTACAAAGGCCGAAAGCTAGCAAGTTTACTATCAAATAAATCGGTTGGATTTAAAATTGGTGTTGTCAGACTTCAATGTCCTGACCAATGAAATCAAGTCTGCTGAATGCCTTTTTCACCATTCTGTCCACCTGTGACTCCACTTTCAAGGAACTAGTAATATGTATCCTTAGATCTCTTTATTCTGTAACTCTCCCCAACGCCCTACCATTAACTGAATGTCCTGCCCTGGTTCAGTCTACCAAAATGCATCACCTTGCATTTACTTAAATTAAACTCCATCTGCCATTTGTCAGTCCACTGGCTTAATTGATCAAGATCCCATTGCAATCTTAGATAACTTTCTTCATTGTCCATATAATCTTGGTATCATTTGAAAACTTGCTAACCATGCCTCATATATTCTCATCCAAATCATTAATATAAATGACAAATAAGAGAGGGCCCAGCACTGTTCCCTGAGGCACACTGCTGGTCACAGGTCTCTATTTTCAGAAATAACTCTCCACAACTACTCTCTGGCTTCTGTCAAGAAGCCAATTGTGTATCCAAGTGACTACCTCATCCAGAATCCCGTGAGATTTAACCTTATGCATCTCCTACCATGCAGTACCTTGGTCTAGAATGTTTGGGCCTCGAGTAGAACAGGAGATGTGTTGGTGGTGACTTGGTAGTATGCTTTTGAGCTTGGTCTGATTGAAATCTTCTGCCACGATGATCAAGGCTCAAGGCTATTTATGGTGGTGTATATTTCATCCAGCACAATCTTCATGTCCGCATGTGATGGGATGTAAACTGCCATCAGGATAATGGAGGTTACTCATTCACCATCTTTAGAAAGGATAAATATCAATTGCTTGGATTTCAACAATGGTTAAATATCCCATGTATTAGGAATTGGAAGAAAGATTGCAGGTCTTTGTCCTAGCGATCTTATCTCCTTCTGGTCAGTCTGGATTATTAAAAGCTTTTGTACAGCTCTCTTTGAAATTGAGCTGTACAATCCACAGGAGTTAAATTTTAGCAGCTCCCCAGAAGCAACAAGGTGTAAATTTTCCTGAAACTGCCAAGTGGCTCCTTTAGTTCAGGAGTCATAGACAGAGCCCATTTCAGCCATTTTAAAGATCTCTGTTCAGTCTTAAAAATTTTAGAAACACTGATGAACGTATCCATATATATTTTATAAATATACTGTGCAAAGTCTTAGATCCTCACTACCTTGTTCTTTATCATTTTTTTCTGTCTTCTCTATAAAGTGTTAAGAAATGCAATATAAATAAATGCCAAGGTGTTGCATAAACACATGGTATTGTTGATTCAACAGCAGCTGAAAATTCGCAATATAGTCTGCATTTGTTAAATACCTGATTATTTTCTTAGAAATGGCACTAGTTGCAACCAAACTCGATTGCAGTACATAGCCATTGAATCTAATTTAGTTTAAAGACTTTGGGGAATTTTCCAGTTGCTCATGCCCCACCACCACTGCAAGCGGGGATGAAGAATTTAGCACACAGCCAAATTTCCAGTCATTGCAACAGGGCCAGAAAATCCTGTTGGCGTAAATGGCTGAAAATTCTGACCTAAGAGTGTATGAAGAGTACTTTCTAAATTAACTCCTGAAAGACCTGAAAGATTCTAATATTTAGACCATACCATTTTGCTAGCTAAATAATAGAATACACGAAATAAGTGGTGAGGAGGTGCTGGAAGATTGGAGGTCTGCTAACATTGACCCTTTGTTTAAAAAGGGAACGAGGGATTGACTGATTAATTATGGACAATCAGTCTGACCTCTGTAGTCAATGCAAATTTTGGAATAACTTAGAAAGGCATGGATTAATCAAAGACAGTTAGCATGAATTTATTAAAGGAAGATAATATCTGACCAATGTAATTGAATTATTTCAGGAAAGGAGGAGGAGGATTGACCACTCAATGCAGTCGATGTGGTCCACGTGAATTTTATCAAGACTTTTAACAACGTCTCACATAGCAAGATATACTTGCTCTATTTGATCCACGTGATTAATTCCTGGTATTGGGGGTTGGAGTTTAGAAGATTGAGATATGGATTATACAAGGTTTTGAGAGGACGTAAGGAGATGGATGCTGAGAGGCTGTTTCACTTGGAGGGCAGAATTTGTACAATCCTGCCTAAGACGAATGGAGCATGCCAATCTCCAAGCCTCACCCACTCCCGGAATCAGGGTGGGCGTGCCAGTTAAATTCCGGCTAGCCTCAAGGTAGGAAGTCAGCCAATTAGGACTGAAATGAGGAGAAATTTCTTCACTGAGGGTTGTTGGATACTCAATCGTTTTTCAAGATTGAAATCAAGGGATATGAACCAATGAGACAGTAAAATGGATAGATTTTAAGATAGCTTGATGAATGACAGAGCAAGTTCAAGAATCCATATTTCTATTCCTCAATCTTACATTATGTTTTGATAAGAATATAAAAAATAGATGGAATAGTCCATTGGATCTGCTCTACCATTCCAAGAGATCAGAGTTGAGCTATGACCTAATCCATATTCTTTCCTTTGTCCCCTAACCTTTGGTTAACAAAAGTCTATTGATCTCAGATTTAAAATGAACAAATTACATGACGTCAATTTGTATTTGCAGAAATCAGTTCCAAACATTACTAACATTACCAATTAAAAAAGCCCTGAAGTAAAGTGTTTCCAAATTTCACTCTTTAACGTCTGGCTCTAATTTCTTGGCCTGATGTAGAGATGCCGGTGTTGGACTGGGGTAAACTCAGTAAGAGGTCTGGCAACACCAATTTTAAATCCAACCGATTTATTTGATAGTAAACCTGCTAGCTTTCGGCGTTTGTGCCTTCATCAGGCGAATGAGGTGTTCTGGTCTCCAAAAGCACACATATCTGTGCATATCTTTTGGAGACCAGAACACCTCATTTGCCTGATGAAGGCACAAACGCCGAAAGCGAGCAGGTTTACTATCAAATAAATCGGTTGGATTTAAAATTGGTATTGCCAGACTTCTTATCTAGTTTCTTGGCTACATGCCTTAGTTATTAACTCTCCAACAGTGGAAATAGTTTTTCTTTCTCCACTCTATCAGTTTCTCTTAATATCTTGAAATCTCTAATCTAATCAGTCCTTATTCATGTAAATCAAGGGAACACAACTCTAGCTCTTGTGACTAATTTACATAGAACATAGAACATAGAACATAGAACAATACAGCACAGAACAGGCCCTTCGGCCTTCGATGTTGTGCCGACCAAAATAAAAAGCAATGCCCCTCCAAACTAAACCATTCCCTTCTTCCATATACTTTATCAACTAACCTCTTAAACGCCACCAAACTTGGCGCATCTACAACAGCTGCAGGCAGGGCATTCCACTCCCTAATCACTCTTTGAGTAAAGAACCTACCTCTGATATCCGTCCTATAACTCATACCCCTTAATTTAAAGTTGTGTCCCCTCGTGCTAGCTTTCTCCATCCTAGGAAAAAGGCTATCAATGTCCCCACCCTATCCAAACCTCTAATTATCTTATATGCCTTCAATAAGATACCCCCTTAGCCGCCTCCTTTCTAACGAAAACAACCTCAAATCCTCACCTCTCTTCATAGGACCTGCCCTCCATACCAGGCAAACATCCTAGTAACCTCACTCTGTACCCTCTCCAATGCCTCCACATCTTTCTTATAATGTGTCTACCACTGCACACAATATCCAAGTGCGGCCCACTAGAGTTGTACACTGCAACATGATGCTGCGGCTCCTAAATTCAATCCCCCTACCAATAAAAGCTAAACTCCATAAGCCTTCTACAACTTATCCCTTGACCTGCCTAAACTTCCAAGCCTAACACCTGGTCTGGCTCATGCCCAGCACACAAATCCAATGTAGCCTCACCTCTAGTTGGCCTATCTACATACTGAGTCAAAAAACCTTCCTGCACACTCTGTACGAAAACTGACCCCTCTAACGAGCTAGAGCTATAGCTATTCCAATCAATATTAGCAAAGTTAAAGTCCCCCATCACAATTACCCTACTACTTTCACTCCTACCAGAATTGACTTTGCAATCCTTTCCTCAACCTCTCTAGAACTATTAGGAGGTCTGTAAAAGACTCCCAACAGGGTGACCTCTCCTCTCCTTTTTCTAATCTCAGCCCATACTACCTCAACAGACAAGTCCTCATCAAACTTCTTTTCGATCACCGTGATACAGTCTTTGACCAGTAACGCCACTCCTCCCACCCTTCTACCCCCTTCTCTACTCCGACTAAAGCATTTGTACCCCGGAACCTGCAACATCCATTCCTGTCCCTGCTCTACCCAAGTCTCTGAAATGGCCACAACATCGAGGTTCCAGGTACTGGTCCAAGCTGCAAGTTCCTCCCCCTTATTGCGAATACTCCTTGCATTAAAGTATACGCATCTCAAACCATGCCCCACCCCACCCGTACGCCGCTGTGTTTTACAACTCTCCTCTATAACCCCCTTACTCTCATCCCTCTCAGCACCCATTAGCATAAATTCTCATAATTTATCTTTTGGAGCCTAGGTATCATTCTGGTCAACTTATGTTATATTCCCTCAAAGACCAATATATTTTTGTAAATGATGCACTGCCAAGAAAGAAACAGAGTACACCAAGTGTGATCTAACTACGGCATTCTATCATCATCACATAACTTATACCTTCCTGTATTCTAGTCCTCTAAAGGCTAGCATTGCTGGCCTATTTGATGATTTTCTCTGCAAGTCCATGAAGGCTAAATAATCTACATACATGAACTCCTAAGGGTTTCTGTAGAATTCCAACGTCCTTAGCTTTTCACTATTTAGAAAGTATGTTAATCCATACTTTATAAGTCCAAGTAGATGAATCATAAAATGGTTTCAGAGAGTGATGTCATTCAGCTCGTTGTATCAATGACAGTTCTGCTGGAGCAGATCAGCTAGTTCACTCCCCTGTCCTGTCTCCAGAGCCCTGCAAATACTTTTCACTCCAGGTAACTATCCACCTTCCTTTTGTGAATCGGCCTCCACACTCTCACCAACAGTAAATTCATGACCCCAATCACTCAATGCATAAACAAAAATACTGACACTTTGGTTCTTTTACCATTCACCTGTCATTGATCTCCTCTAGTACTTGATCCTGATTTGATTTATTATTGTTACATATATTTATAGTGAAAAGTATTGTTTCTTGCGTGTTATACAGTCAAAACGTATCGTTCATAGAGAAGGAAAGGAAAGTGCGGAATGTAGTGTTACAGTCGTAGCTACAGTATAGAAAAAGATCAACTTAATGCAAGATAAGTCCATTCAAAAGTCTGACAGCAGCAGGGAAGAAGCTGTTCTTGAGTCTATTGAATGTGACCTCAAACTTTTGTATCTTTTTCCTGAAGGAAGAAGGCAGAAGAGACACTGTCCGGAGTGCATGGGGTCCTTAATTATGCTGGCTGCTTTGCCAAGACAGCAGGAAGCACAGACAGAATCAATGGATGGGAGGCTGGTTTGCATGATGGATTGGGCTACATTCATGACCTTTTGTAGTTTCTTGCAGGGACCATACCAAGCTGCGATAAAACCAGCTTTCCACAGTGCATCTGTAAAAGTTGCTGAGAGTCGTGGCTGACATGCCAAATTTCCTTCATCTCCTGAGAAAGTAGAGCCATTGGTGGACCTTCTTAACAATAGTATTGGCAGGGAGGGACCTGGACAGGTTGTTGGTGATCTAGATACCTAAAAATTTGAAGCTCTTGACTCTTTCTACTTTGTCCCCATTGATGTAAACAGAGGCAAGTTCTTCTTTATGCTTCCTGAAGTTGATGACAATCTGCTTTGTTTTGTTGACATTGAGGGAGAGATTATTATTGTTACACCAGTTCACCAGATTCTCCATCTCATTCCTGTACTCTGTCTCGTCATTGTTTGAGATCCAACCTACTATAGTGGTGTCGTCAACAAACTTGAAAATCGAATTGAAGGGGAATTGGGCCACACAGTCACAGGTGTAAAAAGGAGTGTAGTAGGGGGATGAGAACACAGCCTTTTGGGGCACCAGTGTTGGGGATGATCGTGGAGGAGGTGTTATTGCCTATCCTTAGTGATTGTGGTCTGTGAGTTAGCAAGTTCAGGATCCAGTCGTAGAGGGAGGTACCAATGCCTTTGGAGATGAGTTTCATGGGATTAATAGTGTTGAAGACCGAGCTGTAGTCGGTAAACCTCCTCTGCACTCTCTCCAGACTCTCCATGTCCTTCCGGTAGTAAGGTGACCAGAACTGGACGCAGTATTCCAAATGAGGTCTAACCAGCGTTTTATACAACTGCAACATTAAAGGCCAGCTCTTGTACTCTATACCCTTCCTATAAAGGCTAGCATACTATATGCTTTCTTCACAACCTTCTCCACTTGCTCTGCCACCTTCAGAGACTTGTTCACCTGCACCCCCAGGTCCCTCTGCGTTTCTATACTCTTAATAGGTCTACCCTTTATCATATACCTTCCTCCTACATTCTTTCTCCCGAAATGCATCACCTCACATTTATCAGGATTGAATTCCATCTGCCATCTGTCTACCCAAGCTACCAGCCTATCTATGTCCTGCTGCATCGCCTGACAATGCTCCTCACTATCCCCAAGTCCAGCCATCTTTGTATCGTCTGCAAACTTGCTGATCACTCCACTTACTCCCTCTTCCAAGTCCTTTATATATATTACAAATAGAAGAGGTCGCAGTACCGAGCCCTGCGGCACACCACTAGTGACCGACCTCCAGCTAGAAAAACACCCTTCCACTATTACTCTCTGTCTCCTATTACCAAGCCAGTTACTTATCCATCTAGCTACCTGTCCTTATATCCCATTAGCCTTGACCTTTTCAAATAACCTCCCATCAGGGACTTTGTCAAACGCCTTACTAAAATCCAAATAGACGATATCAACGGCTTGCCCTACGTCCACTGTTTTCGTCACCTCCTCAAAAAATTCTACCAGATTTGTAAGGCACAACCTCTCCTTAACAAAGCCATGCTGCGTATCCCTAACCAGATCACAACGCTGTAAGTGCCTGTACATCCTATCTCTAAGAATCCCCTCCAACAGCTTCCCTACCACTGATGTCAAACTCACTGGCCTATAATTTCCAGGGTTATCTCCACTACCCTTTTTAAACAACGGTACAACATTAGCTGTTCTCCAGTCCTCTGGGGCCTCACCTATGTCCAAAGAAGAGACAAAGATTTGCGTCAGAGGCCCAGCAATTTCACCTCGCACCTCCCTAAGCAGCCTGGGATAAATGCCATCAGGCCTTGGAGATTTATCAGTTTTAATGCTACATAGAAGCTCTAACTTCCTCCCTCAGTATGGATATTTCCCTCAACTGGTCCAGAGCTCCCCCAGAGACAGGAGCCATCAACAAGCCTCTCTTCTTCATGAATACCAACGCAAAGTATTCATTCAGGATCTCCACCATTCCCTCGGGCTCTAAGCACAGTTCCCCTCCTCTGTCCCTAAGAGATCCGATTTTTCCTCTAACCTTTTTATTCCTAACATAGGAGTAAAAAAGCCTTTGGATTTTCCTTAATCGTATCTGCCAAAATCATTTCATGCCCCCTTTTTGCCCTTCTAACTCCCCGTTTGAGCTTCCTCCTACTCTCTCTATATTCCTCCAACGCTGTCTCCATTCCCAGCTGCTTTGACCTATCATACGCCTCTCTTTTCTTCCTAACCAAGTCCTCGATATCCCTAGTCGTAAGATTCTCATTCTTATATATTTTTCTTAAGTGTACAAGGGCAGAGATGGCAGTTTAAGCAGTGGTATGCTCCTCCTGCTAGATGTGGGAGATCAGAGATCTTTCTTGCGTCCTAGGCAACTATGACTGTGGGAAATGTGACCAGCTGCAGCTCCTCACAGACTGCATAGTTTGAATGGAGCAGTAGCTGGACACATTGCACAGCATATAGGAGGCAGGGAGTGTGATAGACACTAGCTTCAGGCAGATGGTCACACCACAGGTTCAGACAAGTAGATAGGTGAATGCCAGGCAGGCAGGTAAGGCAGGAATCTCCTGTAGCAATTCTCCTCTCAGTATACCATTTTGGATACTTTTGGGGGGAGTGGGGGTGATAACTTCTCAAGGGAAGTTACCAGCAGCAGCCCAGCCTGTGGCATAACAACTGGTTCTGCTGTTGAGCAGGGTCAGTCAAACGCAAGAGTCAGGGGCACTCACAGGTGTTTTGTGGCTGCAAACAGAACTTTAGAACAGGGTGTTGCCTCCCTGGTGCCAGAGTCCTGGAAGCATTACAGGGCGTCCTGAAATGGGAGGGTAAACAGACCGATGTCATTGTCCACATTAGTGCTAATGACATGAGCAGGAAGAGGGAAGACAATTCAGGGAATTAGCTAAAAAGCAGGACCTCTCAGGTAGTAATCTCAATATTACTCCCCACGCCATGTGCTAGTGAGGCTTGAAATAGGGAGATTGTACAACTGAATATGTGGCTAAACAGCTCTTGTAGGAGGGTAAGCTTTAGATATATGGATTACTGGAATATCTTCTGGGGAAGGTAGGACCTGAACAAGGTCAGGTTACACCTAAACTGGAGGGGCACCAATATTCTGGACGGGAGGTTTGCTATTGCTATCCGGGAGGGCTTAAACTAGTGTGGCGGGGGATGGAAACCTCAGTAGCAGGCCAGTAAGTGTAGGGACTGCGGAAGAAAGTGAGATTGAGATAAACGTACTGCTGAGTGAGAGCAGGCAATGGAAGGCTGCGGGACTCAGCAGATCCGGAATAAATTTGCTTCAATATAAGAAGTGTAACAGGTAACATAGACTGAAATGGGAAGGGCATGAATATCTTAGCTGGGAGGTTAGCTGGAGTGTTTCGGCAGGATTTAAACTAATATGGAGGGGGGGAGGGGCTGAAACCGATAGCTCGGTAGAGAATGAGATGGGAGATAGAGTAAGCTTGGATGAGAGGAAATACACCAGGGAGAAGGAGGTTGCGAGTGGGCTTGGAGGTCTGGAGTGTGTGTTTCAATGCGAGGAGCGTAACGGGAAAAACAGATGAACTTAGGGCCTTAATGTTTGCAAGGAACTTGGATGTGGTTTCTGTCATGGAGACGTGGTTAAAGGAAGGGGAGAAATGGCAGCTGAATATTCTTGGGTATAAGTGTTTCAGGCATGACAAAGGAGGGTCCATGTAACTGAAGTTCCTCATTCCTGGAACCATTCTCATCAATCTTTTGAGAGTCCTCTCTAAAGCCTTCGCATTGTTCCTAAAGTGTAATGCCCAGAACTGGAAACAATACTTTAGTTAAGGCTGGGCTAATTTTCTATAAAAGTTCAAGATAACTTCTTTGCAGTCAGGCTTGATGCCTCAGTTTATAAATCCAGGATCCCATATGCCTTTTGACCTTTCCTGTAATCTTCAACAATTTTTATATACATTTCGAGTTCTTGCACTCCCTTTGGAATGATACCTATAATTTTACATTGTCCTTTATCATCCTTGCACTGAAGTATATCACTTTACACTTTTCCGCATTATTTCTCATCTATCATGGCCCTCCCATTGAATCAGCTGGTTTATGTCCTTTTAAATCTTACAAAATCCTCTTGCAATATCCGAATCTTCAACATTTTGTGTTTTCCCCATGCCATACCTTCCCACAGTCAAGAGCAATCATTCACCACCATTGTTTCAAATTGTTACAATCTGTACAAAGGCAAATAACTTCTAAAAAGATACTGAAAATTTCACGTTTTCAGATTTTTACTAAAACAAGCAAACTAAGATCAACATGGAACAAACATAACTTGGGCAACTAGTACATCAAATTTAAAAATGGGTACTTTTGCATTAACTAACAATCTTTGTGAGATGGTGCACCACTCTGTTAGCAGCTGTGTCCAAAGTTCATCCCAGCTCTCCAACAGACTCCTCAAATAACCGCATCAGATTAAAACCCCCAGCATCCATCAAAAGTTATTCAATTTAACTTGAGTCTTCAAGATCTGACTTTGGCCAGCAAAGTCCAATCATTAAGTCTGTATTCATTAAATCTACGAAAGTCCACTTGTTCCATCCTCTTACTTTTGAACAGAAAATTAACTCTCACAAGTATCCTGCTTGTTATCAACACAGAATTTCTCTAATTTTCACAGCAGCTGCTACATTGTTTCTTCACACAGCAGTACCTGTTAGCAGTACCTGTTAGCAGTACCTCTATGTCTCCAAAAGCAGCTGTGGAAATTGTCAGTTGATATTTCTATATGTTTCTGTTTGAGTTTCTCTCCCAAGACAATCATATCATACAGGCATGGCTCCCAAAATTCCCAATTTTACAAGTTAAAAGAGATATTTTGAAAACAAGTATGGGGCAATTCTCCCCAAAAATTCACATAAAAACTAGAGTAAATCCTGCTGATTTTTTCAGCGGAGTTTCAAAACGAATCTCTGTGCATTGCAAAGTGCACTAGCGTAAATCTTGGGAAAAATTTATGGTGGGACCTTTTCCTGTTCAGGAGGTTGACAGCAAAATGCTGAGCGGGTCAATCTCGACTCCTCCTCCCCCAACCACCCAATGCCTAGTCCCAGTTGCTGGCCTTGCTCCCTCTGCTTGTGATCTGTATGCAGAGTGGCAGCGGGACCCACAACTCCCACTGATCTCCCCCCCAGAGGCCCTGCCCCTATGGCACTGCCATTGTCATGGTGGCGATCATCAGAGAGCCCCCTCCTATAAGTGACCCTCTTGGGGTCTCATTTGACCCCTTTAGTTCCAGCAGAATTGGGCTTCTAGCTCCCCACAAGTAACCCCACTGGATGAACCACTGCTGGCGTGGTGGAGGAGAGATGTTAGCAGGCCCAAAGACTTCAATCTCAGGCCCACTAATGATATTTAAATTAGATTCAAACTAATATTTAAATAAATTATGCAGCTCCACAACGATTTCTTGCGTGAAGCTGAATGCCACCGGAATCCAGCTGCCGGAGACTTGCGGGTGCTCAGTGGGGAGCCCACCTGCATACCGGCTTCTACTTAAGTAGCACAGTGTTCTGGAAGATTTGCCCTCTCATAAAGCCCAAGGTTTGTAACACCACCATTCAGCATCCATCATACATACTGAATACATATTGTGATTCTGTCTTCAGAAAAGAGGACACAAATCAGATGCCAAAAATTTGGAGAATGTAAGATTAGGAAGAACTGAGGGGAATCACTCCAATATTCAAAAAGGGAGGTCAACGGAAAACAGGGAACTTTAGATCAGTAAGCTTAACATCAGTAGTGGAAAGTTCTTTAATCCATTATCAAGGACTTTATAGCAAGGCATTTCGAAAGAAGTGGCAGGATCAGACAGAGTCAGCATGGAATTATGGAGGGGAAATGCTTGACGAATCTGTTGAAATTCTTTGAAATTCTGATTAATAGAGTTGACAAGGAAGAGCCAAAAGACATGGCAGAGAGGAAACAAAGAGTAGGAATTAATGGACGCTTTTCAAATTGGCAGGCAGTAGCTAGTGGAGTGCCACAGGGATCTGTGGTGGGATCCCAGCTTTTCACAATATATGTTAATGATTTGAGTGAGGGAACAAAATGTAACATATCAAAATTTGCAGATGATACCAAGTTGGGTGAGAGGGTGAACCGTGACGTGGATGCAGGGATCCTTCGGAATCATCTGGACAGGTTGGGTGAATGGGCAAATCAATGGCAAACACCATATAATTTGGATATATGTGAGGTTATTCATTTTGGAAGCAAAAACAAGAAGGCAGATTACTACCTGAATGGCTGTAAATTGGACCTGGGTGTCCTTGTGCACCAGTCACTGAAGGTAAGTCTGCCAGTGCAGCAGGCAGTAAAGAAAGTAAATGGTATGTTGACCTTCATTGTGAGGTTTCAAGTACAGGAGCAGGAATGTGTTGTTGCAATTGATAATCAATATCTTTTCCCAAAGGTAAAACGAGAGGGCATAGGTTTAAGGTGAAAAGGGAGAGGTACAAAAATGTCAAGACGGGCAATTTTTTCACACAGGGTAATAAGTACCTGGAACGAGCTGCTAGAGGCAGTAGTAGAAGCAAGTACAATTTTGTCTTTTAAAAAGCATTTAGGTAGTTACATGGCTACAATGGGTATAGAGGGATATGGGCCAAATGCAGGCAATTGGAATTAGTTTAGGGGTTTAAAGAAAGGGCAGCATGGATAAGTTGGGCCAAAGGGCTTGTTTCCATGCTGTAAAACTTTATGACTCTAAAACTATGATGTAGAGATACCAGCATTGAACTGGGGAAGAAGTCTCACAACACCAGGTTAAAGTCCAACAAGTTTATTTGCTAGCATAAGCCACTAGTTTTTGGAGCGCTGCCCCTTTGTTACGTGAGTGAGGAGTTGTGCTCACAAACAGGGCATATACAGATACAAACTCAATTTACAAGGTATTAGAATGCAAATCTTTCTGTAAGCAAGCCTTAAGGGTACAGACAATGTGAGTGGAAAGAGGGCCAAACATAGGTTAAAGAGATATTTGTGAACATAACTCCTCACTCACCTGAAGAAGGAACGAGACTCGGAAAGTTTGTGCTGCCTAATAAACCTGTTGGATTTTAACTTAGTGTTGTGAAACTTCTTTTTGTGCTTACCCCAATCCAATGCTGGCATCTCCACATCACAATTGTAGTATGTATGTGGAATGAACTGCCATTCAGTGACATCCCTGACCTTGGCACCAGGGAGGCAACATAGCATCTTGGAGTCTCTTTTGCAGCCGTAAAATAACTGTCTATTCTGCTTACAATTTAATCCCTTATCGCTATAGTCCTGCCATTCTTTCACCTTCCTTCTTGCGCAAAAGAACCACCTATGATGCCATGAAGTTGGCTGCCAATGCTTCTGCTGCATAGAACATAGAACAATACAGCACAAACAGGCCCTTCGGCCCATGAGTTGCGCCGATCACATCTACCAATCCACAGACCTATCTATAACCCCCTATCCTATTCTTTTCCATATACTAATCCAGAAGTCTCTTAAAAGACCCCAGTGAGTTTGCCTCAACAACCTCCGATGGCAGTCGGTTCCATTCACTCACCACCCTCTGAGTGAGAAACCTACCCCTGACATCTCCTTTGTATTTGCTTCCCTGCACCTTAAATCTGTGTCTTCTCGTAGTGACCATTTCAGCTCGGGGAAATAGTCTCTGAGAGTCCACCCTATCTATTCCTCTCAACATTTTATAAACCTCAATCAGGTCGCCTCTCAACCTACGTCTCTCCAGTGAGAAGAGTCCCAGCTCCCTCAACCTACCTTCATAAGGCCTGCCTCCCAATCCAGGCAGCATCCTTGTAAATCTCCTCTGAACTCTCTCAATAGCCTCCACATCCTTCCTATAGTGAGGCGACCAGAACTGCGCACAATACTCCAAATGGGGTCTGACAAGTCTTATAGAGCTGCATCATTACCTCCTGACTCCTAAACTCTATTCCTCTATTAATGAAGGCCAGTACACCGCATGCCTTCTTGACCACTTCCTCCACCTGCGAGGCCGATTTAAGAGTCCTATGGACTCTTGATCATCTCCCCCAACAATATCCAAAACAGTATATCTGTTGGAAAGGCCAATGGCCACAAGGGCTCTGAACAACCTGCCTTTCTCTTTTCTTCCTGATGATCACCCATGCCCTTTCTGCCTTTTCAATCTTCATCTGTAATGTGACCACCTCACTGAATGTGCTATCTATAACTTGCTCAGCATCACAGATGCTCCACAGCAAATTCATTCTTAGCTTCAGCTCCTAAATGCAGTTGGCCAGTAGCTTCAGTTGGACACACTTCCTGTACACATCGTCACCAGGGACAATTGAAGCTTCCATCATTTAGTCATAGAGTCATAGAGGTTTACAGCATGGAAACAGGCCCTTCGGCCCAACTTGTTCATGCCATCCTTTTTTTAAAAATTCCTAAACTAATCCCAATTACCTGCATTTGACCCATATCCCTCTATTCCCGTCATACCCATGTAACTATCTAAATGCTTTTTAAAAGATAAAATTGTACCTGCCTCTACTACTATCTCTGGCAGCTTGTTCCAGACAGTCATCACCCTCTACGTGAAAAAATTGCTCCTCTGGAGACATTTGAATCTCTCCCCTCTCACCTTAAACCTATACCCTCTAGTTTTAGACTCTTCTACCTTTAGGAAAAGTTATTGACTATCTATCTTGTCTATGCCCTTCATTATTTTATAGATCTCGATAAGGTCATCTTGCTTCATGGGGTTTATTCCTATTGCGAGCTCTCTTTCATGACTACTTTTAAGTCCCTTATTTATCCCTTTTTTTTCACAATAAAAATGCTATCAACTCACATCCCTGACACAACTTTACTTCTCTTACTCTACCTTGCTTACTTACAAACATCCAAAATTACAAATTAAAAGCAGAAGGCTACTCAGCCCTTAAAGTATGCTACGCAATTCAATAAAATCATGGCTAATCTGACTGTAACTTTCACTCCACATTCCTGCCTACCCCAATAACCTTTCACACTGTATTAATAAATAATCTATCTTGCTATGCCTTAACAATATTCAAAGACTCTGCTTCCATTTCCTTTGGAGGAAGAGAAGTCCAGACACTCTCAACCGTCTGAGAGAAAATATTTCTCCATGTCTGTCTCAAATGAGTGACCCCTTATTTTTAAGCAATGACGCCGAGCTCTCGGTTCTACAAATCTAACCTATCCAACCTTTCCCAGTATTAGTTTAGTAAACTTTCTCTGAACTGCTTGTGGTGCATTTACATCTTTCTCTAAATAAGGAGACCAATATTATACACAGAAGAACAATAATGTGTTAACAGAGACATAGAACACAAAGCAAGAAGGTTATGCTGACTTTGTATAGAACATTAGTTGGACCTCTGCCATAATACTTTGTAATGTGTCAGGCACCACATTAAGAGTGCAGAAGAGGTTTACAAAAATGTTTCCAGGAATGAGAAACTTCATTTATGAAAATAGATTGGAAAAGTTGGGACTATTCTCCTTGCAGGGAGGAAGGCTAAGGCAATATTTAAAAGAAGTGTTTAAAGTCACGAGAGCACTGGGCAGACTAGAAAGGACGAACTGCTCCCACAGAACAAGAGACACAAATTTAAAATGATTTGTAAATGAAGCAAAAGTGATGTGAGTAAACAATTTTTCACATAATGAGTGATTGAGGTCTAGAATGCACTGCCTGGAAGAGTGGTGGAAGCAGGTGTCATTGGGGCATTCAAGAGGTCATTAGGTCATTATTGGAGTAGAATCACTGAGCAGAGTGACTTAAAATGACATTACATCATTAATGTTCATTCGGAGAGCCAGTGCAGATATGATGGACTGAATGGACTCCTTCTGCATTGTAATAATCCTGCAATTTGCGTTTATGTTAGCTACTGGTGTCTTCCTTTAATCTTTCTTTACCTCTTGTAATTTTTTTACTTCCCATATTCAACTAGGTTCTTATTTGTATTTTCAACCTGATATGTTATAGGCACTCGTGTGCATCATTTTTCTTTCTCTTCCATAATCATGACAGTCCCGGATCTGATTACTCTACCTTACTAAGAGAATGCATCTCAAATATAACTAAATGATCTCACACTACCCTTCACAGAAAAATATTTGCCACGATTCTACCTATTTACTCAATATTGATGTTTAGAAAAAGTGCAAGTGAGCCAGACTTTTGGACAAATTCTGCTCCTACACGGCATGGTGGCACAGTGGTTAGCACTGCTGCCTCACAGCACCAAGGACCCATTCAATTCTGGCCTTGGGTGGCTGTATGGAGTTTGCACATTCTTCTTGTGTCTGCATGGATTTCCTCCCACAGTCCAAAAATGTACAGGTTAGGTGAATTGGCCATGCTAATGAGTCTCCCTTATGGGGACTAGCTAAGGTAAATGCATGGGGTTATGGGGATAGTTCTTGTAATTCTGTCCACATTTAAAATTGAAGTTACGTAATCTTGTCACACTGTAATGACATCTTCCCACTAAAGGTGATGATAAAGTACCTTAATTTACAATCTCCAGACTTTTAGCCTACACAGAAGGGAAATCTTTTACTTTGTCTCTTCCCAAATAATTTTGTTGTTTATTATATAACATGATATGAAGTATTGTGACAAATAAAACACAGGATTATTTAAAATAAATATTGAAATGTATATTGAATTATATTAAATAGTTACATTGGTGATAGTAAGATTGGTGTGGAGAGATATGGGCCTATTGCAGGCAATTGGGACAAGATTAATGGTTAAAAACTGGATGGCATGGACATATTGGGTTTAAGGGCCTATTTCTATGCTGTAAAACGCTATGACTCAATTATATTTGCAGTCCCTGATCCAATTATCCTCAACTCATAGAGTCATAGAAGTTCATAGCATAGAAACAGGCCTTCAGCTCAACATGTCCATGCTGCCCAGTTTTTACCACTAAGTTAATCCCAATTGCCCACATTTGGTCCATTTCCATTTGTACCCATCTCATCCATGTAACTGCCTAAATGCTTTTTAAAAGATAAAATTGTACTGCCTCTACTCCATCACTTTTAGCCTACACAGAAGGGAAATCTTTTACTTTGTCTCTTCCCAAATAATTTTGTTGTTTATTATATAACATGATATGAAGTATTGTGACAAATAAAACACAGGATTATTTAAAATAAATATTGAAATGTATATTGAATTATATTAAATAGTTACATTGGTGATAGTAAGATTGGTGTGGAGAGATATGGGCCTATTGCAGGCAATTGGGACAAGATTAATGGTTAAAAACTGGATGGCATGGACATATTGGGTTTAAGGGCCTATTTCTATGCTGTAAAACGCTATGACTCAATTATATTTGCAGTCCCTGATCCAATTATCCTCAACTCATAGAGTCATAGACGTTCATAGCATAGAAACAGGCCTTCAGCTCAACATGTCCATGCTGCCCAGTTTTTACCACTAAGTTAATCCCAATTGCCCACATTTGGTCCATTTCCATTTGTACCCATCTCATCCATGTAACTGCCTAAATGCTTTTTAAAAGATAAAATTGTACTGCCTCTACTCCATCTCTGGCAGCGCATTCCAAAAAATTGCCCTTCTGGATCTTTTTGCATCTCTCCCCTCTCACCTTAAATCTATGCCCTCTAGTTTTAGACTCCCCTACCTTTGGGAAAAGATGGTGACTATTTGGCTGATCTGTGCCCTTCGTTATTTTATAAATCTCTATAAGATCACCTCTCAGTCTCCTATACTCCTATACTCCAGGAAAGAAAACTCTCAGTCTGTCCAGCCTCTTCTGATAACTCAAACTATCAAGTTCCAGTAGCATCTTAGTAAATCTTTTCTGCACTCTTTCTAGTTTAATAACATCCTTTCTATAATAAGGTGACCAGAACTGTACACAGTATTCCTGTTGTGGCCTTACCAATGTCTTGCACTACTCCAACAAGTCCCAACTCCTAATTACGATGATCTGACCAACGAAACAAGCTGAATGCCTTCTTCACCACCCTGTCCACCTGCGACTCCTCTTTCAAGAAGCTATGAATATGTACTCCTAGATCTCTTTTTTCTGTAACGCGCTCC
Source organism: Sphyrna mokarran (assembly GCA_024679065.1). Classification (NCBI taxonomy): domain Eukaryota; kingdom Metazoa; phylum Chordata; class Chondrichthyes; order Carcharhiniformes; family Carcharhinidae; genus Sphyrna; species Sphyrna mokarran. Next base: position 4,710,327 of record JAGIQG010000005.1, read on the forward strand.
AATGCCCTACCACTAACTGAGTAAATCCTGCTCTGGTTCGACCTACCAAAATGCATCACCTCGCATTTATCTAAATTAAACTCTACCTGCCAAGCATCAACCCACTGGCCAACTGATCAAGATCCCATTGCAATCCCAGATAACCTTCTTCACTGTCCACCATGTCACAGTGTCGGTCTCACCCACAAACTTACTAACCATGCCTCCTAAATTCATATCTAAATCATTAATATAAATGACAAATAACTGGACCCTGCGGTCACAAGCCTCCACTTTGAAAAACAACCCTCTACAACTACCCTGTGTCTTCTGTTATCAAGCCAATTTTGTATCCAAGTGGCTACCTCACCCTGGATCCCATGAGATTTAACCTTATGTAACAAGCTAACGTTCATTACCTTGTCAAAGGTCTTCTTTAACTGAAGATTATGCTTTGTCTCATACAAAAAGTCATGGGACGTGTATGTGAATTCATATTTAAATTGTGAAAAGCGATGTTTATTTATTAGTCACAAGGCTTATTTATTTGGCTTACATTATCACTACAATGAAGTTACCGTGAAGTTCCCCTAGTCGCCACACTCTGGCATCTGTTTGAGTCAATGGACCTAACCAACATGTCTTTCAGAATGTGGGAGGAAATCTGAGCACCTGGAGGAAACCCACACAGACACAGGGAGAATGTGCAAACTCCACACAGACAATGACCCAAGTCGGGAATCGAACCCAGGTGCCTGGCGCTGAGAAGCAGTAGTGCTAATCACTGTGCCACCTTGCTGTCCAAATTGTGTGTATTCATATTTAAATGTGAATATGTGTGTTCACATTTAAATTTTACTTCTTATTTGCTTTAAAGCTAAAATATACTACAATGTATTGGGAAAGATCCTGTGCTGTGATAACAATGCTGTTATCACAGCATTGTGGAGATGCAGCAGAGTGGAGGAGTAGTGCTGTGTCTTATAGAAATCCTTTGGTCTTACAGCCATTGCACTCACATGTAGCAAATATAGATAATAATTACATTGCAATATAAAAAAACCTACTGAAGTATGACATGACAAAATGAATTAATGTGAATGAATGAAATGTGAAAGAGCAAAAAGGCTACGTGGAGTACATGAGTGCCCTCTGCAGGTCTGTATATGGGACCCATGACTACGATAAATTGCACAAACATATGGCTGCATATAAGAAAGGACAGGTTTAAAACTAATATTGACAGGAAATTAAAATTAGGCAAAGTGGAAAACAGAAAATCAGATTAGCAAGATTACATTTGTTTACCTTATACTTTAGCATTCAGTTGTCTTTCTTGTCTTTCATTACTCAGGTTTCCTGCATGTTTTAACACTGCAACTTAAAATCTCCAGCACTTTTTTACATGTTTTCCAATTTTGCCAGGGTTACAGCTTAGAAAACTGCAAATTACTTCCAGCTGAATTCCAATTTCAACATTTAGGGGCAACATGATGGCAGAGTGGTTAGTGGTTAGCACTGCTATCTCAGCACCAGAGACACAGTTCAATTCCATCCTTGGCTGACTATCTGTCTGGAGTTTGCACGTTCTGCCCATGTCTGCACGGATTTCCTCCGGGTGCTCTGGTTTCCTCCCACAGTCCAAAGATAAAGAAAATTACAGCACATTATAGGCCCTCCAAACCTGCATCATATCCACTTCCACTACCTCCCTTGGCAGCAAGTTCCAGGCACCCAACACCTTCTGTGTAAAAAAAACTTGCCTCATATATCTCTTTTAAACCTTGCCTCTCACACCTCAAACCTATGCCCCCGAGTAATTGACTCTTCCACCCTGGGAAAAAGTTTTTGACTATCCACTCTATCGATGCCTCTCATAACCTTGTAGACTTCTATCAGATCACACCTCAACCTTCATCATTCCACTGAGAACAAACCAAGTTTCTCTAACCTCTCCTCATAATTAATGTCCTCTATAGCAAGCAAAATCCTGATAAAGATGTGTAGGTTTGGTGGACTGGCAATGCTAAATTGCCCCTTAGTGTCCCAAGATGTCTAGGTTAGTTGGATTATCCATGGTTCCCCTAACTCCATCGTGGAGTTAGGGGAACAGGGTGGAGGAAGAAAGCCTGGGTAAGATATTTTTCAAAACAAAAAGTTGGGGCTATTTTTCTTGGAATAAAGAAGGCCAAGGAAGCTTGATTGAGGTGCATAAAATTATGAGGGGAAGAAATAGAGTGGTGAAGAATTCCTGAACAAAGCGACATAGATTTAAGATAAGTGGCATTAGGTGTAGAGGGGACATGAGGGAACAACTTTTTTTACACAAAGGTTGGTGGGTATCTGGATTCGCTACCTGAGTTAGTGATAGAGGCAGAGATCCTAAACTTGTTTAAAAAGTTGCTAAATTTGCACCTTAAGTGCTGTAAATTATAGACTTACGGGAGGGTGCAAGAAGGTGGAATTAGAAAGGACATCTGGATGTCCTCAAGCTGGCATGGACAAGATAGTTCAAATGGCCTCCCTCTGTGCTGTAACTTTTCTATGGCTCTACTTCTAGTAAGAGGTCTGGCAACAACAATTTTAAATCCAACCGATTTTAAAATAAATCGGTTGGATTTAAAAATGGTGTTGCCAGACCTCTTACTGAGTTTACCCCCATCCAACGCCGGCATCTCTACATCATATCTACTTCTAGGAGCCAACAAACTGCAGTTCAAATCTGATTGTTCAACCTTAAATATGTTAAAGGTGCGTAACTGCAAAGTCTTTGTGCATATTTGTTCTGTATAAAATTTTAGATGGCATCTTTAACAGAGAAACTACCACAATATGCTCACAGAGTGAGAAGGAATCAATTACCAAGCCAAAGGCTGACATGGTAGCACAGTGGTTAGCACTATTGCCTGACAGAGCAAGGAATCTGGGTTCAATTCCAACCTTGGATGATTGTCAGTGTGCGGTTTGCACATTCTCCCCATGTCTGCATGGGTTTCCTCCCATACTCCAAAGATGTGTGGGTCAGGTTGATTGGCAATGTTGAATTAACCCTGACTATCAGGGGGATTAGCAGGATAAATACATGTCGTTACAACTGATGATACTGTATCTTTAAGGTACATTTTGAGAAATGTATTTTAATTATGTTTCACTGCAGGATGTTTTAGCAGCTCCTCAAATTTTGTCAGCATCGTGTTACTGAAGCACTGTAATTGAAATGTTGATTTTAATTTGAACTAATGCAATCTTCTGTTATTTCAGGTCCCTGGGATGTCAGAGTAGAACTTGATTGGAAGTGATTGACAAGTCAGGCTAGGGACAGCTATTTTCACACAGAAATCCAGTTTTAATTTTGTTTTTCAGAAGCTACTTGAAACTAAGACAGGCAGCAATGTTTCCCCCCTCGCTGGAGTTTGAGTTTTACTGTCTAAATGTTATTGTCTCGATGCTGCTTTTGAATTAAGAAAGAGCAGTCTCTCTTTTTTTTCCCTCTCTGGAATCTGAATACTGGAGGCTAAGCTTACTTAAGTAAACAGTAGAAGCAAAAGAGGAGTACAGAATGTACAATGTGCAAGAGAGAATTTAAAAAGGAAATTCAGAGAGCAAAAAGGGGACATGAAAGGATATGGCAGAAAAAGAAAGAAAACTTGTAAGTTGTTTTACAAGTACATTAAGGGTACTGTGTGCAGTTCTGGTCACCTCGCTACAGGAAGGATGTGGAAGCTACAGAGAGGGTGCAGAGGAGATTTACAAGGATGTTGCCTGGATTGGGAGGCATGCCTTATGAAGACAGGTTGAGGGAGCTAGGTCTCTTCTCCCTGGAGAGACGAAGGTTGACAGGCGACCTGATATAAAATGTTATATAAAAAAGGTATATAAAATGTTGAGAGAAATAGGTAGGGTGGATTCTCAGAGGCTATTTCCCAGGGCTGAAATGGTCGCTACGAGAGGACACAGGTTTAAAGTGCTGGGCAGCAAGTACAGAGGAGATGTTAGGGGTAAGTTTTTCACTCAGAGGGTGATGAGTGAATGGAATCGGCTGCTGTCAGGGGTGGTGGAGGCAAACTCGCTGGGGTTTTTTAAAAGACTTCTGGATGAGTACATGGGATTTAATGGGATTGGGAGTTACGGATAGTTCTACGGCCTAGTAGGTATCGGTATGATCAGCGCAACCTGTGGGCTGAAGGGCCTGTTTGTGCTATAGTGTTCTACGTTCTATGTTCTAAAAAGATGTCTTGATGCAATTATACAGGACCTTGATGAGACCACACTTCGAATATCGTGTGCAACTTTGGTGTCCTTATATAAGAACAAAGAACAAAACAGCATGGGAAACAGGCCCTTCGGCCCAACGAGCCCACGCTGCCACCCCGATGTTCCCACCTCTATGCGCAATCCCTGTCCATATTTATAGATCTATGGATTAAAACCAAATTTGAGACAATTTAGGGAGAATTTGTTTTGCCAATTAGCCTAAGAGTACATCTTTGGGATGTGGGAGGAAACCGGAGCTCCCGGAGAAAACCCGAAGAATGCGCAAACTCCCACAGACACAGGCCCAAATCCATGTATCTGCACAGCACAGCGATAGTCACTGAGCTGTCGTGTTGCCATCAGATGGTCCAGGTCAAGCATACACTAACAACGTGAAGCAGTAGGATACTCTCGAAAAAAATCCAAGAGAAGACCTCTCATGACCCATCCCATGTATGCCCCTCGTTAGACAACAAGGTGGACCAAAGCACCTGTGGGATAAAAACAAGTACATCAATATCACCATCTATTTACACACTTCCCAGGGACTCCCAAGGCTCATAATCCCTATTTTAAATCAGTTTTCTATACCCCTCCATTCCCATTCTGTTCATGCGCCCATCTAAATATTTCTTAAATAACTCCAGAGTACCTGCCTCCACTACTTTATTTGGCAGCGCATTCCATACCCCCACCACCCTCTGTGTGAAAAAACTCCCTCTAGCATCCAAATTATACCTTACCCCCCTCACCCTAAGCCCGTGACCCCTCGTGCTATTTGAATCCATCCTAGGAAAAAGTTTAAACCTGTTTACTCTATCTATCCCCTTCAAAATCTTGTACATCTCTATCAGATCTCCTCTAAGTCTACGTCTTTCTAAGGAAAATAGTCCCAATTTGCCTAATCTCTCCTCGTATCTCAGACCTTCCATACCAGGCAGCATCCTGGTAAACCTCCTCTGCACTCTCTCCAGACTCTCCACGTCCTTCCGGTAGTAAGGCGACCAGAACTGGACGCAGTATTCCAAATGAGGTCTAACCAGCGTTTTATACAACTGCAACATTAAAGGCCAGCTCTTCTATACCCCTTCCTATAAAGGCTAACATACTATATGCTTTCTTCACAACCTTCTCCACTTGCTCTGCCACCTTCAGAGACTTGTTCACCTGCACCCCAGGTCCCTCTGCGTTTCTATACTCTTAATAGGTCTACCCTTTATCATATACCTCCCCCCTACATTCTTTCTCCCAAAATGCATCACCTCAAATTTATCAGGATTGAATTCCATCTGCCATCTGTCTGCCCAAGCTACCAGCCTATCTATGTCCTGCTGCATCGCCTGACAATGCTCCTCACTATCCGCAAGTCCAGCCATCTTTGTATCGTCTGCAAACTTGCTGATCACTCCACTTACTCCCACTTCCAAGTCATTTATATATATTACAAATAGAAGAGGTCCCAGTACTGAGCCCTCCGGCACACCACTAGTGACTGACCTCCAGCTAGAGAAATACCCTTCCACTATTACTCTCTGTCTCCTATTACCAAGCCAGTTACTTATCCATCTAGCTACCTGTCCTTGCATCCCATTTGCCTTGACCTTCTCGACTAACCTCCCATGAGGGACTTTGTCAAACGCCTTACTAAAATCCAAATAGACAACATCAACGGCTCGCCCTTCATCCACTGATTTCGTCACCTCCTCAAAAAATTCTACCAGATTTGTAAGGCATGACCTCCCCTTAGGTAGAATAAGGTAGAATATTTTTGCTTTGGAGCGAATGCAGTGAAGGTTTATTCGAAAATGCTGGAAAATTACTGGACTGATTCTTAGAGTGGCAGACTGATGTATAAAAAAAGATTGAGTCAGTTAGGATTGTATTCATTGGAGTTCAGGAGATTAAGGGGGGAATCTCATAGAAAGATATAAAATTCTAATAGACAGCTAGATTCAAGAAGGATGTTCCTGATGTTGGGGGCCACCAGAACCAGGGGAACATAATTGTGATGTATAAAACTATGAGGGGCACTGACAAGGTTGATGGGAAGAAGCCTTTCCCCTCAATGGATGGATCAATTATCAGGACCATAGATTTAAGAGCAGAAGGTTCAGAGGGGATGTGAAGAAAAACACAGGATGATGGAAGTCTGAAATTCATTATCTAAAAGGATGGCAGAAGCAGAGATCATCAAAACATTTAAGAAGTGTTTAGATGTTTATTTGCACTGTTAAGACATACAAGGTTCTAGGCCAAGTACTGGAAAATGGGATTGGAATGATTAGGTAGTTTGTCTTTGACGAGCACAGACGCAATGGGCTGAATAATCTTCATTGTGCTTTATTCCTGTATGACTCCATTATCTGAAAGATCATACTAAGGCTCGAGAGACATGCATTCAAATTCTATCAGGGCAGAAGGAGAAATTTAAATACATAATGAATAAATCTAGAACAAAATGCATCTCAGTAATGATGAAGATGAAACTACTGTAAAACTGCTACTGGCACACTTGTGTACCAGAATGAAATCTCCCATCCTTACTCCAGGGGAGGAGCACGGGATGGGGTCCTACACGTGATCCATAGCAATGTGGCTGACTCTTCATTATTCTCTGAAACATCCCACCGAGTTAGTCAGTAGTTTCAAAGTTACAGAAAAGTCAAATAAGAACAAAAATGGATAGACAACCCAACAAAAATGGATAGGCAACATCAACCTAGGAACTAGAAATGTCTGCAGTGCAAAATTCTCTTCACTAACATCAGGGATTTATGCCTTAATTGGAAAAGTTTTCCCACAGACTGATTGAGCAACAGGCTGGCACCTGTACATTCATACCAAATCACATCTATAGCAATATGTCCCAGGCACCACAATTCTTGGGTATGTCTCATCACATTGAGATGGTGGCACAGCTGGAAGGAAGTTGCCTTGGGAGTGCTCAACATTGACTCTGGACCTCAAAGTCTCACAGCATCAGCTGAAACATGAATAAAAAAATTCCTTGCTGATTACCATCTAACACTTACCCTCAACTAATGAATCAGTACTCATCCACATTAATAACCAACTGGAAGAAGTTCTGAGGATAGCAAGAAAATAGAACACATGCTGCAAGGGGACTTCAGTGGGCATCATGAAGAATAGCGTGGTAATTTCATTACTGACCAAGTCCTGAAGGTCATACAGCAGATTTACAGCAGGTTGTAAGGGAGCCAAGAAAGAAGTAAGAGCCTAATTGATCTTGTTCTCAACGATGTACTGTCGCAAATGTCCAACGCAGTATCGGTAGAAAATAGTTGCGCGAGTAGATCATTTGGCTCATGAAGCCTGCACTACCATTCAACACAATCATGGCTGATCATGTACATTCAGCATCCCACTTCCACTTTCTCTCCATACACTTGGTCCTTTAGCCACAAAGGCCACATCCAGCTCCCTCTTGAACATATCCAATGAACTAGCCCCCAACAGCTTCCTGTGGTTGAGAATTCCACAGGTTCAAAACTCTCAGAGAGAAAAAGTTCTTTCTCATCTCAGTCCTGAACGGTTTACCTCTTATTCTTAGATTGTGAGCCTTAATTCTGCACTTCCCAACATCTGCACCTAGCTTGTCCAGTCCCATCAGGATTTTATATGTTTCTATGAGATCCATAAGACCATAGAATACCAGAGCAAAATTAGGCTACCCATCATTCTGCTCTGCCATTCAATCATGGCTGATATAATTCTTCTCACCATTCTTCTGCCTTTTCCCCAAAACCCTTGATACACTTATTGATAGGTATCTATCTCTGTTTCTGTCTTCATGATATTCAATCATCTCTCATTCTTCTACATTCCAGTGAGTATAAGCCTAGTCAATCCAGTCTCTCTTCATATGTCTATCCTGCCATTCCAGGAACCAGTCTGGTGAGCTTTGCTGAACTCCCTCAATAACAAGAATGTCCTTGCTCAGATGAGGAGACCAAAACTGCAAACAATACTCAAGGTGTGCTGCCCTGTACAATAGCAGCAAGACACCCTTATTCTGATATTCAAATACTCTTGCTATGAAGGTCAGCACGCTATTAGTTTTCCTCACTGCCTGCTGCACCTGCATGCCAACAGTCAGCAACCGTTCCACCATGACACCCAGGTCACGTTGCACTTCCCCTTTTCCTAAATTTCCACCATTCAGATTATAATCTTCCTTCCTGTTTTTGCCATCAAAGTGGATAACCTCACGTTTAGTCACATGATATTGTATTTGCCACTCAGCCAGCCTGTCCAAGTCACCCTGCATCCTCCTCCCAGCACACACTGCCACCCAGCTTAGTATCACCTTCAAATTTGGAGATATTGCATTTAGTTCCTTTGTCCAAATCATTAATATACGTTGTATGTAGCTGGGGTCCAAGCACTGAACCCTGCAGTCACTGCCTGCCACACTGAAAAGGACCTATTTATTCCCACTTTTTGCTTCTGTCTGCCAACCTCTTCTCTATCCATGTCAATAGTGAATCCATGTTGACTTGGACCGATCCTGTCACAGCTTTCCAAATGCTCAGTTATTACATTCTCAATAATTGGCTCTAGCATTTTCCCCATCATCGATGTCAAGCTAACCAGTCTATAATTCTCCATTTTCTCTCTTCCTCTTTTTTAAAAAAGTGGGATTACATTAGCTACCCTCCAGTCCATTGCAATGGAGGGTATAGAATGCTGGAAAATGATGACCTATGTGTCCACTATTTTTAGGGTCATTTCCTTGAGTACTCTGGGATGCAAAGTGATCACTGCACAGTATTTTGTGGAGACCAAGTTCAACTTCAGACAGAGGACACACTCCATTATTTTCTGTAACAACACTAATGTGTTAAATCGATAGCCTCTGAACAGACCCAGTGGCTCAAAACTGGGCATCCATGAGACACAATGGACCACCAACAGGAGCAGAATTATATTTAGACCAACTGTAACATCATGGTCCATGATATCCAGTCATGAACGGTAGTGTACAATTAAACAACAAACTAACAAAGGAAGCAAACATGCTTGTCCTCAATGCTGGATTAGTCCAGCATATCAATGGAAATGAACTAAACAGTCCACAAACTGAAGCATTTGCAATCACCTTCAACTGGAAGTAATCAGTCTATGATCCAATTCAGCTTCCTCAAAGTAACCAGCGTGACAGACACCATGCTTCAAATAATTTAAGTTGTTTATCTGGCTGCAACACTATTATTGCAGTTGTGTATTTTAAAGTTTAATAAATGTTATGTTATTTGAATAATTTACAACCAGACTGACCCCTTTCAAAGAACAAAGGACAAAGAAAATTACAGCACAGGAACAGGCCCTTCAGCTCTCCAAGCCTGCACCAACCATGCTGCCCGACTGAACTAAAACCCCCTACCCTTTCAGGGACTATCTCCCTCTAATCCCATCCTATTCATGTACTTGTCAGGATGACCCTTAAAAGTCACTACCATATCTGTTTTCATTACCTCCCTCAGCAACGAGTTCCAAGCACCTACTATGCTCTGTGCAAAAAATCTGCCTCGTACATCTCCTTTAAATCTTGCTCCTCAACCTTAAACCTGTGCCCTTTAGTAACTGACTCTATCACACTGGGAAAAAGCTTCTGACTGTCTACTGTAACCATGCCTCTCATAATCATGTAGACTTCTGTCATGTCAATCCTCAACCTCTATCGTTCCAATGAGAACAAACCAAGTTTCTCATAGCTAATGCCCTCCATAACAGGCTACAAACCTGGTAAATCTTTTAACATAGAACATACACACAAACAGGCCCTCCGGCCCACAAGTTGCGCCGATCATATCCATACCTATCATAGAACTATCTGTAACTCCCAATCCCATTAACTCCCATGTACTCATCCAGAAGTCTTTTAAAAGACGCCCAGTGAGTTCGCCTCCACCACCCCTGACAGCAGCCGATTCCACTCCCTCACCACCCTCTGAGTGAAAAACTTACCCCTAACATCTCCTCTGTACTTGCTCCCTAGCACCTTAAACCTGTTCCCCTCGTAGTGACCATTTCAGCCGTGGAAAATAGCCTCCGAGAATCCACCCTATCGATATCTCTCAACATTTTCAGTATCCTCTCCAAAGCCTCCACTTCCTTTTGGAAGCGTGGTGACCAGAATTGAACACTGTATTCCAAGTGCGGCCTAACTAAGGTTCTGTAAAGCTGCAACATGACATGCCAATTTTTAAACTCAATACCCTAGCTGACGAAGGCAAGCTTGCCATGTGCCTTCTTTACTAACTTCTCCACCTGCATTGCCATTTCCAGTGATCTGTGCACCTGTACATCCAGATCCCTTTGCCTATCAATACTCTAAGGGTTCTGCCATTTATTGTATATTTCCTATCTGTATTTGATCTTTCAAAATGCATTAGCTCACATTTGTCTGGATTAAACACCATCTGCCATCCTCCGCCCAAATATCCAACCGATCTATATCCTGCTGTATCCTCTGATGGTCCTCATCGCTATCCGCAAATCCTCCAACTTTTGTGCAGATGTACTAATCAAACCAGTTATGTTTTCCTCCAAATCATTTTTATATATTATAAATAGCAAAGGTCCCAGCACTGATCCTTGATACTTGTCACAGCCCTCCATTCAGAAATGCACCCTTCCACTGCTACACTCTGCCTCCTTTGACCAAACCAGTTTTGTATCCACCTTGCCAGTTCACTTCTGATCCCATGTGACATCATCTTCTGCACCAGTCTACCATGAGGTCTTGTCAAAAGCCTTACTGAAGTCCATATAGACAACATCCACGCCCTATCCTCATTAATCATCTTCATCAATTCTTCGAAAAACCCTATAAATTTCGTGAGACAGAACCTTCCTTTCATAAAACCATATTCCTTCTCACTAATACATCACTTATTTCCAAGTGGGAATAAATCCTGTCTCGAAAAATCATCTCCAATAATTTCCCTATCACTAATGTAAGGCTCACTGGCCTGTAATTACCTGGATTATTCTTGCTACCCTTCTTAAACAAAGGAAAAACACTGGCTATTCTCCAATCTTCTGGGACCTCTGCTAGAGCCAGTGAGGATACAAAGATTTCTCTCAAGGCCCCAGCAATTTCCTCCCTTGCCTCTCTGTATTCTGGGGTATATTCCATCTGACCCTGTGGACATGTCTGCCTTAATGTTTCTCAAGAACCCCAATACTTCTTCCTTTTTGATCTCAATATAACTCAAACTATCTACACATCCTTTCCCAGACTCATCATCCCAGTCCTTCTCTTTGGTGAATACTGATGCAAAGTACTCATTTAATACCTCGTCCATTTCCTCTGGCTCCATGCATAGAGTCCCTCCCTTGTCCTTGAGTGGCCAACCCTCTCCCTGGTTACTCTTTTGCTCTTTAATTATGTATAAAAAGCCTCGAGGTTTTTCTTAATCCTGCTGGCAATGCTTTTTCATGATCCCTTTTAGCCTTCCTTATTCCTTGCTTAAGTTTCTTTCTACTTTCCTTGTATTCCACACTTGCTTTGTGTGTTCCCAGCCACCTAGCTTTGACAAATGCTTCCTTTTTCTCTTTGACTAGACTCATAATATCTCTTGTTATCCAAGGTTCCCAAAACATACCATACTTATCCTTCATTCTTACAGGAATGTGCCAGTCCTAAATCCCTATCAATTTACACTTGAAAGCCTCCCAGATACCAGGTGTTGATTTGCTCTCAAACATCTGTCCCCAATCTACATTATTCAGTTCCTGCCTAATATTACTATAATCAGTCTTTCCCCAATTTAGCACCTTAACTTGAGGACGACATTTATCTTTATCCATTAATACCTTAAAGCTTACTGAATTGTGGTCACTGTTCCTGAACCTATTGAACCTATTAGGAATAGGGGAACCTATTCCTCCCCTATTGAAATATCAACCACCTCGCCAAGCTCATTCCCCAATACCAGTCCAGTAAGGCCCATTCCCTTGTTGGACTATCTATATGCTGTTTCAGGAAGCCGTCCTGGATGCTCCGTACAAACTCTGCCCCATTCATGCCCTTAACACTAAGTGAGTCCCCGTCAATATAGGGGAAGTTAAAATCTCCTACAAGAAGTAACAAGTAACCTTGTTACTTCTACACGTTACCAAAATCTGCCTACATATCTGTTCCTCTATCTTCCGCTGGAGTGGGTGGCCTATATAAACCCCCAACATTGTGATTACACCTTTCCCATTCTTCAGCTCTATCCATATTGCCTTGTTTTATAAGCTCTCTTAAGTGTCCTCCCGGAGTACAACTGTGGTATTCTCCTTAATCAGGATGCAACTCCCCCAGCCCTTTTACATACCCCTTCATCCCAGCTGAAACATTTGTATCCTGGAATGTTAAGTTACCAATCCTGTCCTTCCCTTAACCAAGTCTCTGTAATGGCAACAACATTGTCCTAGTACTAATCCAATTTCTAAGTTCATCAGCCTTACCTGTTACACTTATCACCAGTTTTCATTTGTTTTCTTCCAATGTTTCCAAATCGCAAAAATTAAAGAAGAAAAGGCATTACAGGTTTTCCTTCTGGGATTTGGAATGCTTCTCATTGAACATTAGCAGGATTTATAAAAGTATTTTGCACAGGTCTTCACTGTAGAGGATAGAAGTAACACTCCAGAGATAATTGTACACATATCAGGAAATGGAAGGGAAGGAGCAATTCAAAAAAAGAACAATTATAGGAAAGTGGGACTGATAAAATTATTGAGACTTGCATACTTGCAAGTTCCTGATCCTGATGTACTTTAGCCTAGGGTCTTAAAAGTGGTTCAAGAGATAGTTAATGCATTCTGCTGCATCTGGATATGGCACATTGGCCCAGATTCACCGGTCCTACTAGCCTAAGATAGGAATCCCAACAGCCTTTTGAATCGGGTGTCAGGCCTAAAACGGGGTTCCTGCCGGGCAGCAAACCCATCGCAATGTTCCCAGCCTGCCCCGCTGGTCCCAGAGCAGGCAGGAACCCAATGAGTATGCAAACTTCTTAATACACATTTAATTAGTGAGCTGGAAGACGAATTCAATGTCCTCCCTGAGAGTGCACTGCGTGGGCTTTAGTACAGGTCATAACAGACTGTAGAGGAAAGGTCCCCCAAAGGACACTGGAGGTTGAGTGGGATCATGCTAGGGGAAAGAACTTAACCTCAGGATTCTCCTCTAGGATGAGAGTCTAGTGGCTGAACTTGTCTTTGCCTGGAAAAGGCAGTCACTTCTAAGATGGTGAATTCAGACACCATTTTGGGGTAAGATATTCTTTCCTGCTTCTGTCCTCTAAACCTTTTAAGTGTCATGGTCACTAAGTAGGCTTACATTAACACTTTAATGCAGTTACTATGAAAATTCCCTAGTCACCACACTATGATGCTTGTTCTGAGGGAGAATTTAGCATAGCCAATGCACCCAACCAGCATATCTTTCGGACTGTGGGAGGAAAATGGAGCACCTGGAGGAAACCCATGCTGATACGGGAAGAATATGCAGACAGTAAACCAAGCTGGAAATCGAACCAAGGCCTCTGGGGCAGCAGTGCTAACCACTAAGCCATTGTGGTGGCCCCGTGATAGCTCCATGTAAGCAGTCTCAATTTCCAAGGGATAAAACTTTACTGCATAACTAACACAAATTCAATTGAGCATTAAGGAGCTTTGGAAGTCCTAAAGGAGCAGCTCCTTTGGATGAAATTAACCATTCTCATTGCAGCAGCAGAAGATGCTAATGAAGTACGTGAGGCCTCCATGATGGTTCGGTTATTAAGCGGCTTTGTGCTTTTAATTGATTACAAGAGCAACTTTGATCATGGTGAAAATCTAGAAGCAGCAATGGTCCAGATACACATCATGAAAGTACCATGGAAAAGTACAGAAAATAATCAAAAGGCTAATGGAACATAGGTATATGTTTATAGCAGGATGACTAGGACACAAGGCAGTAAATCGTAATTCTGAAATACAAAGTCCTACTTTGACCACAGCTGCAATACTGTGTTCTCTTCAAAGCTCTACCTTATGAACAATATATTGGCCTTAGAGAGAGTGCAGCATAGGTTTATCAGAAGAATACTCGATTCTGACAATTCAATTACGAGGCATGTTGAACTGCAACCTAATTATAATAAAAACCAAGGTTGTATTCTCTAGGATTTAGAAGATGAAGGGGTAAATTTATCAAAACTTTTAAGACACTCAGAGGAACTGATAATGACAAATACAAATGATTTCAGCTCATTCAGGAATTTTGTACTCAGGGATAGTTTCAAAATATTTGTGCCAGATCTTTCCAAAGTGAACACTAACACAAAGGTAAAATATGTTGGATTCTAAAAATATGAAATAAAAGTGGAGACAGGACTAAAAAGCAGATATCATCTGTGACTAGATAAAGAATGTTCAATCTTGATAAAGAAAGGTTATTGAGCTGAGACATTAATTCTGTTTATCTCACCATATTTGCTACTGGACCTGCTGAGTGTTTGCAGCAATTCTTTGTTTCTCTTTCAGGAGTAGCTTGTTTTCAGTCTGCTGACAGCGCATCTGACTTATCAGTCATCTCAGAACCCATCAAACCAGAGTGGAATTAAGATTAATCCTGAAAAAATGTTTGAAACTGCAATTACTTCAATCAATATTTGGAACATGTACCTGAGTCCTGGGAATTTAGCACTTCCAAGGCATGCATCATGGCACTTGCAAACACATTGGCATCTTCTTTACTGCCAAAGTTCAGACCATAGACCTGCCTGGCATCTCGCCATTGATGAAAGGTCTGTGTAGCCTGGTTGTACTTCAGCCCCTTCGGAATGGCACAGTTTATCACCACCTGTAAATAAAATAGTGTCAGAAGTTTTTAAATGCCATAGTCCAACAGTTAGAGATCCTCTCATTAGAGGTCAAATTGAGAGAAAATTTAAAGTCAAAGGGCATGATCTTACCAGCCATTCACACCCTACTGCCACTGCAAGTGGGGACAGAGAATTTGGCACTCAGCCAAATCTCTGTTCATTGCAGCGGGGCCAGAAAATCCCACCAACATAAACGGCCAGAAGATTCTGTCCAAAGTGATGTCACCTTTACTGGGATATAGAACATAGAACATTACAGCACAGAACAGGCCCTTCGGCCTTCGATGTTGTGCCGACCAAAATAAAAAGCAATGCCCCTCCTAACTAAACCATTCCCTTCTCTTCCATATACTTATCAATTAACCTCTTAAACGCCACCAACTTGGCGCATCTACAACAGCTGCAGGCAGGGCATTCCACTCCCTAATCACTCTTTGAGTAAAGAACCTACCTCTGATATCCGTCCTATAACTCATACCCCTTAATTTAAAGCTGTGTCCCTTCGTGCTAGCTTTCTCCATCCTAGGAAAAAGGCTATCACTGTCCACCCTATATAAACCTCTAATCATCTTATATGCTTCAATAAGATCCCCTCTTAGCCGCCTCCTTTCTAACGAAAACAACCTCAAATCCTTCAAACTCTCTTCATAGGACCTGCCCTCCATACCATGCAACATCCTGGTAAACCTCCTCTGTACCCTCTCCAATGCCTCCACATCTTTCTTATAATGTGGCGACAAGAACTGCACACAATACTCCAAGTGCGGCCGCACTAGAGTTTTGTACAGTTGCAACATGATGCTGCGGCTCCTAAATTCAATCACCCTACCAATAAAAGCTAAGACTCCATATGCCTTCTTAACAACTTTATCCACTTGACTGCCTACTTTCAGGGATCTATTGACACATACACCAAGATCCTTCTGTTCCTCAACACTATTAAAGAGCCCTACCATTAGCCCTATACTCTACACATTTATTGTTCCTGCCAAAGTGCATTACCTCACACTTTTCCACATTAAACTCCATTTGCCACCTCTCGGCCCAGCTCTGCAACTTGTCCAAGTCAATCTGTAAACTATAACACCCCTCTTCACTATCTACCACTCCACCGACTTTAGTGTCATCTGCAAATTTACTTATCCATCCCTCAATACCCTCATCCAGATCATTTATAAAAATTACAAACAGCAGGGGCCCCAAAACAGACCCCTGAGGTACACCACTTGTCACCGAACTCCACGATGAATATCTACCATCAACCACCACCCTCTGTCTTCTATCTGCCAGCCAATTCCTAATCCAATTAGCTAAATCACCCTCTATTCCACACATCTGCATTTTCTGTAGAAGTCTTCCATGGGCCACCTTATCAAAAGCCTTACTAAAGTCCATATATACTACATCAACCGCCTTACCCCCATCCACCTCTATGGTCACTTTCTCAAAAAACTCAATGAGGTTAGTAAGGCATGACCTACCCTTCACGAAACCATGCTGACTATCCCCAATCAATTCATTTCTCTCTAAATAACTATAAATCCTATACCTAATAATTCTCTCCAATACCTTGCCCACAACAGAAGTAAGACTCACTGGCCTATAATTCCCAGGAAGGTCTCTCTTCCCCTTCTTAAAAAATGGGACCACATTCGCTATCCTCCAGTCCTCCGGAACCACACCCGTAACCAACGAGGACCTGAAGATCAGAGCCAGAGGCTCTGCAATCTCCTCTCTTGCCTCCCAGAGAATCCTAGGGTAAATCCCGTCCGGCCCAGGGGACTATCCAACTTCAAACCCTCGAGAATTTCTAGCACATCCTCCCTATCTACTACAATACTTCCCAATTTGCAACCCTGTACCTCAGTGTTCTCCATAGCTACATTTCCAGCACTCTGCGTGAATAAGGGATATAGGAATTAGAAGCGGGAGTAGGCAATTCAGCCCTTCGAGCCTACTCCACCATTTAGCATGATCATGGCTAATCTTATCCTGATCTCAACTCCACTTTCCTGCCATCTCCCCATAGCCCTGTATCCCACTTTTCATCAGAAACATATCTATGTCTTTCTTGAATCTGTTGATTGATTCTGCACCTACTGCAGTCTGGCACGAGTTCCACAGATTCAAAATGCTCCGTGGAGAAAAGTAGTTTCTCCTCATCTCAGTTTTCAATCTGGTAAACCTTCTTTGAATTGCCTTGAGTGCCACCACATCCTTCCTCAAATAAGGAGATCAAAACTAGATCCTATCTCCTCTCACTCTATGGGTGGGATTTTCCAGCTGCACTCACCCCAAAGCCAGAAAATCTTACCCAAGGTTAATGGACCTTTGCATGGAACATGTCCCACAGAAATCAGGCAGTATGGGAAAATTCCACCCTATATCTATGATTTCTTATTCGAGAGTGTCCCAAAAGGAGGACATGTATTCAACATCCACCTTATCACTCCCCTTTAGCATTTATATACTTCAATCAGATACCCCCTCATTCTTCTGAATTCCGGCTAGTACAGGCCCAAACCATTCAACCACTTTCATTCCTGGATTCAAACTGGTGAACCTTGTTTGAATTGCCTCCAGTGCCACCACATCCTTCCTCAAATAAGGAGATCAAAACTGGATCCAATATTCCAGGTGTGGTGTCACAAAAGCTTCATACAATTCTAAGGCATTACTTTAAAATCCAGTCATTTTGAAATAAATGCAAAGATTCAATTTGCCTTTCTTATAAAAGCAAAATACTGTTTTTATTTTGAAATAAAACCAGCTGGAAAATCGCAACTCTTGACTCAAAACAGTGGTTCAATTCTCTCCCCACAGATGCTATCAGTCCTGCTGAGATTTTTCAGCATTTTCTGTTTTTCCTCCTTTTTTTTTTACAAGGGGGATGTCGTACACAGATAGTGGGCGCTTGGAACTTGCTGGGGAAGGTAGTGGAAGCAGATATGGTAGTGACTTTTAAGGGAATCTTGACAAATACATGAATAGGATGGGAATAGAGAGATATAGTCCCCAGAAGGGTAGGAGGTTTTAGTTATGTTGGGCAGCATACTCAGTGCAGGCTTGGAGAGCTGAAAGCCTATTCCTGTGCTATAATTTTCTTTATTCTACATGCTGCACTTGCATGCCCATTTCCTGCGATTCATGCACAGTCATCCAAATGCCTTTGCAATGATGCACTAGAGATGGGCAATAAATACTGGCCAGCTAGTGATGCCCATGTCCCACGAATAATAAAAAAAATTATAAAGAGGGGCTGGAGAGGCTGGGACTTATTTCCCTGGAGTGTAGGAGGATGAGAGATGGTCTTATAGATGTTTATAAAATCATGAGGGATATCAATAAGAGGAATTGCCAAGGTCTTTTCCCCACGGTAAGGGAGTCCAAAACTTAATAGGTTCAAGGTGAGAGGGGAAAGATTTAAAAGGGACCTGCCAGGCAACTTTTTCACATAAGGGTAGTGTATGAATGGAATGAGCTGCCAGAGGTGGTGGTAGAGACAAGTACAATTACAACATTTAAAAGTTACATAGATGTGAACGGTTTAGTGGGATATGGATCAAATGCAGGCACATCGAACTAGTTAAGTTCAGGAAATCTGGTCGGCATGGACACATTGGGCCGAAGGACATGTTTCCATGCTGCATATCGCTATAAGATCATAAAACTCTGTGACTCTAGGTCCAAGAACAGAACCTTTATAGCAAGGGGAATAAAATACAAAAGCAGGGAAGTCTTGCTGCAACTGTACATAGAACATTGAACATTACAGCGCAAAACAGGCCCTTCGGCCTTCGATGATGAGCCGACCAATTAAGAAAAAGCAATGACCCTCTAACCTAAACCCTTCCCTTTTCATCCATAAACTTATCTACTAACCTCTTAAATGTCACCAAACTTGGCACATCTACAACTGCAACAGGCAGGGCATTCCACACCCTTACCACCCTCTGGTAAAGAATGTACTTCTGACATCCGTCCTATAACTACCACCCCTTAATTTAAAGCTATGTCCCCTCATGCTAGCTTTCTCCATCCTAGGAAAAAGGCTTTCACTGTCCACCCTATCTAAACCGCTAATCATCTTATATGTTTCAATAAGGTCTCCTCTTAGCCGCCTTCTTTCTAACGAAAACAACCTCAAATCCCTCAGCCTCTCTTCATAAGACCTGCCCTCCATACCAGGAAACATCCTGGTAAACCTCCTCTGTACCCTCTCCAATGCCTCCACATCTTTCTTATAATGCGGGGACCAGAACTGTACACAATACTCCAAGTGCGGCCGCACTAGAGTTTTGTACAGTTGCAACATGACGTTGTGGCTCCGAAATTCAATCCCCCTACCAATAAAAGCTAAGACTTCGTATGCCTTCTTAACAACCTTATCGACTTGACTGCCAACTTTCAGGGATCTATGCACATATACACCAAGATCCCTCTATTCTTCAACACTATTAAGAGTCCTACCATTAGCCCTATACTCTACACATTTGTTATAAAATTTATAAAAATTACAAACAGCAGGGGCCCCAAAACAGATCCCTGAGGTACACCACTTGTAAGCGAACTCCACGATGAAGAATTTCCATCAACAACCACCCTCTGTCTTCTATCGGCTAGCCAATTCCTAATTCAATTAGCTAAATCACACTCAATCCCATACATCTGCATTTTCTGCAGAAGCCTTCCATGGGGCACCTTATCGAACGCTTTACTGAAGTCCATATATACCACATCAACCGCCTTACCCCCATCCACCTCTTTGGTCACTTTTTCAAAAAACTCAATAAGGTTAGTAAGGCACGACATACCCTTCACAAAACCATGCTGACTATCCCCAATCAATTCATTTCTCTCTAAATAACTATAAATCCTATCCCTAATAATTCTTTCCAATACTTTGCCCACAACAGAAGTAAGACTCACCAGTCTATAATTCCCAGGAAAGTCTCTATTCCCCTTCTTGAACAATGGGACCACATTCGCTATCCTCCAGTCTTCCAGCACTATACCCGTAACCAACGATGACCTGAAGATCAGAGCCAGAGGCTCTGCAATCGCCTCTCTCGCCTCCCAGAGAATCCTCGGGTAAATCCCGTCCGGCCCAGGGGACTTATCTAACTTCAAACCCTCAAGAATATCTAGCACATCCTCCTTATCTACTTCAATACTTTCCAGTTTACAACCCTGTATCCCAGTGTTCTCCACAACTACATTTACATCTCCCTGCGTGAATACCGAAGAGAAATATTTGTTCAGTGCCTCTCCAATCTCTTCAGGCTCCACGCACAACTTCCCACTGCTGTCTCTGACTGGCCCTAATCTTGCCCTAACCAATCTTCTATTCTTAACATATCTAAAGAAAGCTTTAGGATTCTCCTTGATCCTATCAGCCAAAGTCTTCTCGTGTCCCCTTTTAGCTCTTCTCAACTCACTCTTTAGCTCCCTCTTGGCTAATCTATAGCTATCCAGTGCACTAACTGAGCCTTCAAGCCTCATCCTGACATAAGCCTCCTTTTTCCTTTTAACCAGCGAACTAACTTTTTTAGTACACATGGCACTGGTGAGGCTGCAACTGGAGTACTGTGTGCAATTTTGGTCCCCTTATTTGCATAAGGATATATTGGCCTTGGCGGGAGTGCAGAGAAGGTTCACCAGAGATGAGGGGATTAGCCTATGAGGAGAGATTAAATAGATGGGGCCTGTACTCGTTGGAGTTTAGAGGGCTGAGGGGAGATCTCATAGAGACTTACAAGATAATGAAGGGACTAGAAAGGTAAACAGAACTAAAGGGCACAGCCTCAAAATAAGGGGGGGGGCACAATTTAGATTGGAGTTGAGGAGGAACTTCTTCACTCAAAGGGTGGTGAATCTCTGGAATTATCTGCCCATTGAAGTGGTGGAGGCTACCTTGCTGAATATATTTAAGTCACGGGTAGATAGGTTTCTGATAGACAAGGATTATGGGGAGAAAGTGGAACTGCCATGATCTTATTGCATGGCAGGGCAGGCTCGAAGGGCTAGATGGCCTACTCCTGCTCCTATTTCTTGTGTTCTTATTTGTCATGTGATTGGGCAGGGCTAGGCTGAGAGAAACAAGCTGAGTTGCTGCTTGGGATTTTTATAGAGAACTAGTTCCCTCTCTCTATGGAGACTGGAGACCAGGATTCACCAGAAAACAGATCTTTTTCACTGAAGTTCTACTGTTTGAAGTTGGTTCTTTCTCTAGAGGCTACTGTACGGGAGTCAGAAGATCAGTGTCTTTATGGGTTTCTCAATCTCCTGTTAGAACAGAGAACATAGAAAAATACAGCACAAACAGGCCCTTTGGCCCACGAGTTGCGCCAATCACATCTACCATCCACAGACTTATCTATAACCCCCTATCCTATTCTTTTCCATATACTCATCCAGAAGTCTTTTAAAAGACCCCAGCGAGTTTGCCTCAACGACCTCCGACGGCAGCTGATTCCATTCACTCACCACCCTCTGAGTGAAAAACCTACCCCTGACATCTCCTTTGTATTGGCTTCCCTGCACCTTAAATCTGTGTCCTCTCGTAGTGACCATTTCAGCTCGGGGAAATAGTCTCTGAGAGTCCACCCTATCTACTCCTCTCAACATTTTATAAACCTCTATCAGGTCGTCTCTCAACCTACGTCTCTCCAGTGAGAAGAATCCCAGCTCCCTCAACCTACCTTCATAAGGCCTGCCTCCCAATCCAGGCAGCATCCTTCTCAATCTCCTCTGCACTTTCTCAATAGCCTCTACATCCTTCTTATAGTGAGGCGACCAGAACTGCGCACAATACTCCAAGTGGGGTCTGACAAGAGTCTTATAGAGCTGCATCATTACCTCCTAACTCCTAAACTCTATTCCTTGATTAATGAAGGTCAGTACACCGTATGCCTTCTTGACCACTTCCTCCACCTGCGAAGCAGATTTAAGAGTCCTATGGACCTGGACTCCAAGATCCTTCTGCTCTGCAACACAGCTAAGACTCCTACCCCTTATATTGTACTCCTTTATCCCATTATTCCTGCCAAAATGGATCACTACACATTTATCCACATTGAAGTCCATCTGCCACTTCTCCGCCCAGTCTTGCATCCTGTCTATGTCCCAGTGCAACTTTTGGCATCCCTCCAGACCACCCACAACACCACCGACCTTTGTATCGTCGGCGAACTTACTAACCCGTCCCTCCACTTCCTCATCCAGGTCATTTATGAAAATGACAAACAGCAGGGGTCCCAGAACAGATCCCTGGGGCACTCCACTGGTTACCGACCTCCATGCAGAACAAGACCCATCCACAACCACTCTCTGCCTTCTGCCAGCAAGCCAGTTCTGGATCCACGAGGCCAAAGCCCCTTGGATCCCATGCCCTCTCACCTTCTCCAGAAGCCTTGCATGTGGGACCTTATCAAACGCCTTACTAAAGTCCATGTACACTACGTCCACCGCCCTTCCTTCGTCAATGTGTTCAGTCACATTTTTGAAGAACTCAACTAGGCTCATAAGGCATGACCTGCCCTTGACAAAACCATGCTGATTATTTCTAATCAGTCCAAACTTCTCCAAATGTTCATATATCTTATCCCTCAGAAGCCTCTCCATCAACTTACCAACCACTGAAGTCAAACTCACCAGTTGGTAATTTCCTGGACCATCCCTGTTCCCTTTCTTAAAGATAGGAACCACATCCGCAATCCTCCAATCCTCCGGAATCTCTCCCATTTTCATGGACGACGCAAATATCATCGCCAGGGGCTCTGCAACCACTTCCCTCACCTCCACAATAACCTGGGGTACATCCCATCCGGTCCTGGTGACTTCTCTATCTTGATAGAATTTAACAGGTCTAACACATCCTCTTTCCTAACATCCACATACTCAATCTTTTCCGTATGCCTCAAACCTGCAGTGCAATCTCCCAGTTCACTTTCCACCGTGAATACCGAGGCAAAGTACTCGTTAAGCACCTCTGCCATTTCTTCCGGATTCACACAGACTTTTCCCCCTTCACCTTTTATAGGCCCTATCCCTTCTCTTCTCATCCTTTTACTTTTCACATATTTGTAGAAGGCCTTGGGATTCTCCTTAATCTTACCTGCCAAGGCCTTCTCATGACCCCTTCTGGCTCTCCTAATTTCCTTTTTAAGTTCCCTTCTACACACCTTATACTCCTCTAGATTCCTAACATCCCCTAGCTCTCTTTAACCTTTTATATACCTTTTTTTTCTTCCTTACTAAGTTCACCACTACCTTCGTGCACCACCGTTCCCGCGTCCTACCAGAACCTCCTTCACTCCTCGGAACGTTGTCTTGCAGTGCCCCAGACAAACATTCCTTAAAAATCCGCCACTTTCCTTCTGTACTCTTCCCCAAGAACACCTCCTTCCAGTTTATACGTCCAATTACCTGCCTAATGTTTTCATATTTCCCCTTACTCCAGACATACACCTTCCTAGCCTGCCTGATCCTATCTCTTTCCATCGCTATCCTGAAAGAGATAGAATTATGATCTCCATTCCCAAGATGCTCACCTACCGTGAGATCTGACACCTGCCCTGGCTCATTAGCTAGCACCAGGTCAAGTACAGCCTCTCCTCTCGTAGGCTTTTCCACGTACTGTGTCAGGAAACCTTCCTGAACACACCTAACAAACTCCACACCATCCAAACCCCTTACCCTTGGGATATTCCAGTCGATGTTTGGGAAATTGAAATCTCCCATCACGACAACCCTGTTATTTCTACATCTGTCTAGGATCTGTTTCCCTATCTGCACCTCAACTTCCCTGTTGCTATTGGGTGGCCTATAGAATACTCCCAGCAAAGTTATCGAGCCTTTGCTGTTCCTAACTTCCACCCACAGAGACTCCGTAGATCTTCCCTCCCCGTCTTCCACCTTCTCTACAGCCATGACACTGTCCCTGATCAACAGTGCCACACCACCTCCTCTTTTGCCCCCAACGCTGTCCCTCCTGAAGCACCTGAATCCCGGCACCTGAAGTACCCAGTCCTGTCCCTGAGACAACCAAGTCTCTGTAATGGCCACCATATCACACTCCCAAGCAGCAATCCACGCCCTAAGCTCATCTACCTTATTTACTACACTCCTGGCATTAATATAGACACACCTCAGCCCCTCAGTCAGGATATTTCCCTTTTCCACCACCTGCCTAACCCCCCTCTCAGAGTGCCTACAGTCCTTTCCTACCTAGGAACTAACCACCTTTTTCGCTGTTCATCATCATTAATCAACTTCAAAGTTTTATTTAACATCAGGGATATCAGTGTCTCTCAGATGAAACTCAGCTATTCTTTCATGGCCTGTAATGTCTGTAACTCAAACTTGAGCTGCAGACACTGAACACATATATCCTGAAAGAACAGTACAGGACAGAAATGGCCCTTCAGTCTACCAAGTCTGTGCCAACACAGATGCCTCTTTAATCTAACATTTTCTTGCCTCTGCATGGTCTGTATCCCATATTTCCTGCCTATTCATGTATCTATTCAGATGCCTGTTGAATTTTGTCATAGAATGTTTCCACCACCTCCTCCGGCAGTGCATTCCAGGCATTCACCACCCACTGTGTGAAAAACTTGCCCCTTACATCTCTTTTAAACTTTCCCTCGTTCACACTCAACCTATGCCGCCGAGTAATTGACTCTTCAACCCAAGGAAAAAGACTCTAACTGTCCACACTATCCAAGCCTGCCATAATCTTGTAAACCACTAGCAGGTCCCCCCTCATCCTCTGACATTCCAATGAAAAAATCCAAGTTTGTTCAACCTTCCTACATAGTCCATATTCTCCAAATCAGACATCATCCTGGTAAATCTCTTCTGCATCCTTTCCAATGCATCAATATCCTTCCAGTAGTGTGGCAATTAGAATTGTGCACAGTACTCCAAATGCAGCCTAACCAAAGTTTTATACAGCTGCAACATAGATTATTATTAAATGGTAAAAAAACTGCAGCATGCTGCTGTGCAGAGAAGCCTGAGTGTCCTTGTGCAAAAATCACGAGGAGTTGATTTGCAGGTGCAGCAGGTAATTAAGAAGGCAAATGGAATTTTGTCTTTTATTGCTAGAGGGATGGAGTTTAAAAACAGCGAGGTTATATTATAGCTGTATAAGGTGCTGGTGAGGCCACACATGGAGTACTGTGTATAGTTTTGGTCTCCTTACTTGAGAAAGGATATACTGACACTGGAGGGAATGCAGGGGAGATTCACTTAGCTGATTCCAGAGTTTAGAGGGTTGGCTTATGAAGACAGACTGAGTAGACTGAGATTATATTCCTTGGAATTCCAAAGAATGTGGGAAGATCTTATAGAAACATATAAGATTATCAAGGCAATAGATAAGATAGAAGCAGGGAAGTTGTTTTTACTGGCAGTTGAAACTAGAACTCAGCGACCTCAAAATAACGGGGAGCAAATTTAGGAGTGAGTTGAGGAGAAGCTTCTTCACAGAAAGAGTTGTGAATCTGTGGAATTCCCTGCCTAGTAAAGCAATTGAGGCTATCTCATTGAATGCTTTTAAGGCAAGTATAGATGAATTTTTGAACAATAAAGGAATTAAGGGTTATGCTGAGTTGGCGGGTAATTGGAGCTGAGTCCATGAAAAGATCACCCTTGATCTTGTTGAATGGCAGAGCAGGCCTCAGGAGTCAGATGTTCTATTCCTTCTCCTAGTTCTTATGTTCTAACATGATTTTCTAATTCCTATACTCTATGCCACGACCAGTGATCAGGTGGCACAGTAGCACAGTGGTTAGCACTGTTGCTTCACAACTCCAGGGACCTGGGTTTGATTTCCAGCTGTGGAGTTTGCACATTCTTCTCGTGAGTGCGTGGCTTTCCTCCGGGTGCTCTGGTTTCCTCCCACAGTCCAAAGATGTGCGGGTTAGGTTGATTGGCCATGCTAAAATTGCCCCTTAATGTCCTGAGATGCGTAGGTTAGAGGAATTAGCGAGTAAATGTGTAGGGATATGGGGGTAGGGCCTGTGGTCGGTGCAAACTTGATAGGCCAGATGGCCTCTTTCTGCACTGTAGGGGTTCTATGAAGGCCAGCATGCCATACCCCTTTTTAACCACTTTGTCCACCTGAGTTGCCACCTTCACAGAACTGTGGATCTGCATGCCTAGATTCCTCTGTATAATAATTTTTCTAAGGGCTCTACCATTTACTGTATATTTTCTTTCTGCAGTAGTTCTTCCAAATTGCATCACCTCACATTCCATCTTAAATGCATCTGCCATCTTTTGGTCCAGGTTTCCATCTGACTTACATCTTGCTGCATCCTCTGACAATCCTCCTCGTGATCCACTACTTCCCAATTTTTGTATCATCTGCAAATTTACTAATCGGTCACCTACATTTTCCTTGAAATCATTTATACATATTACAAACAACACAGGCCCCAGCACTCATCCTTATAGAACACTGCTTGTCACAGTGGTACCCTTTCATTGCTACTGTTTGCTTTCTATGCCCAAGCCACTTCTGTATCCATCTTACCAGCTCTCCTCGGATCCCACATGACTTCACCTTCTGTATCAGCCTGACATGAGGAACATTATCAAAGGCTTTATTAAAATCCATGTACATAATATCCACTGCCCTGCCCTGGTGAATTTTTTTGGTCATTTCCTCAAAGAACTCAAACAAATTTGTGAGATATGACCTCCCTTTCACAAAACCATGCTGCCTATCGTGACTTGGATGAGGGGACTATATTGTTGCCAAATCTGTTGATGATGCAAGACAGGTAGGAAAGCAAATTGTGGGGAATACACAAATAATATCCAAAGGTATACAGATAAGTTAAGCAGTCGATGGAAATTTCGGGCAGATGGAATAACATGTTGGAAAATGTGAATAGGCCAGGGAGATCTAGGTGTTCCCGTGGAGGATGCAGTAACAGAGACAGTCAGCTCCAGCACAGCTGGTCTTAAGTGCTGCAAGAAAATGAATGAATTACTCCAAGCTGCAAATGTGACTACCCACCTGTCTGTCCCTTGTGTCATCCTGTCCTCAAACTCTGGCATTTCACCCTGAACACTTGCAATCGTCAAACACCCAAATTATCAGCATCTCTCCCATTAAGGTACCCACCCCCAAAATAGCACCTCAAACTCTCAGAGAACAGGCTCAGTCCCCAAACACCCCAACTGCTGTGAACCCATTCACCATCCCAAATATGCTGTGCAAATCCATCAAACCATCATCTCCCAATATCCCCTTTGTAACCCAACAGCCAAGAGGACAGCACATAGGAAAATGGGAGGGAGCGTGCCCAACCTACATGTCCTCACCACTTTGAGGAAAGGGCACCCGAAATCAAAGAGGAAGCCCTGGAGCAAGCTGTGGCAGAATGCAATGTCAACATATTGAGAAAGTGAGATCAATTCTACCTTTATCCAGGTGATCTATCTCAAGAAAGTCTATGATCTCCTGCGCCCTTGATAATCTCAAAAGCTGATCACGTCCTCTCTCTCTTTCATGATCTCCATCTGGAGTCCTTGCCCATTTTAATATCTCAAAGGACCCCGGAACAGACCCAAGAAGGATGCCGAATTGTTAGCACTGCTTTTACTATTCACTAGTACAGAAGCAATCACTCCAGTGGGACATGTTAGTGAACTGGCTACTGGGCACTTTGTGATGAGTACCACACAGCTGTTGTAGCACATTCCAAGTGAATGGGCAGTTGGAGGTCTGCTGGCTTTCCTGAAACAGCTGCCACCAACTCAGATGTCAGGCCTCTGGAAAATGTTATCCTATCAGAATTCAGTGACTAATCTAAATGTGTACGCCACTACAATGACAGACTTCACAGTAAGTTCATAGAAGACTGTGCCAAAGAAGTTAATGAGTGTTTTCCAACTGGAAGCCATGAACGAAGAGGTATATCCACTGCTTACTGAAGTCCAGATCTGAGACATTCAAGTCTGATAACCCTGACATTTTCAAGAAATCCAGATATGACTTACAGAGAACCATCAAAGATGCCAAACCAAGTTAGAGTACCACACTGACAACACATACAATTACAGCAAGCTCCACAATATTAAAGGCTACAAAGTGAAGAAAATAGAACTGCTGGCAACAATGTATCCCTCCCCATAAGCTCTTTGTATTTTATGCTCATTTTAGGCAAGTCAGCAAGAGGACGCCATCCACCCTCAAAGCCTTGGTTGGCCCTGTATCCAAGATTACCGTCGCAGATTGGCTTCTTGAAAGTTAACCCACATAAAATGACTGATGGGGTACCCAGATGAGCACTCAGATCCTGTGTGGATCAGATGGCAGGGGTATTTGCAGGTCTA
Source organism: Sphyrna mokarran (assembly GCA_024679065.1). Taxonomy (NCBI): domain Eukaryota; kingdom Metazoa; phylum Chordata; class Chondrichthyes; order Carcharhiniformes; family Carcharhinidae; genus Sphyrna; species Sphyrna mokarran. Next base: position 4,738,799 of record JAGIQG010000005.1, read on the forward strand.
TTTAACCTCTCCTTACTCTGATCCGAGGTCCAACCTGCTTTAAGAAGAAGCCATCATCCCTACACCAAAGAAAAGCAAGGAAGCATGTCTAAATGACTAGTGTCCTGTGGCTCTAATATCCCTCATTATGAAGTGCTTCAAAAGGTTAGTCATAGTACACGTCAATTCCGATTTCCTACATTGCTTGGATCTACTACAATTCACCTACCGCCCCAATAAGTACACAGTAGACACCATTTTCCTGTCCATACACTGAACCTGGACAACAAAGACATTTATATCAGACTCCTATCTACTAACTCAACTTCCTATCTACTGACTCAACAATTGTCGGAACAAAAATCATCTCCAAACTCTGTGGCCTCAGACTTGCTCCGCCCTCTATGACTAGTTGTGTCCTCAGTTCCTTACTATACTTTTTACACACTGATGACTGCATGGTCAAATTCCATTCCAACTCTCATTTTCAAATTTGCTGATGACACCACTATGGGTTGGATCTCAACAATGAAGAGATGGAGAACAGGAAGAAGAAAATCTGGTGAAATGGTGTGATGACAATAATCTCTCTCTCAATGTCAGTCAAACAAAGGAATTAGTCATTGACTTCAGGAAGTGTAGTGCCTGTCTACATCAACGGGAATTAAGTGGAAATAGTCAGGAGCTTCGGGTTTCTAGATAAAAGTAAATTACTGCAGATGCTGGAATCTGAAACCAAAGAGAAAATGCCGGAAAATCTCAGCAGGTCTAGCAGCATCTGTAAGGAGAGAAAAGAGCTAACATTTCAAGTCCAGACAACCCTTTGTCAAAGCTTTTCCCATCACACAAACTGGCCTCCCATCCCTTGACTCTAAAGCTTCTGTAAGTATATAAAAGGGAAGATAGTCGCTTCCCGTGTCAATGTGCCACCATGCTGCCTGTATCTTTAGGTCTGGGCTCAAGATTTCAAACCTCATTCCTACAATCTTTCACTTACTACATAAAAACATCTCCTCACATACAAAGTCTTTAAGCATGCCTTCAATCATCATCTTCATAAGAACATAAGAAATAGGAGCAGGGGTAGGCTGTCTAGCCCTTCGAGCCTGCCCCGCCATTCAATAAGATTGTGGCTGATCTGAAGTGGTTCAGTTCCACTTCCCCGCTTTCTCCCCATAACCCTTCATTCCCTTGTCTATCAGAAACCTATCTACCCATGACTTAAATATGTTCAGCGAGGTAGCCTCCACTACTTCAACAAGCAGAGAATTCCAAAGATTCACCATCCTTTGAGTGAAGAAGTTCCTCCTCAACTCCCCCACCCTTATTTTGAGGCCGTGCCCTCTCGTCCTGCTATCCTTTCTAAGCGGGAAGAATCTCTCTACCTCTACCCTATCCATCCCCTTTGTTATCTTATATGTTTCTATAAGATCCCCCCTCAACCTTCTAAACTCCAACGAGTACAAACCCAATCTACTCAATCTCTCCTCATAAGCTAACCCCCTCATCTCCGGTATCAGCCTAGTGAACCTTCTCTGTACTCCCTCCAAGGCCAATATATCCTTCCGCAAATGCAGTGACCAAAACTGCACACAGTACTCCAGCTGCAACAAGATCTCCCTACTTTTGTATTCTATCCCCCTAACTATAAAGGCCAACATCCCATTCCCCTTCTTGATTACTTGCTGCACCTGCAGACTGGTTTTTGCAATTCGTGCACAAGGACCCCCAGGTCCCTCTGCACTGTAGCATGCTGCAGCTTTTCCCCTTTTAAATAATAATCCCTCCTACCATTATTTCTACCAAAGCGGATAACCCCACACTTGTTCATATTATACTCCATCTGCCAGGTCCTCGCTCGCTCACTCAACCTATCCAGATTTCTCTGCAGATTTACCACACCCTCCTTGCAATTTGCTTTTCCACACATTTTTGTGTCATTAATAAATTTCGTATCTCATCTAAATATCAGTTTTCATTTCCACGAAGTACTTCGACTAGAGACATTTATTAAGTCAAAGACACCACACAAATGTATGTAATTGCTTGAATTTTGCTTGAATTAATCACTTCCATCTGCAACTATGGGCAGTTCAGGAGTGAGGGAAAAATTGTACAAAACTCGAAACAAAAATCTGTAAATGTTGAATACAGTAACTAGGGAGAGAAATAATCAACATTCAAGTCTGCAACCTTTAGTCAGAATGGTTCTGTTCAGTTATGTCTCTCTCTACAGATTAGAAGTCTCACAACACCAGGTTAAAGTCCAACAGGTTTATTTGATAGCACACGCTAATAGCTTTCGGAGTGCTGCTCCTTCATCAGGTGAGTGGGAGTTTTGTTCGCAAACAGGGCATATAAAGACACAAATTTAATTTACAAAATAATGATTGAAATGCGAGCCTTTACAGGTAACCGTGTCTTAAACGTACAGACATTGTGAATGGAGAGAGGGTCAAGCACAGGTTAAAAAAGATAAGATAGCAATCTAATCTCGAAACTGATATAAGCAATATAATATGTGAATAGTTTTCAGTGGTGTATTTTCTTCTGCTAATGATATTTTAATTGTTTCAAGATTATTGAGTTTCCTTTGAGATTTCAGTTAGCTTTAGAAATTGCATTCAATCAATATTGAAGCATTACGTGCTAATGTTGGATAGAAAAACTGATGATGTGACATTGAGTATTGCTGACGAAAGAGACATGCAGTTTCAGTTTTGGCTGCATGTATATATGTAACTATCCGTACCAACCTTAGGTTGCTCACAGCAGGCTAACAAGTTGCCATATAAGATTTGAAGGTGGCTCAGGATAAACTCCTGATTCTGATTTGGCAAGGAATATTGAGAGAAAAGTTCCAAAGAAAAATCATATTAGACTTGAAGAGTTGGGCCAGACTTTCCGACCTCGTCTGCAACTAGGATTCTCTGGTCCCGCAGCAGTGAATGGAGATTTGGTTGAGCAGCAAATTCTCCGTCCTTGCAGAAAGTGATGGTAGGGTGTGAATAGCCACTGAATTCAGTTTGTTAATCCTGTTTCCTCTTCACAAATGCTGCCAGACTTCAGTCTTTTCAGCACTTTCTTTTCAATTTCAAACATGCAATACTTTGCCTTTATTTTAATATTCAGTTAAGTGCCTGTTTTCAGTGAAGACGGAATGAAACGTATTTTGTTATCTGAGAAAATTGTCAAAGTTGAAGTTGCTGAAAGATAATTGGACTATTTTACTGCAAAATGCATTTGTAGGAAAAGGTGTATTCATCTCTTTCACTTGAGTAGTCTGGTGGCAATGATACGTTACAAATTGCTATTCTCGATGTATATGATTAATACTAGAGGCTTATAAGCAGAAATTTAAAGAAGAAACAAATTGGATATTTGTGGAGTTTGGAATTTGTGATGAAAAAGGAAAGGGTGTTTGATATAATGGTCGATGAAGGTTGAATAAGAATTTGAAACTCTAGTGAGCTGATTCGAACAAAGAAAAATAGTGTTCCTCTTGATGACCTCCCACCTGGAATTGTATAACATTTCTAAGATAAACCGGGAGAAGCTGCAACAATGACACATGATTACTACTTGCCTCACAAGCAGGTTAATAAGAGGCCTTTGAGAACTCACAGAAAAACTGGAGAGATAAGAAATCCCATCATAGTGAGAAAAATGAGGCAGAGGGAAAAACAAGTAATCCCTTAGTACTAAGTAGGGCAGTGTGGAAGGTAATTTTGATTTAAAGGAGGTCAATATGCTACTCTTGTTACCAAAAAGATTGGGTCAGATTCTCCAATCTCAGGATTCTCTGGTCCTGCTGTAATGAATGGAGATTTGGGTGAGCACCAAATTCTCCATTCTCACTGGCAGTAATGTGAGCATGATGTAGAGATGCCGGCATTGGACTGGGGTAAACTCAGTAAGAATCTGGCAACACCAATTTTAAATCCAACCAATTTATTTGATAGTAAATCTGCAAGCTTTCGACTTTCGTCTTCGTCAGGCAAATGCCTGAGTAACGTGAACAACCAGAGAACTGTGTCCAACATGTGAAGGTTGAAAGTTAGAAATTACAATGCTTCTGCTTTACTTTTTAATGTTGCATGAACCTGCTCCAAAATATAATCTTCCAGTGAATAAAGTCAGTAGGTTTTCTTATGTTTTTGACTAAAGTGGCTCAATGTGCAAGAAATTACAAATGGTAAAGTATCTTTATTTTTGTCAGGTGAGTAAGGAAGTCACTTGTTATTATTGGACATACAGGATCAGCAGAGTAACTTTATGTTGCATGTGATAGTAATTTCTCTCCAGAAAGTCTGTTAAATAAAAACATATTAATTTGGGGTGAATATAGAAATTGTTTACCAATTCCATTATATAGTTAATTTACAATATGAGTTAGTTGTTGATCCTGTATTTGTTAGTATTGTTCCTAATTTGAATTTTGACAGATGGTTTTTATTGAGAAATGACTTGTCGAGAGTAAGGAATTACTGTATCCAGTGATTTCAGAAAAACCTTTGAAGCTGCTGAAACTGAAGCTGTGCAAGAAAAGCCGAGCAACTTAAATGCCTTTTGTAACTCTACTGCAGTCATGTGTTTCAACTAAAGATGTGTCCACAGAGTCACAGGGCAGAATATTACAACCTCATTACACCCATTTTGTGGCAGGAAAACATTGTAAAATCAGGCGTGATATGACATGCGGGAATGATAGTGCTTTCACGCCCATCCCCATTTTACCAAGAATAAAAATTGGCATGATCGAGATTCCAACCCAAAATGTCAATTTGCATTTTTTTGCATTCATGTAATTAGCGAGCTTCATTCTCAATCATCCCAACCATCTGGTTTGCTACCGCCAAAATAATGAGGAAAGCACCTCACGTATAAAAGCCGCATTCAGACGAATGAACAGGGAGGGTGAGCAAGGAGGTAAGTCTCTGCTTTCAAACTGCTCCATACTGCTCATGGGAGGTCATTTTGTGGTGGCTATGTTGCATTTCGGGACGGGAATGGGGTTACTGCTGTTCATGGGATCCAACCTCAGACTATCAGCAAAGACTCAGCTCTAGGTCCTAGCGCAGGCAGCAGAAAGCACTGTTGCTGGTAAGGATGGATTCTTTCAAGCGTTCTGGGAATGCCATGGCAGATGCTGTAAGCCAGTCCTATTGCATAGACCCTACTAGAGCCAGTGATTTATTTGAGCACCTTGACTTTCTCAGTAGCAGTGCACTGAGGGGCCTCTAGGTTCAGCAGGGTCCCACTGACAACCATCAGGATTAGGGAGTAGAGGCTAATTAGAGACGTTAGTCACAAGTGTGGGGTGAAATAACACTTACTGATGCCAATAACAGCACTTTCAAAAAAAACCCCATAATATAAAGACATGTGAACATGAGATTTTAAATAGTCTAAATATTCTATCTATTCAGAACATAAGAACATAAGAAATAGGAGCAGCGGTAGGCCATCTAGCCCTTTGAGCCTGCCATTCAATAAGATCAGTTCCACTTTTCCACTTTCTCCCCATAACCCTTAATTCCTTTGTCTATCAGAAACCTATCTACCTGTGACTTAAATATATTCAGCAAGGAAGCCTCCACCACTTCAATGGGCAGAGAATTCCAGAGATTCACCACCCTTTGAGTGAAGAAGTTCCTCCTCAACTCTGTTCTAAATTGCAAACTGCACCCCCCCCCCCACTTATTTTGAGGCTGTGCCCTCTAGTTCTGCTGTCCTTTCTAAGCGGGAAGAATCTCTGCACTTCTACTCCATTTAGTCCCTTCACTATTTTATATGTCTCTATAAGATCCCCCCTCAGCTTTCTAAACTCCAATGTACAGACCCAGTCTATTCAATCTCTCCTCCTAGTCTAATCCCCCGCATCTCCAATATCAGCCTGGTGAACCTTCTCTGCACTCCCTCCAAGACCAATATGTCTTAGGTGACCACAATTCGGTTACGTTCTCCTTAGTGATGGACAGGGATAGGCATGAAGCTGGGGGCAGTAGTTATAGCTGGGGGAAGGGTAATTATGAGGCCATCAGGAGACAATTAGAGTGCATAGATTGGACGAGGAAACTACAGGGACTGGGAACATCTGGAATGTGGTGCTTATTCAAGGAGCAGCTGCTGCGAGTCCTTGATAAGTATGTCCCTGTCAGGCAGGGAGGAAATGGTCGAGTAAGAGAGCCTTGGTGTACAAAAAAGTTGATTTGCTGGTTAAAAAGAAAAAGGAGGCTTATGTCAGGATGAGGCTTGAAGGCTCAGTTAGTGCAATGGATAGCTATAGATTAGCCAGGAAGGAGCTAAAAAGTGAATTGAGGAGAGCTAAGAGGGGACACGAGAAGATTTTGGCTGATAGGATTAAGGAGAATCCTAAAGCTTTCTTTCGATATGTTAAGAATAGAAGATTGGTTAGGGCAAGATTAGGGCCAGTCATAGACAGCAGTGGGAAGTTGTGCGTGGAGCCTGAAGAGATTGGTGAGGCACTGAATAAATATTTCTCTTCGGTATTCACGCAGAGTGCTGGAAATGTAGCTATGGAGAACACTGAGGTACAGGGTTGCAAATTGGGAAGTATTGTAGTAGATAGGGAGGATGTGCTAGAAATTCTCGAGGGTTTGAAGTTGGATAAGTCCCCTGGGCCGGACGGGATTTACCCTAGGATTCTCTGGGAGGCAAGAGAGGAGATTGCAGAGCCTCTGGCTCTGATCTTCAGGTCCTCGTTGGTTATGGGTGTGGTTCCGGAGGACTGGAGGATAGCGAATGTGGTCCCATTGTTTAAGAAGGGGAAGAGAGACCTTCCAGGGAATTATAGGCCAGTGAGTCTTACTTCTGTTGTGGGCAAGGTATTGGAGAGAATTATTAGGGATAGGATTTATAGTTATTTAGAGAGAAATGAATTGATTGGGGACAGTCAGCATGGTTTCGTGAAGGGTAGGTCATGCCTTACTAACCTCATTGAGTTTTTTGAGAAAGTGACCAGAGAGGTGGATGGGGGTAAGGCGGTTGATGTAGTATATATGGACTTTAGTAAGGCTTTTGATAAGGTGGCCCATGGAAGACTTCTACAGAAAATGCAGATGTGTGGAATAGAGGGTGATTTAGCTAATTGGATTAGAAATTGGCTGGCAGATAGAAGACAGAGGGTGGTGGTTGATGGGAGATATTCATCGTGGAGTTCGGTGACAAGTGGTGTGCCTCGGGGTCTGTTTTGGGGCCCCTGCTGTTTGTAATTTTTATAAATGATCTGGATGAGGGTATTGAGGGATGGATCAGTAAATTTGCAGATGATACTAAAGTTGGTGGTGTGGTAGATAGTTAAGAGGGGTGTTTTAGTTTACAGAGTGACTTGGACAAGTTGCAGAGCTGGGCCGAGAGGTGGCAAATGGAGTTTAATGTGGAAAAGTGTGAGGTAATGCACTTTGGCAGGAACACTAAATGTGTAGAGTATAGGGCTAATGGTAGGGCTCTTAATAGTGTTGAGGAACAGAAGGATCTTGGTGTATGTGTCAAGAGATCCCTGAAAGTAGGCAGTCAAGTGGATAAAGTTGTTAAGAAGGCATATGGAGTCTTAGCTTTTATTGGTAGGGGGATTGAATTTCGGAGCCGCAACGTCATGTTGCAACTGTACAAAACTCTAGTGCGGCCGCACTTGGATTATTGTGTGCAGTTCTGGTCCCCACATTATAAGAAAGATGTGGAGGCATTGGAGAGGGTACAGAGGAGGTTTACCAGGATTTTGCCTGGTATGGAGGGCAGGTCTTATGAAGAGAGGCTGAGGGATTTGAGGTTGTTTTTCGTTAGAAAGGAGGCGGCTAAGAGGGGACCTAATCGAAACATATAAGATGATTAGAGGTTTAGATAGGGTGGACAGTGATAGCTTTTTCCTAGGATGGAGAAAGCTAGCACGAGGGGACACAGCTTTAAATTAAGGGGTGATAGTTATAGGACGGATATCAGAGGTAGGTTCTTTACCCAAAGGGTGGTTCGGGAGTGGAATGCCCTGCCTGCAGCAGTTGTAGATGCGCCAGTTTGGTGGCGTTTAAGAGGTTAGTTGATAAGTATATGGAAGAGAAGGGAATGGTTTAGTTTGGAAGGGCATTGCTTTTTATTTTGGTCGGCACAACATCGAAGGCCGAAGGGCCTGTTCTGTGCTGTAATGTTCTATGTTCTATGTCCTTTTGCAAACGAGGCGACCAAAACTGCACACATTACTCTAGTTGCGGCCTCACCAGTGCCCTGTACAGTTGCAGCAAGATCTCCTTGCTTTTATATTCTATCCCCCTCACTATAAAGACCAACATTCTATTTGCCTTCTTGATCACCTGCTGCACCTGCAGACTGGGTTTTTGCGATTCGTGCACAAGGACCCCCAGGTCCCTCTGCAGCGTCGCATGCTGCAGCTTTTCGCCATTTAAATAATAATCCTTCCTACTATTAGTGGATAACCTCACATTTGCTAACATTATACTCCATCTGCCAGGGCCTTGCCCACTCACTCAACCTATCCAGATCTCTCTGCAGACTTTCTGTGCCTTCCATGCAATTTGCTTTTCCACTCATCTTCGTGTCATCAGCAAATTTTCTTACCCTGCACTCAGCCCCTTCCTCCAGATCGCCTGTGTAAATGGTAAACAGTTGAGCCCCCAGCACCGATCCCTGCGGCACTCCACTAGTCACCAGCTGCCAACCAGAATAGCACCCATTGATTCCAACTCTCTGCTTCCTATTAGACAATTAATCCCCTATCCACGCTAATACCTCATCCCCAATTCCGTGCACCCTAACCTTTTGCAGCAACCTTTTGTGAGGTACCTTAACAAATGCCTTCTGGAAATCTAAAAACACCACACCCACCAGTTCCCCTCTGTCTACCACACTAGTCACATCCTCATAGAAATCCAATAAATTTGTTAAACATGACTTCCCCTTCACGAATCCATGCTGCGTCTGCTTGATCAAATCGTTCTCTTCTAGGTGTCTTGCTATTTCTTCCTTGATGACGGATTCTAGCATTTTTCGAATTATGGACATTAAGCTAACCGGCTTATAATTCCCTGCCTTTGGTCTGCTACTTTTTTTTAGCAGCGGCATAACATTAGCTGTTTTCCAATCTTCCGGCACTTCCCCAGAGTCCGGCAAATTTTGGTAAATAGTTATTAAGGCATCCGCTATCACCTCTGCCATTTCTTTCAGAACTCTGGGATGCATTCCATCAGTCCCAGGGACTTGTCTATCTTCAGTCCCGTTAGTCTATCAAGCACTGCCTCTCTAGTGACAGTAATTGCATTAAAGACCTCATCTCCTACCATCCTGCTATGTGTAATATTTAGTAAGCTATTTGTGTCCTCCTCCATGAATACAGACACAAAAAACTTAGTTAAAGCCTCAGCCATTTCCTCGTTACCCACCGCTAAATCCCCTCTCTCGTTCTCCAAGGGTCCAATAGTCACTCTAGCCAGTCTCCTCTTCTTTATATATTTGTAAAAACTTTCACTATCATTTTTTATATTTAGAGCTCGTTTAGCTTCATACTCTAGTGTTTTAGTGCTGATCCATGCCATCTTAGTGCTGCTACAACTTTATGTGGCCTCCCACTACATTTTGATGTTTCCCCAGGAAATACTTCGGAGAAGGAGGTGGCCAGCTAACTCCTGCACCCCGCCATAGAGGTTTACAGCGTGGAAACAGGCCTTTCGACCCAACTTTTCCATGCAGCTTTTTTTTTAAACCCTAAGCTAATCCCAATTCCCACATTTGGCCCATATCCCTCTATATCCATCTTAACCATTTAACTGTCTAAATGCTTTTCAAAGGACAAAATTGTACCGCCTCTACTACTACTTCTGGCAGCTTGTTCCAGGCACACCACTCTCTGTGTGAAAAAATTGCCCCTCTAAACACTTTTGTATCTCTCCCCTCTCACCTTAAACCTATGCTCTCTAGTTTTAGACTCCCCTACATTTGGGAAAAGATATTCACTATCTAGCTGATCTATGCCCCTCATTATTTTATAGACCTCTACCAGTTCATCTCTTTTCTCTTACATTCCAGAGAAAGAAATTCCAGTCTATCCAATCTCTGCTTATACTCAAACTATCAAGTCCCAGTAGCATCCTAGTAAATCTTTTCTGCACTCTTTCTAGTTTAATAATATCCTTTCTATACTAGAGTGACCAGAACTGTGCACAGTATTCCAAGTATGGCCTTACCAATGTTTTGTATAACTTCAACAAGACGTCCCCAAGTCCTGTATTCAATGTCCTGACCAATGAAACCAAGCATGCTGAATGCCCTCCTCACCACTCTGTCCACCTGTGACTCTACTTTCAAGGGGCAATAAATCTGTACCCCTTGATCCCTTTGTTCTGCTCTATAATTCTTCCCAATGTCCTACCATTAACTGAGTAAATCCTGCCCTGGTTCAATCTACTAAAATGCATCATCTCGGATTTATCTAAATTAAACTCCATCTGCCGTTCATCAGTCCACTAGCCCAGTTGATCAAGATCCCATTGCAATCCTAAATAACCTTCTTCACTGTCCACTCTGCCACCAAACTTGGTGTCATCTGCAAACTTACTAACCATGCCTTCTATATTCTTATTCAAACCACTAATATAAATGACAATTAACAGTGGACCCAGCACTGATCCCTGAGTTTGAAAAACAACCCTCTACAAACATCTTCTGTCTTCTGTCATCAAGCCAATTTTGTATCCATTTGAGTATCTCACCCTGGATCCCATGAGATTTAACTTTATGCAACAAACTACCCTGTGGTATCTTGTCAAAGGGTTTGCTAAAGTTCATGTAAACAACATCAACTGCACTGCCCTCATCTATTTTCTTGGTTATCTCTTCAAAAAACTCAATCAAATTTATGAGACAAGATTTTCCACCCACAAAGCCATACTGACTGTCCCTAATTAGTCCTTGCCTCTCTAAATGCTGTAGATTCTGTGACTCAGAATACCTTCCAACAACGTACTCGCTACAAAACTGAGACTCATCAGCCCGTTGTTCCAGGCTTTTCCTTGCAGCCCTTTTAAACAAAAGCACAGCATTTGCCACTCTACAATCTTCAGACACCTCACCTGTGACTGTCAATAATTCAAATATCTCTGGTAGGGGACCCGCAATTTCCTCCTTAGCCCCCTACAATATCCTGGGATACACTTCATCAGGTCCTGGGGATTTATCAAACTTGATGCGCTTTAAGGCTTCCAGCACCTCCTTCTCTGTTATGTTAACTCCTCAAGACATCATTATTATTTCTCTGTGGTCTGTGATAACCCTATCCTTTAGAAGGCGCGGCGCTTGAGGACCCTGACCGGCTTCCAGGTGTCAGGGATGTATCCATGGCATTCTGTTCATTCCAGTACCTTTGAGTTGCCCCAATGTCAGTAAGGAGGAAGTCAGAAGGCGCAGCCACAGCTGCAGTCTCTTGGGTGGAAGGTTCAAGCCCTTTCTCTTTTCTCGGGATTCTTGAGTCACTCCATGGGATAGCAGTGCTTCTGCAGTGAGCTCCAGCATCACCTGGCACTGTCATACCTGGAGGATCGCTTGCGTTCTTACCATGTGTTCCAGCTTTCTGTGGTGGCCCTCTGTGTCAGGAGCCACCTGTCAATGGCAGCAGCAAGTGCCTTTGAAACTGGGCCACCTCTACAGCCCTCTATAAGTGATCCATGTTCTTAAGGGCCGCAGCCATAACCCGCTGTGTCTCAGCAATGTCCTGCTAGATCTCCTGCAAGCTCTTGAGCCTTTTGGTCACAGGCTGCAAAATCTCGATTAGCCTCTTGAGGCTCTGAGCTGTGGCCTGCTGTGACTCAGCTGTGGCCCTCTGGGATTCTACTGTGGCCTGCTTGAGACTCAGCCATTGTTTGGAACTTGCCACTGATGGTGAGGACTCCCTGCTCCAGGTTTTCCAACAGACATCAATGATGCAATGATGTTGCAATGATGGCCTCGGAACCACACAAGGTATGCAATAGCTGGTCAGCCTGAAAGCTTTGGGACTCCTCCCAATGGCTTCGCAGTCAGTCCAATGCGGCTATTAGCCCCCCCTTGCGTCCCATGGCTGTGTTGCTGCATCTCAAGCAACCGAGGAGAAGTGATCACAGAGGCCAGCATGTAGCCTGGAGCCAACTAAGCCTTCACCTCCAGCAGGTCCCAAATGCCAGAAACCTGGGACGTTCCCTCCTCTATCTGATGTATATCAGCAGATGTGGTGGGCACAGCAGAGAGTGACCCAGATGTCTCACCGCTTACTTGACCTAACAATGTGAGAATCGCTGGGATGGCGAGTTGGAAGGTAGAAGCTGACACAAATCTGGTCTGCCTCGAAGGTCGCTTCATCTGCTTCCTCCGAGGAGTCTTCCAAGCTGTCAGGGACAGGATGGCTGGCAGCAGCTGTGCGTGTGTGTGTGTGTGTGTGTGTGTGCGCGTGCGGGGGGGCGGGGAGAGAATGCCCGACAGCCCAGGCATGTTAGGTTCCCTTCTTGCAACGTGACACAAGACTAAGTGCAAAGGAGGGAGAGGAATCTGGGCTGCACGCAATTTACTTGAGACTTCTCCAACAAACAGCAAAAGGCCGCTGTGTCTCAGCACTGTCCTGCTGATACCACTCTGAAAGACATACTGGTTAGATGCATTGACCATATTAAATTCTCCCTCAAGTGTACACAAACGGAGTGTGATGACTAGGGGAATTTCATAGTAATTTCAATGCAGTGTTAATGTAAGCCTACTTGTGATACTCATAAACTTTAAACTTTAAATAAACTTTTAAACTTAAACAAATGGAGGATTGGCCAGTGCTTACTTCTAATGCTCCAGCCTGACCCTGCAGTCACTAATGGCCTACATCCACTCCTTTCTCATAATCTCTAATGCCTGTTCCTTAAAGGGGTGAGGACATGGATTTCAGGCACACTACTCCCTGTCTTTGCCCTAATTGCCTTTGGCAATTATGGGTATTCTTCTCCAGTGAGAACAGAAGGAGCCTTATAGAATCTGATGGCACGAGTCAAAGAACAAAGAACAGTACAGCATAAGAAACAGGACTTTTGGCCCTCCAAGCCTGTGCTACTCATTGTCCAAACAGACTATTTGTTTGTATCCCTCCATTCCCAGTCTGCTCATGTAACTATCCAGGTAAGTCTTCTTACTGCTGTCTGCATACTAGTTTCCTTGAACATATGTAACAGAACCTACAAGGCAGCAAGTTATCTTAGATCTGGTACTGTGTAACGAGTGACAGAGTAGTGGAAAACATTTTCCATTGTTATTACCTCTCGCATGAAGGGCATTCTTTGCCAATTCTGTAAACATCCTTGCTTTGTCCGCTGCATTAATTTCATCAAACAAAACTCTTTATAATTAACATTGATGACGAACTGGCAGATTTGTGCTGGCAGGAAAAGCCTCAATTTCATCAGGAGTCAATCTCTTTAGTCAGTCTCCTGTGATGTGCGGAGTATACTGAATAAAGAACAATTGTCATTCTTCAAAGTACATTACAGCTAACAGATTGAACTTTTCTCTAATGAGTTGACCAAGAGCTCAAGAGATGAAAGTGTCAAGTCCTCTGCACCACTCAGTTTTTTGATCCCACCTAATGCCAGTGTCATCAGAGATGTGTGGAGGATGCCTTTAGTTTTTTCTTCATTCTTTGTGTTGTTGGAAAGGCCAGCATTCAAGCAAGACAGCTGTTAATACTACTGCCTCGCAACACCAAAGACCTAGGTTTAATTCTTGGCTTCTGTAGAATTAGGGATCTTCTTGTGAGGGATCCTCTTGGGATGAGTGATCATAGTATGGTTGAATTTCTGATGCAGATGGAGGATGAGAAAGAAAGGTCCTGAATAAGTGTCCTCTGTTTGAACACAGGGGAGTATGATAAGATGAGGGCAGAATTGGCAATATAGATTGGGGGCGCAGATTGATTGGACAGCTGAGGAACAATGGAAGATCTTTAAGGAGATCTTTTTCAGTACTCAGCAGAAATATATTCCGATGATACAGAAGGAGTGTAAGAGAAGAGATAAGCAGCTGTGGTTATCGAAGGAAATAAAGGAGAGTATTAAATTAAAAGCTGATGCGTTCAGAGCAGCTAAAATTAGAAGATTGGGAAAGATTTAAAAAAAACAAAGAATAACTAAGAAAGCAATAAAGCAAAGATAGAGTATGAAGCTAAACCAGCTCTAAATATAAAAAATGATAGTAAAAGTTTTTACAAATATATAAAGAAGAGGAGACTGATTAGAGTGAATGTTGGACCCTTGGAGGACGAGAGGGGGGGTTTAGCGGTGGGTAATGAGGAAATGGCTGAGGCTTTAAATAGGTTTTTTGTCTGTCTTCACGGAGGACACAAAAAGCTTGCCGAATATTAAAGGTAGCAGGATGGTAGGAGATGAGGTCTTTAATGCAATTACTGTCATTGGAGAGGCAGTGCTTGATAGACTAACGGGACTGAAGGTAGACAAGTTCCTGGGACTGATGAAATGCATCCCAGAGTTCTGAAAGAAATGGCAGAGGTGATAGCGGATGCCTTAATAATTATTTACCAAAATTCGCCAGACTTCGGGGAAGTGCCGGAAGATTGGAAAACAGCTAATGTTATGCCGCTGCTAAAAAAAAGTAGCAGACCAAAGGCAGGGAATTATAAGCCGGTTAGCTTAACGCCCGTAATTTGAAAAATGCTAGAATCCGTCATCAAGGAAGAACTTCTACAGAAAATGCAGATGTGTGGAATAGAGGGTGATTTAGCTAATTGGATTAGAAATTGGCTGGCAGATAGAAGACAGAGGGTGGTGGTTGATGGGAGATATTCATCGCGGAGTTCGGTGACGAGTGGTGTGCCTCAGGGGTCTGTTTTGGGGCCCCTGCTGTTTGTAATTTTTATAAATGATCTGGATGAGGGTATTGAGGGATGGATCAGTAAATTTGCAGATGATACTAAAGTTGGTGGTGTGGTAGATAGTGAAGAGGGGTGTTTTAGTTTACAGAGTGACTTGGACAAGTTGCAGAGCTGGGCCGAGAGGTGGCAAATGGAGTTTAATGTGGAAAAGTGTGAGGTAATGCACTTTGGCAGGAACAATAAATGTGTAGAGTATAGGGCTAATGGTAGGGCTCTTAATAGTGTTGAGGAACAGAAGGATCTTGGTGTATGTGTCAATAGATCCCTGAAAGTAGGCAGTCAAGTGGATAAAGTTGTTAAGAAGGCATATGGAGTCTTAGCTTTTATTGGTAGGGGGATTGAATTTAGGAGCCGCAGCATCATGTTGCAACTGTACAAAACTCTAGTGCGGCCGCACTTGGAGTATTGTGTGCAGTTCTGGTCGCCACATTATAAGAAAGATGTGGAGGCATTGGAGAGGGTACAGAGGAGGTTTACTAGGATGTTGCCTGGTATGGAGGGCAGGTCCTATGAAGAGAGGTTGAAGGATTTGAGGTTGTTTTCGTTAGAAAGGAGGCGGCTAAGAGGGGATCTTATTGAACATATAAGATGATTAGAGGTTTAGATAGGGTGGACAGTGATAGCCTTTTTCCTAGGATGGAGAAAGCTAGCACGAGGGGACACAGCTTTAAATTAAGGGGTATGAGTTATAGGACGGATATCAGAGGTAGGTTCTTTACTCAAAGAGTGATTAGGGAGTGGAATGCCCTGCCTGCAGCTGTTGTAGATGCGCCAAGTTTGGTGGCGTTTAAGAGGTTAGTTGATAAGTATATGGATGAGAAGGGAATGGTTTAGTTAGGAGGGGCATTGCTTTTTATTTTGGTCGGCACAACATCGAAGGCCGAAGGGCCTGTTCTGTGCTGTATTGTTCTATGTTCTATGTTCTATGTTCTAAATAGCAAGACACCTAGAAAAGAACAGTTTGATCAAGCAGATGCAGCATGGATTCGTGAAGGGGAAGTCTCGTTTAACAAATTTATTGGATTTCTATGAGGATGTGACTAGTGTGGAAGACAGAGGGGAACTGGTGGATGTGGTGTTTTTAGATTTCCAGAAGGCATTCGTTAAGGTACCTCACAAAAGGTTGCTGCAAAAGATTAGGGTTCACAGAACTGGGGGTAAGGTGTTAGCGAGGATTGAGGATTGGTTGTCTAACAGGAAGCAGAGAGTTGGAATCAATGGTTGCTTTCTGGTTGGTAGCTGGTGACTAGTGGAGTGCCGCAGGGATCGGTGCTGGGGCCTCAACTGTTTACCATTTACACAGGCGATCTGGAGGAAGGGGCTGACTGTAGGGTAACAAAATTTGCTGATGATACAAAGATGAGTGGAAAAGCAAATTGCGTGGAAGACATAGAAAGTCTGCAAAGAGATCTGGATAGACTGAGTGAGTGGGCGAGGACATTAGCAAATGTGAGGTTATCCACTTTGATAGAAGGATTATTATTTAAAGGGCGAAAAGCTGCAGCATGTTACAGTGCAGAGGGACCTAGAGGTCCTTGTGCACGAATTGCAAAAACCCAGTCTGCAGGTGCAGCAGGTGATCAAGAAGGCAAATAGAATGTTGGTCTTTATAGTGAGGGGGATAGAATATAAAAGCAAGGAGGTCTTGCTGCAACTGTACAGGGCACTGGTGAGGCCGCAACTGCGTGCAGTTTTGGTCACCTCATTTGCAAAAGGATATATTGGCTTGGAGGAAGTACAGAGAAGGTTCACCAGGCTGATACCGGAAATGAGGGGGTTAACCTATGAAGAGAGATTGAATAGACAGGGCCTGTACTCGTTAGAGTTTAGAAGGCTGAGGGGGGGATCTTATAGATACATATAAGATAATGAAGGGGCTAGATAGGATAGAGATAGAGAGATTCTTCCTGCTTAGAAAGGATAGCAGAACTAGAGGGCACAGCCTCAAAATAAAGTGGGGGTACGGGGGAAGCAGTTTAGAACAGAGTTAAGGAGGAACTTCTTCACTGAAAGAACGGTGAATCTCTGGAATTCTCTGTCCATTGAAGTGGCGGGGGCTACCTGGCTGAATATATTTAAGTCACAGGTAGATAGATTTCTGATAGACAAGGGAATTAAGGGTTATGGGGAGAAAGTGGGAAAGTGAGACTGATCTACTTCAGATCAACCATGATCTTGTTGAAAAGTGGGCGGAAGCTCGAAGGGCTAGATGGCCTACTCCTGCTCCTATTTCTCACGTTCTTATGTTCTTGAACTATACCAGCATGTCCGTCTCCACCACCCTACTTGGCAATGCATTCTAGGCCCCCCACCACCCTCTAGTGTAAAAAACATCCCTCTGATATCTGAGTTAAATCTTCTCACCTTGAGCCTGTGACCCCTTGTGATTGTCACCTCCGACGTGGGAAAAAGCTTCCCACTGTTCGCTCTATCTATACCCTTCATAATCCTGCAGGGTTTCAGGGGGTAGCAGTCAGAAGGCAATGGTTGTGGGGTGGGGGCTAAACAAAGGAGGTGCTTGGGGATCAGGAACACAAAATGGGCAGGGTACTGGGGGTGGGAATGGTCTGGGGGTCATTTAGAGGGAAAGTGCTAAATGAGGTGCAACACTCACCCTTGCTGCCCAAATGAGGTCGTTCAGTTTTTTTGCAGCACTGTTTCCCGCTTCTTCTGGCCAGTGCCCTGGCATTAATACATGCTGCCTCCCAGGCTGCATTTCCATCCCTTCCTCTGGGACGGTATCCTGCAGGAAGGAAGAGGGTGAACTGCCTTGCCTCCATTGCCTCCAGCAACCTGGCCAAATCAGCGCCTTCCTGGACATCATTTCTTTCTGCACTGCTTGCCTGTCTGTCCATCCTTGGACTTTTCATGGAGTTGTCTCTTGCTAGGATAGATAAGCTGCAGGCAGTTTGGGCAAATTATGCATTAGAGAATTCCAGCAAGTTTAATGCAGTTTGACCTGTTATCTTTGAGGGGAAACAATTTAATACTTACAGGTGTGCTGATGGACTGGGGTGGATATGTGCCTCTTAGATGACAGGGGACAAGGGAGAGAGAGGGTCACGTCACTCAGCCATCAGGACGCAGGGGATGATGAGACCATGTGCAAGGGAGTCAAGTGGAGGAGGGGCGGGGTGGGGAGTTAAGGAAGTCAATAACATTGCAAGAGGGGGAAGCTATATCCAACCTGGTGGGGAGGGTGGGGAGGGTGGGGGGGAGGGTGGGTTCTGCCAGCAGAGATATTTTTCCACTTTTCCTGAGCATACACAGTTTGTATGCTTCAATCTGAGCTGCAGGCTTTCTGGGGAATTAGGCCCCACCCTCTGCCTCTCACAACTAAAAATGGTCCAGCCCATATTTTCATGACTAAGTGCATATGATTTGATGTGAAAATTCACCCGAAAAACAAATCGAGGAACTCTCTCATTTTCAAGGTAGCTGGACACTTAGAACAACTCTTGTAAAATTCCACCTATAAACTCAGCCTGTTAATTTAAAAATGATACTGGAACATCAGGCTGAAAAGAAAATGTTAACTGAACTTAAATTAGAACTTCAAAATGACAAGGTAATCACTGTTGCTCGAACAGAATTAAATAAAGCTCAAACTCAGTTGAATCCGCAGCTCATCTCTGAAACTTCTAACTCTAAAATCTAATATGAATTCGTCCAAGTGGAGTAAAAGAGTTAAGGTTTACAACTCAATACATACAAACACTGTTCCTATAATTCCCAAACTGCACCCATCCTGTTGATCACTCAGAGTATATACCCATGTTTGTGGATGATCAATTCCATAATGGCAGATCTCAGTTCCAAAGTTCTGTGAAATTCTGGGAGGCAAAACCTGAGCAATTTCTGATCTTCCATTACAATGGCCTGTTTTCTTCACTGCCATCAGTTGAAATTTAAATGCTGGCTTCTTTTTAAGCTAAATGTGCTCTTTCTGAAAGGCTGGCTACAGAATGCAACCACCAAGGGACTGGTTCCCAGACTCCTGACAGAATCAGGATAGGTGTGTGAATGCTCTAGGGAATGTCAATATATCCTAAGTGAAGGATATCCTAAATTGCATTAAAGTAACAAGCCCCCGGGGCTGAATGGGGTCCATTCCAAGTTACTGCGGGAAGCAAAGAAAGAAATAGCTGGGGCCTTAACAGATATCTTCATATCCTATTTGGTCACAGATACAGGTTCAAGGTGAGAGGGACAAAGTTTTATAGGAGATGTGTGGGGAAACTTTTTCAGAAGAGTGGTGAGTGCCTGGAACACGCTGCCAAAGGAAGTGATAGAAGCAGGTACATGAGCAGCATTTAAAAGGCAGCTGGATGTGTACATGAATAGGAATGGGATAGAGGGATAAAGACTGAGTCAGGGCAGAAGGTTTCTTCATCAGTTTAGTTAGGGCATCATGATCGGTGTGTGCCTAGAACAGCTAAGGGCCTGTTCCTTGCTGAATTTTTCTTTATTCGTTGTGCTTTGATCAATCACTTTTAAACCAACTTCTATTCTTGCTGAATCGGAGTTTTGCATGAACTTCTGTTGTTTATTCTTTCACCATCCTTTGTCTTGTCATTACTAGTCAGCAGATAGATCACAACAATAAATTGGATTATAACCAGCGTATGTGACAATTCATATCCAAGGACTTATACCAACAGTTTCCCAATTTAACAATTATTCCCACCATGGAATAGTTTACATGTTTTATATATCTTTCCCAACCTCATTTCTCTGCCATTTCTCTATTCTCCATTATGAATTGTCATGACTCTGCCTGTAATGAACCCATGCCAAATGCTTCTTTTTTTATATACCTGTAAAGACGTTTGGAGTCCTGTTTTTTGCTTAATCGCATTCATATTCAATTCTCCATTTATTGCTTTCTTGGCCTTCCTTTACTGTATTTTAAAAATCTCCCATTTCTCAGTTTACTTCTACTTCTGGCAACTTAAGACTTTCTTTTAATCATATCCAGTCCTTAATTTCTTTTGTTAGCCATGTTTGATTGGCTTTTTTCATGTTCATGCATCTTGAAAGAATGCATAGCTGCTATAAGATGTGTAATAATTCATTGAAGACTATCCATTGTGAATCCACATTCATACTTTTTAATATATTTTCCTAATCCACCTCAGCCAAAATTTCCCACATCCCTTCATAATTTACTTATTCAGCTGTAACACCCACTATTTAAGAAGGGTTGTTGAGATGAGCCAGGGAACAACAGACCAGTGAACCAGTGAAGACTCACATCAGTAGTAGGGAAACTATTGGAAAAAATTCTGAAGGAAAGTATCCACTCTTGGAGAGGCAAAGCTTGATCAGGGATAGTCAACATGGCTTTGTCAGAGGAAGCTCATGCCTAATGTGACAAAAGTTTGATTGTATTTTTTGAAGAGCTGACCAGATGTGTGGATGAGGGTGGTTGATATAATTTATATGGATTTCAGCAAAACCTTTGACAAGGTCACATATGGGAGTTTTATAAAGAAAATAAGTTCACATGGAAGAAAAAGCAATTTGATAAAATCCAGAGAACATGCAGACTGCACACACACAGTGACCCAAGCTGTAATTGAAGCCGGGTCCCTAGTGCTATGAAACCGCAGTGCAAACTAATAGGAAAGTACGATGAGGTAGAGCAGCATGTTGTCATTTGGAAACTTAACCTGTGTGTTCAGATGATGTGGCAGCTTGTAGCTAAAGTCCTTGGGCAACACAGGTAACAGCAGGAGAAGGAAGAAAAGCCATTGCAGACGAGTCATCGTCAGTACAGTGTAGAAAAGGCCCTTTGGCCAATCAATTCTGCAAGGACAATAACTATAACTAAAGTCACGCTAGAAAGATAAATGCACAAGCATATAACTGCTAATAGAACATTACAGTGCAGTACAGGCCCTTCGGCCCTCGATGTTGCACCGACCAATGCAACCAATTTTATGACCCTCTAACCTAAACTATTCCAATGCTATCCATATACGCAGGGATACGCAGCATGGATTTGTTAAGGGGAGGTTGTGCCTTACAAATCTGGTAGAACTTTTTTGAGGAGGTGACGAAAACGGCAGACAAAGGGCAAGCCGTTGATGTCGTCTATATGGATTTCAGTAAGGCGTTTGACAAAGTCCCTCTTAGGAGGTTATTTGAGAAGGTCAAGGCTAATGGGATACAAGGACAGGTAGGTAGATGGATAAGTAACTGGCTTGGTAATAGGAGACAGAGAGTAATTGTGGAAGGATGTTTCTCTAGTTGGAGGTCGGTCACTAGTGGTGTGCCGGAGGGCTCGGTACTGGGACCTCTTCTATTTGTAAGATATATAAATGACTTGGAAGAGGGAGTAAGTGGAGTGATCAGCAAGTTTGCAGACGATACAAAGATGGCTGGACTTGCGTATAGTGAGGAGCATTGTCAGGCGATGCAGCAGGACATAGATAGGCTGGTAGCTTGGGCAAACAGATAGCAGATGGAATTCAATCCTGATAAATGTGAGGTGATGCATTTTGGGAGAAAGAATGTTAGGGGGAGGTATATGATAAAGGGTAGACCTATTAAGAGTATAGAAATGCAGAGGGACCTGGAGGTGCAGGTGAACACATCTCTGAAGGTGGCAGAGCAAGTGGAGAAGGTTGTGAAGAAAGCATATAGTATGTTAGCCTTTATAGGAAGGGGTATAGAGTACAAGAGCTGGCCTTTAATGTTGCAGTTGTATAAAACGTTGGTTGGACCTCATTTGGAATGCTACGTCCAGTTCTGGTCAGCTTACTACCGGAAGGACGTGGAGACTCTGGAGAGAGTGCAGAGCAGGTTTATCAGGATGCTGCCTGGTATGGAAGGTCTGAGTTACGAGGAGAGATTAAGCAAATTGGGACTGTTTTCCTTAGAAAGACGTAGACTTAGAGGAGATCTAATAGAGGTGTACAAGATTATGAAAGGGATAGATAGAGTAAACAGGGTTAAGCTTTTTCCTAAGATGGACTCAAATAGCACAAGGGGTCATGGGCTTAGGGTGAGGGGGGTAAGGTATAATTTGGATGCTAGAGGGAGTTTTTTCACACAGAGGGTGGTGGAGGTATGGAATGCGCTGCCAAGGAAAATGGTGGAGGCAGGCATTCTGGAGTTATTTAAGAAATACTTAGATGGGCACATGAAAGAATGGGAATGGAGGGGTATAGAAAATGGATTTAAAATAGGGATCATGAGCCTTGGGAGTCCCTGGGAAGTATATAAATAGATGATGATATTGATGTACTTGTTTTTATCCTACAGGTGCTTTGGTCCACCTTGTGGCTAGCTGATAGAAGACAGAGGGTGGTGGTTGATGGGAAATATTCAACCTGGAGTGAAGTTACAAGTGGTGTACCTCAAGGATCTGTTTTAGGGCCACTGCTGTTTGTCATTTTTATAAATGACCTAGATGAGGGTGTAGAGGTTGGATTAGTAAATTTGCTGACGATACCAAAGTGGGGGGAGTTGTAGATAGCGAGGATGGATGTTACAGTTTGCAGAGGGACATAGATAGGTTGCAGAGCTGGGCCGTGAGGTGGCAAATGGAATTCAATACGGATAAGTGTGAGGTGATTCACTTTGGTAGGAATAACAGGCATATGAAATATAGGGCGAATGGAAGGACCCTTAATAGTGTTGTCGAGCAGAGGGATCTTGGGGTACAAGTACATAGCTCTTTGAAAGTTGGCACCCAGGTTGATAAAGTTGTTAAGAAGACATACGGTGTGTTAGCTTTTATTGGTAGAGGGATTGAATTTAGGACCGTGAGGTTATGTTACAACTGTACAAAACTCTGGTGCGGCCGCACTTGAGTATTGCGTACAGTTCTGGTCGCCGCATTATAAGAAAGATGTGGAAGCATTGGAAAGGGTGCAGAGGAGGTTTACCAGGATGTTGCCTGGTATGGTGGGAATGCCTTATGAGGAAAGGCTGAGGGATCTGAGGTTATTTTCATTAGAGAGAAGAAGGTTACGCAGTGACCTAATTGAGGCGTATAAGATGATCAAAGGACTGGATAGGGTGGATAGTGAGAGCCTTTTTCCTCGGATGGTGATGACCAACACGATGGGACATAACTTTAAATTAAGAGGTGGTAGTTATAGGACGGATGTCAGAGGCAGGTTCTTTACACAAAGGGTGGTGAGAGCGTGGAATGCCCTGCCTGCAGCAGTTGTGGACTCGCCTACTTTGGGGGCATTCAAATGTTCGGTGGATAGGCATATGATGATATTGGAATAGTTTAGGTTAGAGGGTCCACTGGCCGGCGCAACATCGAGGGCCGAAGGGCCTGTACTGCGCTGTAATGTTCTATGTTCTATGTTGTCTAACGAGGGGCATACACGCAATGGGTCGTGAGAGGGCTGCTCTTGGATTTTTTTCACGAGTATCCTAGTGCTTCACGTCATTAGTGTACGCTTGACCTGGACCATTTGATGGGCATCACGATAGCTCAGTGACTATCACTGTGCTGTGCAGATACATGTATTTGGGCCTGTGTCTGTGGGAGTTTGCACATTCTCCCCATGCTTGCGTGGGTTTTCTCCAGGTGCTTCGGTTTCCTCCCACATCCCAAAGATGTGCTCTTAGGCTAATTGGCAAAACAAATTCTCCCTAAATTGTCTCAAATTTGGTTTTTAATCCATAGATCTATAAACATGGACAGGGATCGCGGGTAGAGGTGGGAACATGGGAGTGGCGGTGCGGGCTTGTTGGGCCTGTTTCCCGTGCTGTTTTGTTCCTTGTTCGTTGTTATTCTCTCTAATGAAAATAACCTGAAGTCCCTTAGCCTTTCCTCATAAAATCTACCCACCATACCAGGCAACATCCTGGTAAACCTCCTCTGCACCCTTTCCAATGAATCCACATCTTTCTTATAAAGTGGCGACCAAAACTGTACGCAATACTCGAAGTGCGGCCACACCAGAGTTTTGTACAGTTGCAACATGACATCTCGGCTCTGAAATTCAATCCCTCTACCAATAAATGCTAATGCACTATACGCCTTCTTAACAATTTTATCAGCTTGAGTACCAACTTTCAGGGATCTATAATGTGTACACCAAAATCTCTCTGCTCATCTACACTAGTAAGAATCCTGCCATTAACCCTATATTCTGCACACATATTACTCTTACCAAAGTGAATCACCTCACACTTTTCCACATTAAACTCCATTTGTCACCTCTCGGTCCAGGTTTGCAACTTATCTATGTCCCTCTGCAAACTGTAACATCCATCCTCACTATCTACAACTCCTCCGACCTTGGTGTCGTCAGCAAATTTACTAACCCATCCCTCTACCCCCTCATCCAGGTCATTTATAATGACCTTTCCTTATCCTCAATATATACTATAGCAGCTTTCACAAATATTTACAGCATTGACACATATGTATTCAATCATGATGAGAGGAAGCAGTGGCATAGATGTATTGTCATTCAATTCAGAGACCCAAGATAAAGTTCTGGCGACCTGGAGTCCAATCTCACCATGGCAAATGGGGGAAATCTGAATTCAATAAATATTTAGAACTATATCAACTGTTGTCAAAACACATCTGGTTCATTAATGTCCTATAGGGATATCCTTATCTGTAGTGGACCTGGCCTTGGGTAGCCTGTGTGGAATTTGCACATTCACCCCATATCTATGTGGGTTTCTGTCAAGTGCTCTGGCTTCCTCCCACAGTCCAAAAATATGCAGGTTAGGTGGAATGGCCATGAAAAAATTCCCCTTAGCCCATGGTTGCTAGGATAGAGTGGGAAGGACGGTTAGTGGGGGTGGTCAGAGATGCAAGGAAGATAGGCTGGAAGAGTCAAATTCATCATGGTACAATATTTAGACTTTTAAAGGCTTTCAACAAGGTCCCACACAGCAGACTACAATGTAAAGTTAAAGCGCATGGGATTGCAGATAATGTCTTGAGATGGATAGAAAGCTGGTTAGCAAATAGGAAGCGAAGAATTCATATGGATGGGTCTTTTTCTGACTGGCAGGCAGTGACTAGTGGCACACCACAAGGATCTGTGCTCGGACCCCAACTGTTCTCATATATCAATGATTTGGAAGCGGGAACTGAATATATTATCTGCCAAGCTGCAGATGATACAAAGTTTTTTAGGAGGGTGAGCTGTAAAGAAGGTGCAGAAATGTTTCAGCATGATTTGGACAGGCTGAGTGTGTGCTTAGCAGATGCAGTACAATGTGGATAAATGTGACGTTATCCATTTTGACAAAAATAGCAGGAAGGCAGATTATTACTTGAATGGGTGTAAATTGAGAGGTGAATACTCAGCAAGACCTTGGTTCCTTCGTGCACAGTCACTGAAAAGTTAGTGTGCAGGTACAGCAGGCAGTAAAGAAGCCAACAGGCACGTTGGTCTCCACTGCAAGAGAACTTGGGTATAAAAAATAGAGGTGTTTTACTGTAATAGTATATGACGTTGGTATGGTCATACATGGAGTATTGAGTGCAGTTTTGGTGTCCTTATCTGAGGATGGATGTCCTTGCTAAAAAACTGAATGAGGAGAAATTTTTTCACCCATGGGGTGGTGAATAGTGAATTCATTACTACAGAAAGTAGTTGAGGCCAAAATGTTATCCAATTTCAAGAAATTAGATTTAGCTTTTGGGGCTGAAGGGATCAAGGGATATGGGAGGAAGAGGGATCAGGATATTGAATTCCATGATCAGATTTGACAGGCTGAATGGCCTCCTTCTTCACTGTAGAATTCTATGATTCTCTGATGCAAATGAATGGTGGAGCAGACTCGAAGAACCGAATGGCGTACTGCTGCCTCTAATTTCTGGTTTTTAAATGGCTGATCAAGCCACTTAGGGATAGGCAACAAATGATGATCCAGACAGCAATGCCCACTTCCCATGACTGAATAAAAAAAGTTCTTCAGATTTGTTCATTTCTCAGCTAAGCCACTAGGTGGGAGCACATACTGGAACAGAAAGATGAAAATGGAAATATTAAGCCTGTTTACATCTTGGCAGATGAATTCCATAACATCACAGGAGTTATTCAAATTGTCCTTTACAACTTCCTGTTCATTTATGTTTAGCTGCAGACAAGCTAAAGCTAAAAGTGCAAAATAGGTGCCATCTACAGTCCCAGCAATAGTTGCACACTCAACAAACCTAATGTCTGCCAACAACACATCACCTGCATTTAGACACAAATGATTGGCTTCTATCTAGTTATTCAGTTTTTATCTAGTTTGGGAAAATTACTGGAGTGACAGTTCAAATGAGAAGGTGCAACTCCGATGACGAGCTCTTAAAGCACTAATGAATAAATGGACTACATGGATACTTAATTTTGGCTTTATACATTGTAGTTATACACACTGCAAGACCAAGAAGGATCTAACCGAGATGATTTTATAGTTTAGCATTCAGTATACTCAAGACAGGTAAGTAACTAGATGCCCAGGCTGTGTACTGTTTTGGCCTCCGTATATGAGAAAGGATGCTCTTGCTTAGAAAGTACAGCAAAGATTTACCAGACTGATTCATGGGATGGTGGGACTGGCATATGAGGAGACATTGAATCGGTTCGGATTACATTCGCTGGAGTTTGAAAAATGAGAGGGGATCTCGTAGAAACTTATAAAATTCTAACGGAACTAAATAGAGTAGATGCAGGGAGGATGTTCCGAATGTCGGGGAATCCAGAACCTGGGGTCACAGGCTGAGAATACAGGGAAGATCATTTAGAACTGAGATGGGGAGCAATTTCTTCACCAAGTGAGTGGTAAGACTGTGGAATTCTCTATTACAGAAAGCAGTTGAGGCCAAAACATTGTATGTTTTCATAAGCAGTTATATAGAAATCGTTCTTGGGGCTAAAGCTATTAAAGGAAATGAGAGGAGGGTGTGATGGGGATATTGAGTTGTACGATCAGCTACGATCAGCAGCAGACTCCCTTAGAGGTCACTGGATCAAAACTGTCATTCCCTACCCCATAAAATTATAAGAGCAGCTTCATAAAATGGAACACAAAGGTCAACTTCATAAAGGGAACTAGGGATGGGGAATAATACAGGTCCTGCCTACAAGCGAAAACCAGATCCTGAAAATTAATTTAAAAATTAATAGAAGATTGACAATAGGGAAGTGACTTAATATATGTCACAATGCACCAGCACCTTCTCAAGGACAATTAGGGATGGGCATAAATGCCAGTACAGCCAACAATGCCCACATCCTATAAAATAATTTTTAAAATCATGGTGATTAAAAATTAAACACCTGAGAAAATGCCAAGTATAAATGGAAAAGTAAACTTGTTTTGTCACAGAACAGATTAAAATTGCCCCAAATTAAAAAGCGGGAAGTAAAGTGACAGACCAAAAACCAAAATGAAATAAAATTCTCATGAATTTGCATTCAATATGCTGAAACTGAGATGTCCACAGAATGAAACTGAACCTATTTCTACCTGATGGTCCTGAATTTTTCTCCCCACCACTCGGAACGTGTTGTTGCCTGTGTGGTGGTAAATATGTACTCTACTGAATCCAGTTGCTCCACCAGCGGGTACCCACTTCTTATTGCCATCATCGTACACCATAACAGCAGCCCGTGCCTGGCATATACTTTGTTCACTGCAAATACAGAAAAACAAAGGGTCAATTCACTTCTTGAGTAGTTTACCAGTTAGAAACTGTAATGACAAGACATCAAACTTGACTTTCTCCCCACCAAACCAACGCCCCCCCCCAACTTCACACAAGCATTGTTAGTCTAAACTGCTGCATATTTCCAGATATTTTTGTTTGTTTGTTCAGAAAATAATCATTTCAGTAAGGCAAAATGTAGTAAAATTGGTTGCAATTCAAATCTTTGGCACTGTAGCAGTGAAACATTTCAAAAATATCTCTTTGCTCTAATTGTCTACAACCGTATACTATTCAGAGTGGCTAAAAGGAAAACATACATTTTAGGTTTTACACCCCTTCACATTAAGTGACTATGCTACAATCCATGATAGCCAAATTCCTTGCAGTCTTGGAAAATAGTGTGATTGGTGGACCAAATTACCTTGATTATTGCATGCAACACGGAGGGGATCACTGAGCAGTATGCAGACAGGGAACAAAGTAGGCAACACAGATGCAGAGTTAGAGGAAGGGAAAATTAAAGAGGAAAACAAAATCAGAGTAAAGAGAGGGAAGGAACAGAATGAGGTGAAAGGACAGACAGCAAAAGGATGAACTCAATGTGGGGAAGAGAAGAAGCCTGAGGGAGAGATTGGCAACATATTAGGCAGGATTTTCCAGCTGTGCTTGTCCCAAAACTGGAAAATCCTGCTCGGGAATCCTGCCCAAGGTTAAAGGGCCTTTGCGTGGTCCGTGTCTCACCCCCTACGATTCCTGTGATGGTCAGGACGGTAGAATTCCAGCCATTAAATTTGAGAGAAGCAAAGACATGAAAAAAGGAATTGTACAAATTGGAAACTATAAGCCTTAAGTATAAGGTGATATTTACAAATTAAGCTCAAAAGAAAATCAAAATGCTAGAAGGAATTTTTTTACTAAAGATTTAAGTCTCTCAGATGAGAAGGTCTGCCCTCATAGGCCAAAGTAAAAGAATCCATGACACTATTTAAGGAGCAGAAGAGTTCAGCTTGATGTTCTGGCCAATATTTACTCCTCAGCCAACATCACTAAAACTAATCATATGGTCATTTATGCTATCGTTGTTTGTGAAGTGTGGCCATAAGGAAAATTGGCTGCTGCATTTCTGTACATACCAAACATTACATACATTTTATCAGCATTCTATTGACTATAAGCTGTTTTGGACACTCCAAGATTATTAAAAACATTATATAAATTCAAATTGTTTCTTTACTTGTGGCAACAGATTTTTACAGTTTAAAACACATCTCAATGGATTTCATAGAACATAGAACACTACAGCACAAACAGGCTCTTCAGCCCACAAGTTACACCAATCATACCCATACATAGTAGAACTATCTGTAATTCCCAATCCCATTTAATCCCATGTACTCATCCAGAAGTCTTTTAAAAGACCCCGGCACCACCTCCACCACCACTGACAGCAGCCAATTCCATTCACTCACCACTGTCTGAGTGAAAAAACTTACCCCTAACATCTCCTCTGTACTTGCTGCCCAGCACCTTAAACCTGTGTCCTCTCAGAGCGACCATTTCAACCCTGGGAAATAGCCTCCGAGAGTCCACCCTATCTATTCCCCTCAACATTTTATAAATTTCTATCAGGTCACCTCTCAACCTACATCTCTCCAGGGAGAAGAGACCTAGCTCCCTCAACCTATCTTCATAAGGCATGCCTCCCAATCCAGGCAACATCCTTATAAATCTAAATTTCAAGGAGGAACTCCTCAGGCTTTTGTTAACAAACGGAATTATTCAGTTATATGCAAAATCTAAAACAGCAATGTCAGTTTAAACTTATAAAGTAGAGATGCATACTAAATTGTGGAATCAGAGTACAGTGGCAGCATGCATACAATTGGCCGAGTGACAGACAACAGAGTAGTGGTGAATGGTTGCTTTTCAACTGGAGGAAGACATCCAGCGGGGTTCCCAGGGTCAGTATTCGGAACACTACTTTTCTTAATCTATATTAATGACCTAGTCTTAAGCGTGCAGGGTACAGCTTCAAAATTTGCAGATATACAAAATATACAAGTATTGTGACCTTTGCGAGAGATAGATTTTAAGAGGACATAGACAGTCTGGTGGTATGGGAGGCACAGTAAGAAGTTTCACAACACCAGGTTAAAGTCCAACAAGTTTATTTGATAGTAAACTCTCAAGCTTTCAGCGTTTGCTTCTTCATCAGGTGACTGGAAAGTTCTGGTCTTAACAGCATATAAAGGCACACACAGTTTACAGAATACTGATTAGAATGTGAGTCTTTACAGCTAATCAATTCTTAAAGTGCAGACAATGTGAGTGGAGATAGCATTAAGCATAGGTTAAAGAGATGTGTATTGTCTCCAGACAGGACAGTAAGTGTGATGTTGCCCAGGCAAGTCATAGAGGTTACAGGTAGTGCAACATGAACTCAAGATCCCTACTGAAGCCATCCTCATGTGTGCGGAACTTGGCTATCAGTTTCTGTTGCCTCTCATACCATGTACGGCAGGCAACAGAAATTTATTGGGGGGCAGAGGAGCAGAAGGACCTTGAAGAGGTTTACATGCACAAATCATTGAAAGTGACAACGCAGATTGAGAAAAAGATTAAAGCGGCATACAGCAGCCTGTGTGTGACAAATGGGGCTGTGATTATAATAGCAAGAAGGTTATGGTGGGAACCTGTAAAAAACACACTAGTTTCATTTAAGCTGAGATATGTGTCCAATTTTGGGCACCATGCTTTGGAAAAGTTGTGAAGGCATTAGAGAGGGTGCAGAAAGAATTTACAAGTATAGGTCTAAGGATAAGAGGTTTCAGCTTTGTCTGATATACAAGCCAAATTACTTCATTCTGTGCTAAAACCATCCTATGATTTTATGATTCTAAGTGACGCAAGATAGTAAATCCAATTTTAATCTGGATACAGATTGTAAAAATTTATTAATCATCAACATTTTTGACAACTTTCAAAAATAGTGAACCGGGTCAATCTTATTCCAAATGAACATCCATCCCCATTTGCAGGCTCCAGCAGGGCTTAACATTGATACTGGAGTAAGGCCACACTTGAATACTGTGTATAGTTCTAGTCACCCTATTATAGAAAGGATATTATTAAACTAGAAAAGATTTACTAGAACACTACTGAGACCTTGATGGTTTGAGTTATAAGGACAGGCTGGATAGAGTGGGACTTTTTTTCTCTGGAGTGTAGGAGGTTTAAGAATGATCTTACAGAGGTCTATAAAATAATGAGGGGCACAGATCAGCTAGATAGTCAGTATCTTTTCCTATTGAATTTGACAATCAGCCATGATCATAATGAATGAAGGAAAGAGCTGATGGCCTATTCCTGCTTCTAGTTTCTATGTCTAAGAGTCAACCACATTGCTGTTAGTGTGGAATCACCTGTAGTTCAAACCTGGAAAGGTACCTAAAGGACATTAGTGAACCAGATGGGTTTTTATGACAATCTACAGTGATTTCATGGTTATCATTAGACTTTTTCAGATTTCTATTGAATTCAAATTTCACCATCTGCTCAGCTCTGAAAAAAAGTCACGGTGTTTTTATCCTTGGCTTCATGATCTCCTTTAATCTCTCACATATCTCAAGAAGTTTATTTCCCCTCTGTTCATCTAATCCACAAATCTTCATTTCCTGGGAAGTCAGAAGTAAGTATTGTAGTTATACCTTTGTTGGTCTTGCCTATGTCTCCTGTTTCCATTAAGATATATATATATTGTCTGAGAGCTGATGCATTCCTCTTACCTGCTGTCTGCTGGACTCTATCTATTTTATTGAGCTAATTCTCTTCTGAATTTCACCCTTTAGTTTCTCCTGTACTTCCAAATATGTTCTCTTACACTGCATCTTCACTGTACTCCTTGTATACTTATTGTGTTGCGTTCTGCTTTAGCTCCTTTTAAGAAGTCTTACAACACCATAGTAAAATCCAACAAATTTATTTTGTAGCACAAACTTTTGGAATCTTACTTCTCCAGAATACTACCAAATAAAACTGTTGAACTTACTGTGTGGATTTTGGAGTGTAGGGTTTATGTATATTGTTTGTACACATCATCAGTGACTATCACTGTGCTGTGCAGATGCATGGATTTGGGCCTGTGTCTGTGGGAGTTTGCGCATTCTCCCCGTGCTTACGTGGCTTTTCTCCGGGTGCTCTGGTTTCCTCCCACATCCCAAAGATGTGCTCTTAGGCTAATTGGCAAAACAAAATTCTCCCTAAATTGTCTCAAATTTGTTTTTTAATCCATAGATCTATAAACATGGACAGAGATCATGGGTAGAGGTGGGAACATCGGGGTGGCGGCGCGGGCTCGTTGAGCCGAAGGACCTTTTCCCGTGCTGTTTTTGTTCTTTGTTAAAGTTTATTTTGTTAATCAAAAGTAAGGCAAATAACAAGTAACAAGTAAGTTACTATGAAATTTCCCTAGTCGCCACACTCCGGTGCCTTTTTGGGTCAATGCACCTAACCAGCATGTCTTTTAGACTGTGGGAACAAATTGGAGCACCTGGAGGAAATCCACACAGAATGTGCAAACACTACACAGACAATGGCCCAAGCTGGGAATCGAACCCAGGTCCCTGGCCCTGTGAGTCAGCAGTACTAACCACTGTGCCACCATGCTCCATCACTCTGGGTTTCTGGATTACAATTCAATCACAATATCACTACACCACTGTCCTGATTAAAATGCTGACACAGTTCAACAAAAATTGGAGTAATTTGATTTGATCAGAGATTCAGCTGATCCATTTTTAACTAGAAACACTTGAACATAATTAGGCCATTTGATCAATCATATGTTGGTCTTTTCTTTAATAGGAAAACTCAAAGGATTGTGAATCTTAGAAATTTGCAACACTAAAAAGGCTGTGGAGTTGATGAATATATTCAAAATTGTTTTGGCACGATGGCAGTCAAGGGATATGGGAAAAGATTTGGAAAGTCGAGTTGTTGTAAAACTTCAACCTTGATCTTACTGAATAGGAATGCTGGCATACTCATCCCATCTTTTATGTTCTCTGTTATTTTGTAGGTCATGGTAGTTTTACTTTAAATTCCAGGACAGAATTCACTCATCTGGGGACTGGATCCCTTGGCAAAGGTGGGAACATGGAGAGCTTGGCCACTGAAGAAGGTTTTCCTGGATTTGCTTTTCACCCAGTGAACCCAACAAATCAAACACCTTTGACATACACCAGTTAGAGCCATAGCGGTTTACACATGGAAATAGACCCTTCGGCCCAACTTGTTCATGCGTCCTTTTTTTAAAACCCCTAAGCTAGTCCCAATTGCCTGCATTTAGCCCATATCCCTCTATACCCATTTTACCCATGTAACTGTCTAAACGCTTTATAAAAGACAAAATTGTATCAACTTCTACTACTATCTCTGGCAGCTTGTTCCAGACACTCATCACCCTCGGCATGAAAAAACTGCCCCTCTGGACACTTTTGTATCTCTCCCTTCTCACCTTAAACCTAAGCCCTCTAGTTTTAGACGCCCCTACCTTTGAGAAAAGATATTGACTAGCTAGCTGATCCATGCCCCTCATTATTTTTTAACTGACTTATTATTTCTTAAACAAATGTCACAATTAAATCCAATTTTAAAACTCTGCAGTGCCAACATTCCCTAATCAGATACCTTTAAGATGAGCATATCTAATTTAGTCCACACTTCCTCAATTATCCAGTTGTTGGGCAGATGCAGTATTCAACATTAACTGCAATTCACACAAAAGTGCAATACTACTGTAATTTTTTTTAACCAATGTTGTACAGTATAACAATTCCTTTATCTATTCAAGACACACTTGAAGTGCACAAAGATTCCATCATAAATCAAGTTACAGTAACAAATTACATCACAAATGCAACATACTCCAACTGAAACAGAAATTCTCAAGTCAACTTTGCTGTTACCTCATTCCAGTCAATGTGTTCAACTAATTTTTTGGTTGAAGTTATTCAAGAGTTGACAGTAGCAACTTAAATCCTTTTTCACTCATTGAAGGAAATTACAACTATTTGCAATATTTGACAGGACTACATATTTAGAAATTATAATTAGCATCCACAAGTTCTATATTTTAAAAGCTGCCCCACAATCAGAGGGCTTCTCGGTTCTCCAAATGGACCATATAGTGGCCTCAGGTAAGGATAGGGGGAGGAGCATCTGCCTTCTAATCATCATCTTGTGATGCCCAGATGTAGCTAAAGTGGCAGGTTTCTACTCTGGACCTAAAAAACCTAACACTAAAATGCCACCTCTACTACCTTCTACCTCTGTTATCCTTACATCCCACACCAGACGTGAATACCGCACTGAACAAAATATATACTACTACAAATAACATTGAACGAAACATCCCGAGGACTTGTTCATCATGGCTAGGGACTTCAATCAAGCCACACTCAAGAACATTCTACCAACCGTACTACCAACACGTCTCCTGTTCCACCAGAGGCCCAAATGTCCAAGACCACTGCCATACATATATCAAATATACTGACTGCTCTGTCACCCACCCACGCCATGGCAAATCAGACCACAAGACTATGCTCCTACTCCCGGCTTACAAGCAAAAACTGAAACAGAAGAATCCATCTAAGGAAGTCATGCAATGTTGGTCTGAGGAATCAGATGATCTCCTACAAGATTACTTAAGAGTCAGTAAACTGGTCAGAATTTAAAACACTTTGACCAGCCTAAACAACTACGTCACTACAGTAACTGACTTCATTACTAAGTGTGTAGAAGACTGTGCCAAAAAACCAAATCCATGTATTCCCCAAACCATGGATGAACAGGAATATCCAGTGCTTGATGAAATTCAGCTCCGAGGCGTTCAAGTCAGGCGATCCTGACCTATACAAGAAAGCCAGATACAACCTACGGAGATCATCAAAGATGCCAAAAGAGCTGTAGAAAAGGACAAGGAACCATTCAGAGTAAGAATAATTATCTGGGGGAAAGCCAACTTAAATGAATCTGGGCTGAAAAATTTGAAGCAAAGATTAGAAGGCAAAAGTGTAATTGAAAAATGGGCTGCTTTCAAAAAGAGAGTTCAAGTACAGTCAAGAAATGTTCCCACAAAAGAATCAGAATCCCTACAGTGCAGAAGGAGGCCATTTGACCCATCAAGCCTGCACCAACCACAATACCTCCCCAGACCCTATCTCTGTAACTCCATGCATTTACCCAGCTAATCCCCCTGACATTAAGGGGCAATTTAGCATGACCAATCCACCTAATCCATACACCTTTGGACTATATGGGAGGAAATCAGAGCACCCAGAGGAAACTATTCAGACAGAGAGAGAACATGCAAACTCCACACAAGTTGAGAATTGAATCCAGGTCCCTGATGCTGTGAGGCAGGAATGCTAACTGCTGTGCCATCCTTCCAAATCTCCCTGAATGGCAGAAGATAATAATTAAGGTCAAGCTAAACATTTGTGCTTATGACTAATGCCAGGTGGATTGTACAATTGCAAACTAGGCTGAATATTAAAGGTTCAGAGAGGAACTGAAAAAGCAACTTACGACAAGCAGAGAGTATGAACCTCTAACAGAAAAATAAAGAGAAAGCCCCATACTTTTATATCGGCACATAAATAGTAGAAGGTGCCAAGAAGAGGAGTAGGGCCAACTGGGGACCAAAAGGGGAATTTAAGGAGATGGAGGCCATGGTTTTAGGTTTTAAATACTTTACAACTGTCTTTACCTAGGAAGGCGATACTGCACAAGTTAAGGTGAAAGAAGAGATAATTCAGGCATTTGAAAGGGTTTAAAATTGAAAAGGAGAGTTATTGGATTGGCCATCCATACTAAATTTGATAAGGAACAGAAAAGTTGCATTCAGGGGAAATAAGAGTGGAGATTTAAAGAAACTCGCAAAAGAAGAAATGGTGACACACACAAAAACTTTTTATGCATTGGCCAAAATGTTTCACTCTTCCTTCGATTCAGCAGTATGTTCAGCTGGAGGAGGACACAGAAGGAGAGATTCTTAGCAGGAGTCCAGAGGGTAAGCAAAGTATTGGTGTTTTATTTATTTATTTTCCCACAGGTTTTTCTTTTCAAGGTTTAAACTAAGGGAAGTAGAAGTTGGGCGCAGGGGCTACTGAGAGGTTGAGATTTTTTCTCGAGGCTGTGCAGGCGCCTGACGTCAGCCAATGGTGAGCGGTAGATTTAAAGAGCAGGTTACTCTATAAAGCAGGCAGCGGAGTAAGAGGGAACAGAGTGAAGGCTGAATGACTTTGGCTCACAAGAGCTTCGACGAGAACAGGCAGAGGTGAGGATAGGTTTTTTTTTGGAAAGTTTATTCTTGTTTTTTTCCTAAAAATGCCAGGCAAGATGTTGGAATGCTCCTCTTGCAGGATGTGGGAGATCAGGGCAACCTCCAGTATCCCCGATGACAACACCTGCAAAAGATGCATCCAGCTGCAGCTGCTAGCAAAGCGTGTTAGAGAACTGAAGAAGGAGCTTGATGACCTCTGTCTAATTCAGGAGAATGAAAGGTGTAGAGACAGTGGCATAAGGGAGGTAATTACACCTAAGTAGCAGAGCACAGGAAATTGGGTTACTGTAAGGAGAGGAAATGGAAATGTGAAAGGACAGGCAGAGCAGGGTTCCCCTGTGGCCATTTCCCTCCACAACAGCTATACCGAATTGGATATTGTTGTAGGGGATACTTTACCTGGAACAAGCTGCCACAGCCAAAACTCTGATACTGAGTCTGGTTCCGTAGTGCAAAAGAATGGGAGGAAGAAGAGGAGCGCAGTGGTGATAAGAGACTCAATGGTCAGAGGTACGGACAGGAGGTCCTGTAGTCAGGACAGTGATTCCTGCATGGTTTGTTGTCTTCCGGGTGCCAAGGTCAAGGATGTCTCTGATCGCATGTACAGTGTTCTAAAGTGGGAAGGTGATCAGCCAGATGTCGTGGTACACATTAGTACCAATGACGTAGTTAGGAAGAGTGAGAGTCCTAAAGAAAGAGTATAGAGAACTTGGATGGAAGTTAAAAAGTAGGACCCCGAGGGTAGTAATCTCAGGATTGCTACCTCTACTGAACACGTGGCTGAGGAACTGGTGTAAGGAGCAGGGTTTCCGATTCTTGGATCATTGTGATCTCTTCTGGGGCAGATGGGATCTATACAAAAGAGACGGGTTACACATAAACTACAAGGGGACCAATATACTTGCAGGGAGGTTTGCTAGTGTTATTGGGGAGCATTTAAACTAGATTTGCAGGGGGATGGGAACCAGAGTGCCAGTGCAGATAGTGGAGCAGGGGTAAAAATAAGTTAGTTCAGGCAATACCACAAATGGAAGGGTTGAGTGTGGTGAAAATAATCTTTTGAGGTGTGTCTATTTCAATGCCAGGAATATTGTGGGAGAGACAGATGAGCTAAATGCGTGGATTGACATGTGGAAATATGACATTATAGCTATTAGTGAAACTTGGCTACAGGAGGGGCAGGACTGGCAGCTCAATGTTCCAGGGTTCCAATGTTTCAAACATGATAGAGGCAGAGGAATAAAATGTGTGTGTGTGTGTGTGTGTGTGTGTGTGTGTGTGTGTGTGTGTGTGTGTGTGTGTGTGTGTGTGTGTGTTGGGGGGTGGGGGGCACTATTGGTCAGGGAACATGTTACAGCGGTACCGGAAAGGGGAAAAACTGCAAAGCAACGTGGAAAAGACAGGGGTTTGGCAGTAAGTGAATTGCTTCTTCAGAGGGTCAGTACAGACACAATGGCCTGAATAATCCTCTTCTATGTTACAACTAATCTATTATTTTATGAAACGATCATCAATACATACCTTTTTTTTTAATGCTGGAATTTCCAATTGACCTGTTCACAAATAAAATTAGCTGATAAACAATTTTACAAACACTCAATTCATTTGGACATTCTCCTTTACTATTCAACAAAAAAAGCTATTTGCCTGATTTTAATTCTCGCCTGGTAGCACATTACCACAATTTCCATTTATGTCATATCTTGTGGTCCGTTAGCTTACTCTGGACACTGAAAATGGGATGATCTCCTAGATTCCACTCTTCTAACCAAAAAGATGGGACTGAAGATTGGCTGACTGGCAGAAGGCAGAGAGTGGGGAAAAAGGGGGTCCTTTTCAGGATGACAGAGGATGACTAGTGGGGTTCTGCAGAGGTCAGTAGCGGGACCATAATATTTCACTTGAAACATCAGTGATCCAATGAAAGAACTGACAGCATTGGGGCTAAGTTTGTACGTGATACAAAGATAGGTGAACAACAAAAAAAGAGGGACAGGTAATGGCGAGGAGGCATAGTGATTGCAGAAAGACTTGGGCAAGTTAGAAGAGTGAGCAAGAAGTGGTAGATGGAATACAATGTGACAACGTGTGAGCTTATGCACTTTGGTAGGTAAAATAAAGGCATAGACAATTGTCTAAATGGGCAGAGAATTCAGAAAACGGATGTGCAAAGGGAAGTCCTGGTTCAGAATTCTCTTAAGATTAACTTGCAGTTTGAGTTAGAACATAGAACATAGAACATTACAGCACAGTACAGGCCCTTCGGCCCTCGATGTTGCGCCGGCCAGTGGACCCTCTAACCTAAACTATTCCAATATCATCCATATGCCTATCCACCGAACATTTGAATGCCCCCAAAGTAGGCGAGTCCACAACTGCTGCAGGCAGGGCATTCCACGCCCTCACCACCCTCTGTGTAAAGAACCTGCCTCTGACATCCGTCCTACAACTACCACCTCTTAATTTAAAGTTATGTCCCCTCGTGTTGGTCATCACCATCCGAGGAAAAAGGCTCTCACTATCCACCCTATCCAATCCCTTGATCATCCTATACGCCTCAATTAGGTCACCGCGTAACCTTGTTCTCTCTAATGAAAATAACCTCAGGTCCCTCAGCCTTTCCTCATAAGGCCTTCCCACCATACCAGGCAACATCCTGGTAAACCTCCTCTGCACCCTTTCCAATGCTTCCACATATTTCTTATAATGCGGCGACCAGAACTGTACGCAATACTCCAAGTGCGGCCGCACCAGAGTTTTGTACAGTTGTAACATAACCTCACGGCTCCTAAATTCAATCCCTCTACCAATAAAAGCTAACACACCGTACGCCTTCTTAACAACTTTATCAACCTGGGTGCCAACTTTCAAAGAGCTATGTACTTGTACCCCAAGATCCCTCTGCTCGACAACACTATTAAGGGTCCTTCCATTAGCCCTATATTTCATATGCCTGTTATTCCTACCAAAGTGAATCACCTCACACTTATCCGTATTGAATTCCATTTGCCACCTCACGGCCCAGCTCTGCAACCTATCTATGTCCCTCTGCAAACTGTAACATCCATCCTCACTATCTACACTCCCCCCACTTTGGTATCATCAGCAAATTTACTAATCCAACCCTCTACACCCGCATCTAGGTCATTTATAAAAATGACAAACAGCAGTGGCCCTAAAACAGATCCTTGAGGTACACCACTTGTAACTGCACTCCAGGTTGAATATTTCCCATCAACCACCACCCTCTGTCTTCTATCAGCTAGCCAATTCCTAATCCAAACTGCTAAATCACCTTCAATCCCATGCATCTGCACTTTCTGCAGTAGCCTACCATGGTGAACCTTATCAAACGCTTTGCTAAAATCCATATACACTACATCAACTGCCTTACCCTTATCTACCTCTTTGGTCACCTCCTCAAAAAACTCAATAGGGTTTGTGAGGCACGACCTACCCTTCACAAAACCGTGCTGACTATCCCTAATCAATTTATTCCTCTCTAGATGCTTATAAATCCTATCCCTTATAATTCTTTCCAAGACTTTGCCCACAACAGAAGTCAGGCTCACCGGTCTATAATTTCCAGGATTGTCCCTACTCCCCTTTTTGAACAAAGGGACAACATTTGCCATCCTCCAGTCTTCCGGCACTATACCTGTAGCCAACGACGACATGAAGATCAAAGCCAAAGGCTCTGCAATCTCCTCTCTAGCCTCCCAGAGAATCCTAGGGTAAATCCCATCTGGCCCAGGGGACTTATCAATTTTCATACCCTCAAGATTCGCTAACACCTCCTCCTTATGAACCTCAATCCTACCCAGTCTACAACCTGGTATCGCAGTATTCTCCCCGACAACACTGTCTTTCTCCTGCATGAATACTGATGAAAAATACTCATTCAGTGTCTCTCCCATCTCCTCAGGCTCCACGCACAACTTCCCACTGCTATCTCTGACTGGCCCTAATCTTGCCCTAACCAATCTTTTATTATTTATATACCTGTAAAAAGCTTTAGGATTCTCCTTAATCCTATCCGCCAAAGTCTTCTCGTGTCCTCTTCTAGCTCTTCTCAACTCCCTCTTTAGCTCCTTCCTGGCTGATTTATAGCTCTCTATTGCCCTAATTGAGCCTTCACGTCTCATCATTATATAAGCCTCCTTCTTCCTCTTCACCAGAGATTCAACTTCCCTAGTACACCATGGTTCCCTCACTCGACCACTTCCTCCCTGCCTGGCAGGTACATATTCATTAAGGACATGCAGAAGCTGTTCCTTAAATATGCTCCACATTTCAGATGTCCCCAGCCCCTGCAATTTCCTGCTCCACCCTATGCATCCTAAATCTCTCCTAATAGCCTCATAATTACCTTTCCCCAGCTATAACTACTGTTATTCGGTACGTGCCCATCCCTTTCCATCACTAAGGTAAACGTAACCGAATTGTGGTCACTATCACCAAAGTGCTCACCCACCTCCAAGTCTAACACCTGGTCTGGTTCATTACCCAGTACCAAATCCAATATAGCCTCGCCTCTTGTTGGCCTATCTACATACTGAGCCATGAAACCTTCCTGCACACATTGAACAAAAACTGACCCCTCTAACGTACTTGAACTATAGCTTTTCCAATCGATATTAGAAAAGTTAAAGTCCCCATTACAACTACCCTGTTACTTTCACACCTATCCAGGATCAACTTTGCAATCCCTTCCTCTACTTCTCTGGAACTTTTTGGAGGCCTATAAAAAACTCCCAACAGTGTGACCTCTCCTTTCTTGTTTCTAATCTCAGAGTTGGTAGTTAGGAAGGCAAATACAATGTTAGCATTCATTTCGAGAGGACTAGGATAGACCAGAGCATTGGACAGGGTGCGGACAAGATTCACCAGGATACTCCTGGGATAGAACATTTACGTTATGAACAGAGGTTGGATAAGCTTGGGTTGTTTTGTTGGAGCAGAGAAGACTGAGAGGTGGCTTGATCGAGATGTACACGATTATGAGGGACATGGACAGAATGGATAAGAGCAGCTGTCCCCCTTAGTTGAAGAGTCAGTCACATGGGACATAGATTCAAGGTGAGGGACAAGAGGTTTAGGGAATACGTGAGGAAAGACTCTTTTACTCAGAGGGTGGTGGCGGTC
Source organism: Sphyrna mokarran (assembly GCA_024679065.1). NCBI lineage: Eukaryota > Metazoa > Chordata > Chondrichthyes > Carcharhiniformes > Carcharhinidae > Sphyrna > Sphyrna mokarran. The sequence goes on from JAGIQG010000005.1 coordinate 4,779,833, forward strand.
TGGAATGTGCTGCCTGGGAGGATGGTAGTGTTGGGTTGCCTCACATTCTTTAAAAAGTATCTGGATGAGCACTTGGCACATCATAATATTCAGGGCAATGGGTCAAGTGCTGGCAGATAAAGTTAGGTGGTAGCTCAGGTGTTTCTAATGTATCGGTGAGGACTCAATGGACCAAACAGTGGATTCTAGATATACAAAATGATATATTCTATGATTCTATGTTAGCTGGAGTGTTTCAGAAGTGTTTAAACTAATAGGGAGGGAGGGTGGGGAGAGAGAGGGAACTGGGAGTGGGAGAGAGAGGGATGATAGGGTAACACCAGAAGGTAGAAAGGAATATCCGAGAGCTGAGGGTATTCAGTGCATGTGTTTTAATGCGAGGAGTGTGACTGGCAAAACAGATGAACTGAAGGCAATAATGTTCACGAGGAGTTTAGAAGTGGTGGCTGTGACCGAGACGTGGTTGAAGGAGGGGCAAGACTGGCAATTGAATATTCCAGGGTATAAGTGTTTTAGGCGTGACAGAGTTGGTGTGAGGAGAGGCGGGGGAGTGGCTTTATTAGTTAAGGACAACACCATAGCAGTGCAGAGGGAGGGAGGTATGGATGATTTAGGAATTGAGTCTCTATGGGTGGAGTTGAGGAATAGGGAGGGAGTGGTTACTCTGTTGGGTGTTTACAACAGACCGCCCAACAGCCCGCGGGCCGTGGAAGAAGGGATATGCAGGGACATTTTAGATAAGTGTAGGAAAAATAGGGTAGTAGTAGTGGGAGATTTCAATTTTCCTGGAGTAGATTGGAGAGGGCTGTAGGAGTGGATGGGGAGGAATTTGTACTGTGTGTTTTGGAAGGGTCCTTGGAGCAGTATGTGGATGGCCCGACTAGAGATGGGGCTATACTGGATTTGGTTCTGGGGAATGAGCCAGGCCAGGTGGTTGACGTCGAGGTAGGAGAGCAGGTGTCAAATAGTGATCACAACTCTGTCTGCTTTAGGATATTAATGGAAAAGGATGAGACCAGCCCAAAAGGGAAGGTATTTAACTGGGGGAGGGCTAGATACGGCCAGATTAGGCAAGATCTTAAAGATACCAACTGGGATAAGCTTTTCGAGGGCAGGTCGACGAGGTACATGTGGGAGTCTTTCAAGGGAAAACTAAACTCTCTGCAGGAAAGATACGTGCTGGTAAGGAGGAAGGATGGGAAAGGTAGAATTAGAGAACCGTGGCTTACCAGGGAGATTGAGGACTTGATCAGGAAGAAGCGAGAGGCTTACATTAGATCTAGGCAACTAGGGACTGAGACAGCGCTGGAAGCTTATAGAGAGTGTAGACGGGATCTTAAAAGGGGTATTAGAAAGGCAAAAAGGGGCCACGAGGTGGCTCTGGCAGGTAGGATAAAGGAAAATCCAAAGGCATTTTACACCTATGTAAGGAGCAAAAGGATGGTTAGAGGCAAGATTGAACCTCTTAGGGACAGAGGAGGGGATCTATGCTTAGAGCCTGAGGGAATGGGGGAGATCCTGAATGAATACTTTGCGTCGGTATTCACGCAGGAGACTGGACAGATGTCTGTGCATGATGTTGACAAAGTTGAGGATCGGTTGAGGGAAATAAGGATTACGAGGAAAGAGGTGTTGGGGCTGTTAGGCAGCTTAAAGACATATAAAGCTCCAGGGCCTGATGGCCTTTACCCCAGGCTGCTAAGGGAGTTGAGGGAAGACTTGGCTGGGCCTCTGACGCAAATCTTTGTCTCTTCCCTGGACACAGGTGAGGGCCCAGAGGACTGGAGGATAGCAAACGTAGTACCGTTGTTTAAAAAAGGTCAGAGGGATCACCCAGGAAACTATAGGCCGGTGAGCTTGACTTCAGTTATAGGTAAGCTAATGGAGAGGATCCTTAGGGACAGGATGTATGAGCATCTGGAGCGCTGCGATCTGATCAGGGATACGCAGCATGGCTTCGTCAAGGGGAAGTCTTGTCTTACAAATCTAGGGGAATTTTTTGAAGAAGTGACAAAAACAGTTGATGAAGGACAGGCTGTTGATGTCGTCTACATGGATTTCAGTAAGGCGTTTGACAAGGTTCCTCATGGTAGACTGATAGAGAAGGTGAAGGCGCATGGGATACAGGGTCGGGTATGTAGATGGGGCGAGAACTGGCTCGGGAGGAGGAGACAGAGGGTAGTAGTGGAAGGCTCTTTTTCCGGCTGGAAGCCTGTCACTAGTGGAGTGCCACAAGGCTCAGTACTAGGTCCTCTTCTATTTGTGGTCTACATAAACGACTTGGAAGTTGGGGTAGGTGGCGAGATCAGCAAATTTGCTGATGACACCAAGATGCTTGGATTGGCGGGTACAGAGGAGCAGTGCCAGGCAATACAACAGGACATAGATAGGTTGGTAGACTGGGCAGATAGATGGCAAATGGAATTTAATCCGGATAAATGCGAGGTGATGCATTTTGGCCGGAAAAATGTAGAGGAGAGTTATAGGATAAAAGGTAAAACAATACGTAGCATAGAGACGCAGAGAGACTTGGGGTGCAGGTTCACAAGTCTCTGAAGGTGTCCTCACAGGTGCAGAATGTGATAAAGAAGGCGTATAGTATGTTAGCTTTCATAGAAAAGGGTATAGAATACAAGAGTAGGAGTTTGATGTTGCAATTGTATAGAACGTTGGTTAGGCCTCACTTGGAATACTGAGTCCAGTTCTGGTCGCCGTACTATCGGAAGGATGTGGAGTCCTTGGAGAGAGTGCAGAGGAGGTTTACCAGGATGCTGCCTGGTATGGAAGGACTGTCCTATGAGGAACGATTAGATAGACTGGGGTTGTGTTCCCTTGAAAGACGTCGGCTTAGAGGGGATCTCATAGAGGTGTATAAGATTATAAGGGGTATAGATAGAGTAAATGGAGGTAAACTTTTTCCACCTTTAGAAATGGATAGGACGAGGAGTCATGGCCATAGGGTGAGGGGGGCTATGTATAGGACGAATATTAGAGGGCAGTTTTTCACACAAAGTGTAGTGGGGGTGTGGAATGCACTGCCGAGTAAGGTGGTGGGAGCAGGCACGCTGGGGTTGTTTAAGGGTCTCTTGGACAGCCACATGAGCGGTATGCAGATAGAGGGATATATTAGGACTGTTTAACTACGGCTTTTTTTCCACAGGTAATTCGGTCCATACTTGACCAACATTGAGCATGCATTCGGCAGGTGGTGCGAGTACAGCTCTTGGATGTAGATTCATGGGTTGCCTGGTACCTCATGTCGTAAATGAGTGCTTTATGAAGGGCACCATGACAGCTCAGAGACTATCGATGTGGCTGTGCAGACACTTGGAATTGGGCCGGTGTCTGCGGGAGTTTGCGCGTTCTCCCCGTGGTTGCGTGGGTTTTCTCCGGGCACTCCGGTTTCCTCCCACAACCCAAAAATTCGCTCTTAGGCTGATTGGGAAACAAATTGTCCCTATAGTGAGAGTCTTCCATATTAGGAATAACCTAAATCTATAATAGGATAATGAAATTGCTACTATATAGTTATGACGGCGGCGCGGGCTCGATGGGCCGAAGGGCCTGTTTCCAGTGCTGTGTTGCTCTTAAAAAAAAAAATTCTAGAATACAAAAGCAAAGAAACACTGCTGAGGTTTTATAAGGTTCTGGTCAGATCACATTTAGAATACTGTGAGCAATTTTAGGCCCTATATCTAAGGAAGAATGTTCTAGCCTTGGAAAGGGTCCAGAAGAGGTTCACAAGAATCATCCCAGAGGTGAAAGGCTTGACGTATTAGGAGCATTTGTGGACTCTGGACCTATACTCAATGAAGTTTAGAAGGATGAGAGGGTATCTCATTGAAACTTAAAAATTCTACAAGACCTGGATAAAGAGATGGAGAAAATGTTTCCATTAGTTGGAGGAATTAGGATCCAAGGGCATAGCCTCAGAATAAAGGGACAACCCTTTAGAACTGAAATGAAGAAGCCTTTTTTCAGCCAGAGGGTGGTGAATTTGTGGAATTCATTGTCTCAGAAGACTGTGAAGGCCAAAAATTGAATGCATTTGAGACAGAGATTAGATAGCCTCTTTATTGGTAAGGGGATCAAAGGTTATGGGGAAATTGTGGAAGAATGGTGTAGAGAAACATATCAGTCAACATTGAATGATGGAGCAGATGTGATGGGTTGAATGGCCTAATTCTGCGCTTATATCTTACAGTCTTATGATTTTAAAATAATATTTTATGAATTCAAGTTTCAACTGCCCTTATTCATCAAACTATCCAGTAGATGCCAAATGTTCCATATTGTTTTACTGCTATTCAAATGAAATGATGTCTTTCACCATTTTCTTTCCCAAAACACTCCACATTTTCTCAAAGACCTTCCATGCCTCACATTGCCACATTGAGCACAAGCTACATTATGAAAGCTTCATATTTTAAAGAGTATCCTAACTACCAACCACTGCAAAGAGAAAATGTATAAAGTCTATATTGTCTGGTCTCCTTTAGCTTTTGCTCAATGATGCACAGATTTGAGGCAGCAATGAAACATAGTGAATGCCAATATAAAAGAAAAGCATGCGTTGCCAGGAATTCAAATGACCTACAGGGAATAACTAATGCATAACTCTACAAACTATACATGTAGTAAAAACCCAGAAATAACAGAGTTATTACTCTTTCACCAACAAAAACATGCAAATTCACACATATACAATAAAGAATACATGCACCGTTACATTTTCTTGTGCAGACAAAAAAGAAAAAGCAAGCAGTTTGGAAATAAATTATACACTTGAGTCAGTGCCTGGGCAAAAAGCCCAGAATGTGTCATTTGTGTGAAGTCCATAAGGATGGGAATTGTGAAAGCTTCAACAAATACAGGTCCTGAAATTCAAGCTCAAGAGATAAACCTTTTTAATCAGCTAACAGAGGATACACTGGAAAAATATTCTTTAAAAATTTATGCATGCAACAACTGGAATATGAAACTAAAATTTTACTTGGCAGCTCTGTTTAAGGATTTTCTACTTTCAGAAGAATTGCAGGTGAAAAAATGGAAGATTCTAAGGACATTTGACAGAATGAAAAATTAGGGGTCTCCCATTTAAGACTGATGTTAAGGGTTAACAGTCTATGGAGTTCTCATCCACATACAGCAAAAATTGGGTCATTGAATTGATTTAAGGCTCAGTTAGATTTTTGATCAACAAGGGAGTCAAGGGTTATGGGAGACAGACAGGAAAGTGAAAGCAAGGCCACATTCAGATCAGCCATGATCTTGAATAGTAGAGCAGGTTGAGGGACTAAATGGCCTACTCCTATTCTAAATTCTTGTATTCTTTTGTCACACTGCAGCTTTAATGTCACCGCACAATGAAAGGAGCAGATTTTTGATATGATGTACAGAAACAGTCAAGGATATAGGTAGGAACAGTGATGAGGTCCTATAGCAGCAATTTAGGGAAATAGGTAGAAAGTTAAAAAGCGGACCTCTAGGATTGTAATCTCAGGATTACTTCGTGTGCCACGTGCTAGTGAGGCTAAGAATAGCAAGATGGTGCAGCACAACACGTGGCTAAACAGCTGGTGAAGAGGGAGGGTTTCAGATATCTGGACCATTGGGGTCTCTTCTGAGGCAGGTGAGACTTGTACGAGAAGAATGGATTACATCTAAACTGGAAGGGCATAGATATTCTGGCCAGGAGATATGCTAATGTCACATGGGAGGATTTAAACTAGGTGGGATGGGAACCAAAGCAAAGGTGAATTAGCTGAAGGGGAACCAGGGAATAGAGCCAGTAAGACTCAGGAGAAACAGCAAGCAGAATGAGGTTGCTAATCAAAGAGGGTCTGATGGATTGAAGTGCATTTGTTTCAAGGTGAGAAGTGTAACAGGTAAGGTAGATGAACTTAGAGCTTGGATTAGTACTAGGTGTTGCCATGACTCTCACATAGGTTGTTAAAGGATGAAGCTGTAATAAATAAATAGGAGTCTGACATATGTGTCTTTGTTGTCTAGGTATTCCAGGGTTGAGTGCAGGGCCAAGAAGATGGCATCTGCTGTGGATCTGTTGCAGCGGTAGGCAAACCGTAGGGGATCCAGGCAGTCCGGGAGGCTGGGATTGATTTGTGCCATGAGTAGCCTTTCAAAGCACTTTATAATGATGGATGTCAGAGCCACCAGACGACAGTCATTCAGGAATGTTGCTTGGCTTTTCTTAGGTACTGGGATGATGGTCGTCTTCTTGAAGCAGATAGGTACCTCAGATTGTTATAAAGAGAGACTGAAAATATCTTCGAATAACCCACTAGCTGATCCGTGCAGGATCTGAGTGCTCATCCGGGTATCCAATCCAGGTAAATCTTTTTTGTACTCTTTCTTATAATATCCTTCCTATAATAGGGTGACCAGAACTGTAATAATATTCTTTCTAATAATAGGGTGACCAGAACTAAACACAGTATTCAAGTGTGACCTTACCAACGTTTTGTACAACTGCAACAAAATGTCCCAACTCCTGTGTTCAATGTAATGATGACCGATTACAAAATAGGTCAAAGGCTGAGAATTCTGCACCTCCTGACTCTATTACTCTTTTACACTGGCACGGTGTTTAGCACTGTTGCCTCACAGCTCCAGGGACCCCTGTTCGATTTCCAGGTTGGGTCACAGTTTGTGTGGAGTCTGCACATTCTCCCCATGTCTGCATGGGTTTCCTCCAGATGCTCCGTTTCTCTCACATTCTGAAAGATGTGCTGGTTGGGTATATTTACCCGAATGGACACCTCAGTGTGGAGAGTAGGGGACTTCCACAGTAATTTTATTGCAGTGTTAATGTAAGGCTTACTTATAACTAATAAATAAATTTTAAATTTAACTTTAAAGTCTGTCCACTGTCTACAAAGCACAAATCAAGAGAGTGACAGAATTCTCCTCATTACTTGAATTAAGTCAAATAAGTTAATATAAACTCAGAATTCATGTTATCAAACTGTAAAACAAAGGAGATAGTCATCGACTTTAGGAAGCGTAGTAGAGGACATGTCCCTGTCTACATCAATGGGGATGAAGTGGAAACAGTCCAAAGCTTCAAGTTTCTAGGTGTCCAAATCACCAACAAGCTATCCTGGTCCCTCCATGCCAATGCTATAGTTAAGAAAGCCCACTAATACCTCTACTTTCTCAGGAGGATAAGGAAATTCAGCAGGTCTGCTACAATTCTCACCAATTTTTACAGATGCACCACTGAAAGCATCCTTTCCAGATGTATCACAGCTCCTGCTCTGGCCAAGGCCACAAGAAACTACAAAGAGTTGTAAATGTAGTTCAGTTAAACCAGCTTCCCATCCATTGACTCTGTCTGCACTTTCACCACCTTAGAAAAGCAGCCAGCATAATCAAGGATCCCCTGCAACCCAGGGACATCCTCTATTCCACTTCTTCTTTCGGGAAAAAATTACAAAAGTCTCAGAACACGTACCAACAGACTCAAGAACAACTTATTCTCTGCTGCCATCAGACTTTTGAATGGACCTACCTTATATTAACTTGATCGTTCTTTTCACTCCACTTATTTCAGTAACAGTATATTCTGCACCCTCTCCTTTCCTTTTCTCCTCTGTATACTATGAAAGGTATGCTTTGTCTATACAGCGTGCAAGAAACAATATTTTTCACAGTATAACAAAATATGCGACAATAGTAAATTAAAAAAACATGCAACGCTGCAAATTGTGTTAAATGAAAGGTCCAATTTTGACTAAACAGGAATCTGGATGTGGGTACAAGGCAGGTTGTAAACAATATTGTGAGAGGCACAGGGCATTTTAATTCCAATGCCTCATTGTACATTCTAATTGTGATTTCTGCTTGAAGCTGGAGGAAATGAAATCACAGCCAGCAGAATATGGGTCAAACTATTGCAGGGAGCCATCAAAATGGTTATTCACAACATAAGAATGGGAAAGGAAGATCTGAAATCCTAATTTAGGCCAGAATTCTGGAAACAGTTTTATTTTAGTTCTTGAAACGCAGGTGTCATTTGGAGTTCCAATAATCGAGAAGCTCAACACCAGCTAAGGCAAAACAGCTGATTTGACTGGTCAGTCTTCCACATTCATCCTCTTTGTCACCAATGCACGACACTTATCCACCATGTCTTCTTTGACAGCATCTTCCAACCTGCAACCTCTACACTTTCAAGGATAAAGGAAGCAGACACATGGGGACACCACCACCATTCCCCTTTAAGTCACATAAAGTCCTGGCATGACATTATTTCAGTGTCCCTGGGGCAAAATCGTGGAACTTGCTCCCGAACAGCCATGTGGATTGTTAATCCTGATGAGGAGATGCTGGCATTGGATTAGAATGTTAATTCCACATGGACTGCAACAGTATAACAAAGCAGCTCACTACTGTCTCCAAGGGCAATCAATCTGGTCTTTTAAGTGAGACCTGCATTCCCAAAACAAACATTTAAAAATTTCCAGAATGGGTCAAAGGCAGGCATTTGATGTTTCTGTCTCCTGTTTCATGCCATATCTACTAGTTAATACGGGCGGCACAGTAGTTAGCTCTGCTCCCTCATAGGGATATGAGTTCAATTCCCAGCTTTGGCCACTGTCTGTATGGAGTTTGCACATTCTTCGTCTGCGTAGGTTTCGTCCGGGTGTCCGGTTTCCTCCCACAGTCCAAAGGTGTGTGGGTTAGGGGAATTGGCCATTGCTAAGTTATCCCTTAGTGTTAGGGATTCTGGATAAAATAAATGAATGGGGTCATGGGATTAGGGAATGGGTGGGATTGTGGTCAGTGCAGATTCAATGGGCCAAATGGTCTCCTTCTGTACTGTATGTTTCTATGTATGCCCATTTTACTAAGCAACAGGCTCAGCTATAGTTACAATCACAGTACCAACACTAAGCAACCAATCTCATAGTGTTCTTCAAGCATTGCAGTCTTGTACTTGCAGTCTTGTGTATGGAGGGCCAGTAGGCCTTAACATCAGTGGTAGAGAAATTATTGGAAAGCATTGTTCGAGACAGGATTTGTCCTACTTGGAAATAAGTGGAAGTATTAGTGAGAGACAACATGGTTTTGTGAAGGGGAGGTCATGTCTCACTAACTTGATCAAGTTTTTCAAGGAACTGATGAAGATGATTGATGAGGGTAGGGCAGTGGATGTTGTCTACATGGACTTTAGTAAGGCCTTTGACAAAGTCCCTCATGGTGCAAAAGGTGAAGTCGCATGGGATCAGAGATGAGCTGGCAAGGTGGATACAAAACTGGCTTGGTCAAAGAAGAAGTCTCACAGTAAGAAGTCTCACAACACTAGGTTAAAGTCCAACAGGTTCATTTGGTAACAAATGCCACTAGCTTTCAGAGCGCTGCTCCTTCATCAGGTAAGTGGGAGTTTTGTTCACAGACAGGGCTTATAAAGACACAAATTCAATTTTCAGAATAATGATTGGAATGTGAACCTTTGTAGCTAATCAAGCCTTAAAGGTACAGACAATGTGAGTGAAGAGAGCATTAAGCACAGGTTAAAGAGATGTGTATTGTCTCCAGACAGGACAGTTAGTGAGAAACTAACACTGGCATCTCCACATCATGATAGCAGTGGAAGGGTGTGTTTCTAATGGAGGACTGAGACAAGTGGTATTCCTCAGGGATCAGTGCTGGGACCTTTGCTGTTTGTAATATATATATAAATGATTTGGAGGAAAATGTAGCTAGATCAATTAATAAGTTTGCAGATAGTGATGAGGACCATCAGAGGATACAGTGGGACATTGATCAGTTGGAGACTTGGAGAGATGGCGGATGGAGTTTAATCAGACAAATGTGAGGTAATACATTTTGGAAAGTGTTACACAGATAGGAAATGTACGGTAAATGGCAGCGACCTTAAGAATATTGATAGGCAAAGGGATCTGGGTGTACAGGTACACAGATCACTGAAAGTGGCAATGCAGGTGGAGAAGGTAGTCAAGAAGGCATACAGCATGCTTGCCTTCATTGGCCGAGGCACTGAGTTTAAAAATTGGCAAGTCATGTTGCAGCTTTATAGAACCTTAGTTAGGCCGCACTTGGAATACAGTGTTCAATTCTGGTCACCACACTTCCAAAAGAATGTGGAGGCTTTGGAGAGGATACAGAAAAGATTTACCAGAACGTTGCATGGTATGGAGGGCATTAACAGTGAGGAGAGATTGGAGAAACTTGGTTTGTTTTCACTGGAGGTTGAAGGCGGCCTGATAGAAGGCTACAAGATTATGAGATGCATGGACAGAGTGGATAGTCAGAAGCTTTTTCTCAGGCTGAAAGAGTCAATTATTAAGGGGCACAGGTTTAAGGTGCAAGAGGCACATTTTTTACACAGAGTAGTGGGTTCCCAGAACTCATTGCCAGAGGAGGTAGTGGAAGTGGATACGGTCATGACTTTTAAGGGATGCCTTGACTATGAATAGGATGGGAATAGAGGGATATGGTCCTCAGAAGGGTAGGGGATTTCACTTAAATCGGGCAGCACGATGATCAGGCTTGAAGGGCCGAAGGGCTTGTTCCTGTGCTGCAGTTTTCTTTGATCTTTGTTCTTTGATAACACAAAATCATAGTCCTAAACCAAAAAAAATTCTCTATTTTTGTAACTATAGAAGTAAGAGTATATGGAATACAAATAGCATTGTCACATTAGAGAAGGTATTGTTTGTGTTTATTGTTATTTTTGGCCCATTTTAAATGAAAAAAACTAGTCCACATGATTTTAGAATACAGAATGATGATCTTGTACAAAATATACCTGCAATTTTATGATGGTACTTTGTATGAAATTCTGTACTGCACTGGTTATTTGTTCAGTGTGAATGTCCCTAGCTGCTTTGCAAGATACACAATACTAATTGTAGCAATCCTTCAGCCTGCCACTATTCAACTACTGCACTAAATTTAAGTCAAAGGTTAGTACACTGTGGGATTCCTAAGTAGAACCACACATGCAGCAATTCAATTTCACTTATCAGTACTGGGGCAAACTACATTTACTCTTGACCCAAATCAACTCAAACCTGTGACTAATGTTCAGAAATCATTAATGAATTGATGGTGATCAGACATGGCCACTTGAGAGCAGATATAAATACTTACAGAATATATTATAATTTAAATGATGTTCATTCTCCTGTTGGCTGCAAATATTTTTATCCCTTCACCTACTTTAATCTTTACTTACAAAGCTGTTTGAAATATTAGTTTCACCATTCACATTTATGGTGAATTACGACTTAACATCAAATTCCTTTCCCTTCATTCTTCAAATGCAGTCTGAAAATTCAAACATTTTGAAAACTGCACTTTGGAGAGATTGAAAAAGAGAGGATGAGTGAGCTGGATATTGAAAACCGTGCAGTTACTAATACATCAGATTGAAACTTGTGAGCTAAAAATCCTCAATCTATTCCTTCCCAGTGTGGACAGTGGCATTTAGCATTCAGTATTGCATGCAGTAGGAGTTGAAGAAGAGTAATGTAGGAATGTTTACTACTATACATCGTTGCAAACTGAAAGCCTTGCAAACCAAACAATAATCTTATCAGGCAAAAGTGCAGAAGGTACAACTTTGCATTTGAATATCACCTTTGTTGTCCTCAAAACATCCTAAAAAACGCTATAACCAATTTATTTCTTTGATTCTGGTCCCTTATTCTCAACTTTGTTTCTATACATTATGGAATCAGGCTACTGAGTTGGGTGATCAGCCATGATTTTAATGAATGCTGGAGCAGGCTCGAAGGGCCAAATGGTCTCCTATCTTGTACAGGTCTATGTTTGTCCAATATTATCAACCTTGCAGTCAATCCTATGTCTGAAAGAGATGAAATTCCCTTCCAAAACTTCTGCTTCTTCACCTCACTCCTTTCAACCTATTTCCAAACAAGCATTGAATCACCCCATGTTTCTCATTCTATGTCTCCTTACCGACTTATGCGTGAATCCATTTCTTTCAAACATCCAAGGAATTTTTTTCATGCATTCACAGAATTGTTAAAGCTCAGATTGGCCCACCATCTTCTGTATGAGGAACACAGCAAGCACCGCTCCACAACTAACACTGCATGATCTTCTTTTCCAGATACCTCGAATTCCCTTTTGAATGTTTCAACTGAACCTGTTTCAAACACACTTTCGGGCAGTGCATTTCAAATCATGACTGCACACTCCAAAGAAGATTGCCCTCATACAATTTTTGCATCTTCTACTAATTTGGTTCAATGCGCTCTCTTATTCTGAATTTTCTCATGAGCGGGAACAGTTTCTTCCCAGGTATATGGGCCAGACCCCTCATGATTTTGAATATCTCAATCAAATCTCCCTCAGCCTTCTATTGTCCGAGACAAACATTCATAAATTCTCCAGACCATCTTCATAACTGAAGACCTGTATCCCTGAAGCTGGTGTGAGTGGAGAGGCAGTTACGTGAACGAAAACAGTGCAAGTCGAGAGGCAGTCAGGAGATTCAAAAGACATGCTGTTAAGGTATATTGGCTATGCTAAATTCTCCTTCAGTGTATCCAAAGAGGTGCCAGTTTGTGGCAAGTAGGGGATCTTCACAGTGACTTCGTTGCAGTGTTAACATAAATGAACTGGTGACACTAATACATAAACTTTAATTATCAAAAGCGCTAGGAGAGAGGCCATGGGAAATGTGAAAACAGAGTGAGTGGAGAGACAGTGGGGAGCGTGAAAACAGTGTGAGTGGAGAGGCAGTGGGGAGTGTGAAAACAGTGTGAGTGAAAAGGCAGAAAGGAGTGTGAAAACAGTATGAAAGGACAGGCAATGTGGGAAGTGTGAAAACACTGCTAGAGGAGAGGCAGTGGGGAGCGTGAAAATAATATGAGAAGAGAGGCAGTGGGGAGTGTGAAAAAAGTGCAAGAGGAGAGGCAGTGGGGAGTGTGAAAACAGTGTGAGTGGAGAGGCAGTGGGGAGTGTGAAAACAGTGTGAGTGGAGAGGCAGTGGGGAGTGTGAAAATAATATGAGAAGAGAGGCAGTGGGGAGTGTGAAAACAGTGCAAGAAGAGAGGCAGTGGGGAGTGTGAAAACAGTGCGAGTGGAGAGGCAGTGAGGAGTGTGAAAACAGTGCGAGAGGAGAGGCAGTGGGGGAGTGTGAAAACAGTGTGAGGAGAGACAGTGGGACTGGTGAAAAACAGTGCAAGAGGAGAGGCAGTGGGGAGTGTGAAAACAGTGTGAGTGGAGAGGCAGTGGGGAGTGTGAAAACAGTGTGAGTGGAGAGGCAGTGGGGAGTGTGAAAATAATATGAGAAGAGAGGCAGTGGGGAGTGTGAAAACAGTGCAAGAAGAGAGGCAGTGGGGAGTGTGAAAACAGTGCGAGTGGAGAGGCAGTGAGGAGTGTGAAAACAGTGCGAGAGGAGAGGCAGTGGGGAGTGTGAAAACAGTGTGAGTGGGAGACGTGGGGACTGTGAAAACAGTGTGAGTGGAGAGGCAGTGGGAGTGTGAAAACAGTGTGAGAGGAGAGGCAGAGGGGAGTGGAAAACAGTGGAGAGGAGAGGCGTGGGAGTGTGAAAACAGGTGAGTGGAGAGGCAGTGGGAGTAAAACAGGAGTGAGAGGGGGAGGAAAATGAGGAGAGACAGGGATGAAAAAGAGAGGCAGAGGAAACAGAGGAGAGCAGAGGAAAAATGAGGAAGACGGGAGGAAAGGTGAGAGAGGCAGTGGGGAGTGTGAAAACAGTGTGAGGAGAGGCAGTAGGGAGTGTGAAACAGGTGAGAGGAGAGGCAGGGGAGTGTGAAACAGTGTGAGTGGAGAGGCAGGGGGAGTGTGGAAAACAGTGTGAGTGAGAGGCAGTGGGGAGTGTGAAAACAGTGTGAGTGGAGGCATTGGGAGTGTGAAAACAGTGTGAGTAAGAGAAGCAGTGGGGAGTGTGAAAACAGTGTGAGTGGAGAGGCAGTGGGAGTGTGAAAACAGTGTGAGTGGAGAGGCATGTGGGAGTGTGAAAACAGTGCAAGGGGGATGTGAAAACAGTGTGAGGGAGAGGAGTGGGGAGTGTGAAAACAGAGAACAAAAAAAGAAGGCAGTGGGAGGTGAAAACAGGTGAGGAGAGGCAGTGGGGAGTGTGAAAACAGTGTGAGTGGAGAGGCAGTGGGGAGTGTGAAAACAGTGTGAGAAGAGAGGCAGTGGGGAGTGTGAAAACAGTGTGAGTGGAGAGGCAGTGGGGAGTGTGAAAACAGTGTGAGTGGAGAGGCAGTTTGGAGTGTGAAAACAGTGTGAGAAGAGAAGCAGTGGGGAGTGTGAAAACAGTGTGAGTGGAGAGGCAGTGGGGAGTGTGAAAACAGTGTGAGTGGAGAGGCAGTGGGGAGTGTGAAAACAGTGTGACTGGAGAGGCAGTGGGGACTGTGAAAACAGTGTGAGAAGAGAAGCAGTGGGGAGTGTGAAAACAGTGCAAGAGGAGAGGCAGTGGGGAGTGTGAAAACAGTGTGAGAAGAGAAGCAGTGGGGAGTGTGAAAATAGTGTGAGTGGAGAGGCAGTGGGGAGTGTGAAAACAATGCCAGAAGAGAGGCAGTGGGGAGTGTGAAAACAGTGTGAGTGGAGAGGCAGTGGGGAGTGTGAAAACAGTGTGAGAGGAGAGGCAGTGGGGAGTGTGAAAACAGTGTGAGAGGAGAGGCAGTGGGGAGTGTGAAAACAGTGTGAGGAGAAGCAGTGGGGTGTGAAAACGTGTGAGTGGAGAGGCAGTGGGGAGTGTGAAAACAGTGTGAGAGGAGAGGCAGTGGGGAGTGTGAAAACAGTGTGAGTGGAGAGGCAGTGGGGAGTGTGAAAACAGTGTGAGAGGAGAGCAGTGGGGAGTGTGAAAACAGTTGCAAGAGGAGAGGCAGTGGGAAGTGTGAAAACAGTGTGAGAAGAGAAGCAGTGGGGAGTGTGAAATAGTGTGAGTGGAGAGGCAGTGGGGAGTGTGAAAACAGTGCCGAAGAGAGGCAGTGGGGAGTGTGAAATGAAAACGTGTGAGTGGAGAGGCAGTGGGGAGTGTGAAAACAGTGTGACTGGAGAGCGTGGGGACTGTGAAAACAGTGTGAGAGAGAAAGCGTGGGGAGTGTGACAACAGTGCAAGAGGAGAGGCAGTGGTGAGTGTGAAAAAAGTGTGAAGAGAAGCCGGTGGGGAGTGTGAAAATATTGTGAGTGGAGAGGCAGTGGGGAAGTGTGAAAACCATGCCAAGAAGAGAGGCAGTGGGGAAGTGTGAAACAGTTTGAGTGGAAGAGGCAGTGGGGAGTGTGAAAACACCAGTGTGAGTGGAGAGGCAGTTTTGAGGTGTGAAACAGTGGTGAGAGAGAAGCAGTGGGGAGTTTAATAACAGTGTGAGTGGAGAGACAGTGGGAGTGTAAAACAGTGTGAGTGAGAGGCAGTGGGGACGTGTGAAAACAGTGTGAGAGGAGAGCATGGGGGAGTGTGAAAACAGTGTGAGTAATTGAGAGAGGCAGTGGACTGTGAAAACAGTGTGAAGAGAAGCAGGGGAGTGTGAAAACAGTCAAGCGGAGAGGCAGTTGGGAGTGTGAAACAGTGTGAGCAATAGAATCTGGGGAGTGTTAAAAGAAAACAGTGTGAGTGGAGAGGCAGTGGGGAGTGTGAAAACAGTGTGACTGGAGAGGCAGTGGGGACTGTGAAAACAGTGTGAGAAGAGAAGCAGTGGGGAGTGTGAAAACAGTGCAAGAGGAGAGGCAGTGGGGAGTGTGAAAACAGTGTGAGAAGAGAAGCAGTGGGGAGTGTGAAAATAGTGTGAGTGGAGAGGCAGTGGGGAGTGTGAAAACAATGCCAGAAGAGAGGCAGTGGGGAGTGTGAAAACAGTGTGAGTGGAGAGGCAGTGGGGAGTGTGAAAACAGTGTGAGAGGAGAGGCAGTGGGGAGTGTGAAAACAGTGTGAGAGGAGAGGCAGTGGGGAGTGTGAAAACAGTGTGAGTGGAGAGGCAGTGGGGAGTGTGAAAACAGTGTGAGTGGAGAGGCAGTGGGGAGTGTGAAAACAGTGTGATGGAGAGGCAGTGGGGAGTGTGAAACAGTGTGAGAGAGAAGCAGTGGGGAGTGTGAAAACAGTGTGAGTGGAGAGGCAGTGGGGAGTGTGAAAACAGTGTGAAGTGGAGAGGCAGTGGGGAGTGTGAAAACAGTGTGACTGGAGAGGCAGTGGGGACTGTGAAAACAGTGTGAGAAGAGAAGCGTGGGAGTGTGAAAACAGTGCAAGAGGAGAGGCAGTGGGGATGTGAAAACTTTGAGAAGAGAGGCAGTGGGGAGTGTGAAAACAGTGTGAGTGGAGAGGCAGTGGGGAGTGTGAAAACAGTGTGAGTGGAGAGGCAGTTGGGAGTGTGAAAACAGTGTGAGAAGAGAAGCAGTGGGGAGTGTGAAAACAGTGTGAGTGGAGAGGCAGTGGGGAGTGTGAAAACAGTGTGAGTGGAGAGGCAGTGGGGAGTGTGAAAACAGTGTGAGAGGAGAGGCAGTGGGGAGTGTGAAAACAGTGTGAGTGGAGAGGCAGTGGGGAGTGTGAAAACAGTGTGAGAGGAGAGGCAGTGGGGAGTGTGAAAACAGTGTGAGTGGAGAGGCAGTGGGGAGTGTGAAAACAGTGTGAGAAGAGAAGCAGTGGGGAGTGTGAAAACAGTGCAAGAGGAGAGGCAGTGGGGAGTGTGAAAACAGTGTGAGAAGAGAAGCAGTGGGGAGTGTGAAAATAGTGTGAGTGGAGAGGCAGTGGGGAGTGTGAAAACAGTGCCAGAAGAGAGGCAGTGGGGAGTGTGAAAACAGTGTGAGTGGAGAGGCAGTGGGGAGTGTGAAAACAGTGTGAGTGGAGAGGCAGTGGGGAGTGTGAAAACAGTGTGAGAGAGAAGCAGTGGGGAGTGTGAAAACAATGTGAGTGAAAAGGCAGAGAGGAGTGTGAAAACAGTGTGAAAGGACAGGCATGTGGGAAGTGTGAAAACAGTGCAAGAGGAGAGGCAGTGGGGAGTCTGAAACAGTGTGAGTGGAGAGGCAGTGGGGAGTGTGAAAACAGTGTGAGTGGAGAGGCAGTGGGGAGTGTGAACAGTGTGATGGAGGGCAGTGGGGAGTGTGAAAACAGTGTGAGTGGAGAGGCAGTGGGGAGTGTGAAAACAGTGGAGAAGAGAGGCAGTGGGGAGTGTGAAAACAGTGTGAGTGGAGAGGCAGTGGGGAGTGTGAAAACAGTGTGAGTGGAGAGGCAGTGGGGAGTGTGAAAACAGTGTGAGTGGAGAGGCAGTGGGGAGTGTGAAAACAGTGTGAGTGGAGAGGCAGTGGGGAGTGTGAAAACAGTGTGAGAAGAGAAGCAGTGGGGAGTGTGAAAACAATGTGAGTGAAAAGGCAGAGAGGAGTGTGAAAACAGTGTGAAAGGACAGGCAATGTGGGAAGTGTGAAAACAGTGCAAGAGGAGAGGCAGTGGGGAGTCTGAAAACAGTGTGAGTGGAGAGGCAGTGGGGAGTGTGAAAACAGTGTGAGTGGAGAGGCAGTGGGGAGTGTGAAAACAGTGTGAGTGGAGAGGCAGTGGGGAGTGTGAAAATAGTGTGAGAAGAGAGGCAGTGGGGAGTGTGAAAACAGTGCAAGAAGAGAGGCAGTGGGGAGTGTGAAAACAGTGCGAGTGGAGAGGCAGTGGGGAGTGTGAAAACAGTGCGAGAGGAGAAGCAGTGGGGAGTGTGAAAACATGTGAGTGAAAAGGCAGAGAGGATGTGAAAACAGTGTGAAAGGACAGGCAATGTGGAAGTGTGAAACAGTGCAAGAGGAGAGCAGTGGGGAGTGTGAAACAGTGGGAAGTGGAGAGGCAGTGGGGAGTGTGAAAACAGTGTGAGTGGAGAGCAGTTTGGAGTGTGAAAACAGTGTGAGTGGAGAGGCAGTGGGGAGAGTGAAAACAGTGTGAGGAGAGGCAGTGGGGAGTGTGAAAACAGTGTGAGGAGAGGCAGTGGGGAGTGTGAAAACAGTGTGAAAGGGGAGGCAATGGGGAGTGTGAAAACATAGAACATTACAGCGCAGTACAGGCCATTCGGCCCTCGATGTTGCGCCGACCAATGGAACCAATCTTATGACCCTCTAACCTAAACTATTCCAATGCTATCCATATGCCTGTCCACTGCCCATTTGAATGCCCTTAAACTTGGCAAGTCCACAACTGCTGCAGGCAGACATTCCACACCCTTACTACCCTGTGTGTAAAGAACCCACCTTTAACATCCGTCCTATAACTACCACCCCTTAATTTAAAGCTATGTCTCCTCATGTTAGCCATCTCCATCCGAGGAAAAAGGCTCTCACTGTCCCCCCTATCTAACCCTCTGATCATCTTATATATATGTCTCAAAAAGGTCACCTCTTAGCCTTCTTCTCTCCAATGAAAATAACCTCAAGTCTCTTAGCCTTTCCTCATAAGACCTACCCATCATACCAGGCAACATCCTGGTAAACCTCCTCTGCACCCTTTCCAATGCTTCCACATCTTTCTTATAATGTGACGACCAAAACTGTACACAATACTCCAAGTGCGGCCGCACCAGAGTTTTGTACAGTTGCAACATGACATCTTGGCTCCGAAATTCAATCCCTCTACCAATAAAAGCTAACACTTAGAAGGGTCCTTGGAGCAGTATGTGGATAGCCTGACTAGAGAGGGGGCTATACTGGATCTGGTTCTAGGGAATGAGCCAGGGCAGGTGGTTGACGTTGTAGTAGGAGAGCATGTGTCTAATAGTGACCACAACTCTGTCTGCTTTAGGGTATTAATGGAAAAAGATGAAGCCTGCCCTAAGGGGGGGTGTTAAACTGGGGGAGGACTAGATATAGCCAGATTAGGCAGGATCTTAAGGATACCG
Organism: Sphyrna mokarran; assembly: GCA_024679065.1. NCBI lineage: Eukaryota > Metazoa > Chordata > Chondrichthyes > Carcharhiniformes > Carcharhinidae > Sphyrna > Sphyrna mokarran. The sequence goes on from JAGIQG010000005.1 coordinate 4,798,675, forward strand.
ACTGGGATAAGCTGTTCGAGGGTAGGTTGACGCTGCACATGTGGGAATCTTTCAAGGGAAAACTAAAATTTTTCCAGGATAGACACGTGCCGGTAAGGAGAAAGGATGGGAAGGGTAGGATTAGAGAACCGTGGGTTACTAGGGATGTTGAGGGCTTGGTCAGGAAGAAGCGGGAGGCGTACGTTAGATCCAGGCAATTGGGGACAGAGGCAGCGCTGGAAAAATATAGAGAACGTAGACGGGATCTTAAAAGGGGTGTCAGAAAGGCAAAAAGGGGCCACGAAATGGCTTTGGCAGGTAGGATTAAGGAAAATCCTAAGGCATTTTACTCCTATGTAAGGAGCAAAAGGATGGTTAGAGGGAAGATTGGACCTCTCAGGGACAGAGGAGGGGAACTATGCTTAGAGCCTGAGGGGATGGGGGAGATCCTGAATGAATACTTTGCGTCAGTATTCACGCGGGAGAGGGGCCTGATATCTGATGGTGGCTTTGAGGATTTTGAGGACCCGTTAAAGGAAATAATCATTACGAGGGAAGAAGTGTTGGGGCTTTTAGGTAGCATAAAGACTTATAAAGCTCCGGGGCCTGATGCTATTTATCCCAGGCTGCTAAGGGAGGTGAGAGATGACATTGCTGGGCCTCTGACGCAAATCTTTGTCTCTTCTTTGGACACAGGTGAGGTCCCAGAGGACTGGAGGATTGCAAGTGTAGTACCGTTGTTTAAAAAGGGTCAAAGGGATAACCCAGGGAACTACAGGCCGGTGAGCTTGACTTCAGTTATAGGTAAACTAATGGAGAGGATCCTCAGGGACAGGATGTATGAGCATCTGGAGCGCTGCGATCTGATCAGGGATACGCAGCATGGCTTCATTAAGGGGAGGTCGTGCCTTACGAACCTAGTGGAATTTTTTGAAGAGGTGACAAAAACGGTTGATGAAGGACAAGCCGTTGATGTCGTCTACATGGATTTCAGTAAGGCGTTTGACAAGGTTCCCCATGGTAGGCTGATAAAAAAGGTGAAGGCGCATGGGATACAGGGCCAGGTATGTAGATGGGTTGAGAACTGGCTTGGGAGGAGGAGACAGCGGGTAGTAGTGGAAGGCTCTTTTTCCAACTGGAGGTCAGTCACTAGTGGTGTGCCACAGGGCTCAGTACTAGGACCTCTTCTATTTGTGATTTATTTAAATGACTTGGAAGAGGGGGTAGGTGGTGTGACCAGCAAATTTGCTGATGACACTAAGATACTTGGATTGGCGGGTACTGAGGAGCAGTGCCAGGCAATACAACAGGACATAGATAGGCTGGTAGATTGGGCAGATAGATGGCAAATGGAATTTAATCCGGATAAATGCGAGGTGATGCATTTTGGCCGGAATAATGTAGAGGGGAGTTATAGGATAAAAGGTAAAACTGTCCGGAGTATAGAGACGCAGAGAGACCTGGGGGTGCAGGTTCACAAGTCTCTGAAGGTGTCAGTACAGGTGGAAAAAGTGATAAAGAAAGCGTATGGTATGTTAGCCTTCATAGGAAGGGGTATAGAATACAAGAGTAGGAGTTTGATGTTGCAAGTGTATAGAACGTTGGTTAGGCCTCACTTGGAGTACTGCGTCCAGTTCTGGTCGCCGTACTACCGGAAGGATGTGGAGTCCCTGGAGAGAGTGCAGAGGAGATTTACCAGGATGCTGCCTGGTATGGAAGGGCTGTCTTACGAGGAAAGGTTGAACGCACTGGGGTTGTTTTCTCCTTGAAAGACGTCGGCTGAGAGGGGATCTATTAGAGGTATATAAGATTATGAGGGGTATAGATAGAGTAAATGGTGGTAAGCTTTTTCCACCATTAGATTCTGATAGAACGAGGGGTCACGGCCTTAGGGTGAGGGGGGCTATGTATAAGACTAATATTAGAGAGCATTTTTTCACACAAAGGGTAGTGGGGGTGTGGAATGCACTACCAAGTAAGGTGGTGGGAGCAGGCACGCTAGGGTTGTTTAAGGGTCTCCTGGACAGCCACATGAGCGGTCTGCAGATAGAGGGATATAGGAGGACTGTTTAAATACTTTAATTGTTTCCACAGGCTGTTCGGTCCACCTTGTTGACCAACAAGGTGCATGCATTCGGCAGGTCGTGCGAGGGCTGCTCCTGGATGTTACTTCAGGAGTGGCCTAGTGCTTCATGTCGTTAGTGTATGCTTAAACTGGACCATCAGATGGGCAACATGACAGCTCAGAGACTATCGCTGTTGCTGTGCAGACACATGGATTTGGGCCTGTGTCTGCGGGAGTTTGCACGTTCTCCCCGTGGTTGCGTGGGTTTTCTCCGGGTGCTCTGGTTTCCTCCCACATCCCAAAAATGTGCTCTTAGGCTGATTGGGTAACAAATTGTCCTATATTGGTCTCTATATGTCATTAAGATGTTAGGATGGCGGCGCGGGCTCGTTGGGCCGAAGGGCCTGTTTCCCGTGCTGTGTTGTTCTTTGTTCTTTGTTAACACACTTTACACTTCTTAACAACCTTATCAACTTGAGTACCAACTTTCAGGGATCTATGCACCTGTACACTGAGATCTCTCTGCTCATCTACACTACTAAGAGTCTTATCATTAGCCCTATATTCTGCACACATATTACTTTTACCAAAGTGAACCACCTCACACTTTTCCGCGTTAAATTCCATTTGCCACTTCTCGGCCCAGCTCTGCAGCTTATCTATGTCCCTCTGCAAACTGTAACATCCATTCTCATGTCTACAACTCCTCCGACTTTGGTGTCTTCAGCAAATTTATTAACCCATCCCTCTACACCCTCATCCAGGTCATTTATAAAAATAACAAACAACAGTGGCCCCAAAACAGATCTCTGAGGTACACCACTTGTAACTGAACTCCAGGTTGAATATATCCCATCAACCACCACCCTCTGTCTTCTATCAGCTAGCCAATTCCTGATCCAAACTGCTAAATCACCCTCAATCCCATGCATCTGCATTTTCTGCAGTAGCCTACCATGGGGAACCTTATCAAACATTTTGCTAAAATCCATATTTACAACATCAACTGCCTTACCTTTATCCACCTCTTTGGTCACCTTTTCAAAAAACTCGATAAGGTTTGTGAGGCACGACCTTCCCTTCACAAAACTATGTTGACTATCCCTAATCAATTCATTTCTCTCTAGATGACTATAAATCCTATCTCTAATAATTCTTTCCAAAACTTTGCCCACAACAGATATAAGGCTCACCAATCTATAATTCCCACGATGGTCTCTACTCCCCTTCTTAAATAAGGGGACAACATTTGCCATCCTCCAGTCTTCCGGCACTATACCCGTAGCCAACAACGACATGAAGATCAAAGCCAAAGGCTCTGTAATCTGCTCTCTAGCCTCCCAGAGAATCCTGGGATAAATCCCATCCAGCGCAGGGGGCTTATCTATTTTCATACTCTCAAGAGTAGCTAACACCTCCTCCTTATGTACCTCTATCCTGTCTAGTCTACAACCCTGTATCCCAGTATTCTCCTCGACTCCATTGACATTTTCCCACGTAAAGACTGACAAAAAATATTCATTCAGTGCCTCACCAATTTCTTCAGACTCCACGCACAACTTCCCACTACTGTCTCTGACTGGCCCTAATCTTGCCCGAACCAATCTTTTATTCTTAACATATCTATAAAAAGTTCAAGGGTTCTCCTTAATCCCATCCGCCAAAGTTTTCTCATGTCCTCTTCTAGCTCTTCTTAACTCACTCTTTAGCTTCCTCCTGGCTAATTTATAACTCTCCAGTGCCCTAACCGAGCCTTCACATCTCATCTTTATGTAAGCCTCCTTTTTCCTTTTCACCAGAGAACTAACTTCCTTAGTACACCATGGTTCCCTCGCTATACCTTTTCCTCCCTGCCTGACTGGTACATATTTATCAAGGACTTGCAGTAGCTGTTCCTTGAATAAGTTCCACATTTCAGGTGTTCCCAGCCCCTGCAGTTTCCTATTCCAACCTATGTATCCCAAATCTCGCCTAATAGCCTCATAATTACATAGAACATAGAACATAGAACAATACAGCACAGAACAGGCCCTTCGGCCTTCGATGTTGTGCCGACCAAAATAAAAAGCAATGCCCCTCCTAACTAAACCATTCCCTTCTCATCCATATACTTATCAACTAACCTCTTAAACGCCACCAAACTTGGCGCATCTACAACAGCTGCAGGCAGGGCATTCCACTCCCTAATCACTCTTTGAGTAAAGAACCTACCTCTGATATCCGTCCTATAACTCATACCCCTTAATTTAAAGTTGTGTCCCCTCGTGCTAGCTTTTTCCATCCTAGGAAAAAGGCTATCACTGTCCACCCTATCCAAACCTCTAATTATCTTATATGTTTCAATAAGATCCCCCCTTAGCCGCCTCCTTTCTAACGAAAACAACCTCAAATCCTTCAACCTCTCTTCATAGGACCTGCCCTCAATACCAGGCAACATCCTGGTAAACCTCCTCTGTACCCTCTCCAATGCCTCCACATCTTTCTTATAATGTGGGGACCAGAACTGCACACAATACTCCAAGTGCGGCCGCACTAGAGTTTTGTACAGTTGCAACATGATGCTGCGGCTCCTAAATTCAATCCCCCTACAAATAAAAGCTAAGACTCCATATGCCTTCTTAACAACTTTATCCACTTGACTGCCTACTTTCAGGGATCTATTGACACATACACCAAGATCCTTCTGTTCCTCAACACTATTAAGAGCCCTACCATTAGCCCTATACTCTACACATTTATTGTTCCTGCCAAAGTGCATTACCTCACACTTTTCCACATTAAACTCCATTTGCCACCTCTCGGCCCAGCTCTGCAACTTGTCCAAGTCTCTCTGTAAACTATAACACCCCTCTTCACTATCTACCACTCCACCGACTTTAGTGTCATCTGCAAATTTACTGATCCATCCCTCAATACCCTCATCCAGATCATTTATAAAAATTACAAACAGCAGGGGCCCCAAAACAGACCCCTGAGGCACACCACTCGTCACCGAACTCCACGATGAATATCTCCCATCAACCACCACCCTATGTCTTCTATCTGCCAGCCAATTTCTAATCCAATTAGCTAAATCACCCTCTATTCCACACATCTGCATTTTCTGTAGAAGTCTTCCATGGGCCACCTTATCAAAATTACTTTTCCTCCAGCTATAACTTCTTTCCTTTGGTATATGCTTATCCCTTTCCATCACTAAGGTAAACGTAACCGAATTGTGGTCACTATACCAAAGTGCTCACCTACCTCCAAGTCTAACACCTGATCTGGTTCATTACCCAGAACCAAATCCAATGTACCCTCACCTCTTGTTGGCCTATCTACATACTGAGTCATAAAACACTCCTGCACACATTGTACAAAAACTGACCCCTCTAATGTGTTTGAGCTATAGCTTTTCCAATCAATATTTGCAAAGTTAAAGTCCCCCATAACAACTACCCTGTTACTTTCACTTCTGTCCAGAATCATCCTTGCAATCTTTTCCTCAACATCTCTGGAACTTTTGGAGGCCTATAAAAAACTCCAGAAAGGGTGACCTCTTCTCTCCTGTTTCTAATCTCAGCCCAAACTACCTCAATAGACAGGCCCACATCAAACGTCCCTTCTGCCACCGTATACAGTCTTTGACTAACAGTGCCAACCTCCCCCTCTTCTACTGCCTACTGTACTCTGACTGAAACATCTGAACCCCAGAACCTGCAACAACCATTCCTGTCCCTGCTCTATCCATGTCTCTGAAATGGCCACAACATCGAAATACCAGGTCCCAATCCAGGCTGCAAGTTCGACCACGTTATTACATATGTTCCTCGCATTGAAGTATACACACTTCAAACCACCCTCCCGCCTACCAGTACACTGCTGTGACCTAGACAGTGTACTAAACAGTGCGAGAGGAGAGGCAGTGGGGAGTGTGAAAACACTGCGAGAGGAGAGACAGTGGGGAGTGTGAAAACAGTGTGAGTAGAGAGGCAGTGGGGAGTGTGAAAACAGTGTGAGAGGAAGGGGAGTGGGGATTGTGAAAACAGTGTGAGAGAGACAGTGGGGAGTGTGAAAACAGGGTGAGTGGAGAGGCAGTGGGGAGAGTGAAAACAGTGTGAGAGGAAGGGGAGTGGGGAGTGTGAAAACAGTGTGAGAGAGGCAGTGGGGAGTGTGAAAACAGTGTGAGTGGAGAGGCAGTGGGGAGAGTGAAAACAGTGTGAGAGGAAGGGGAGTGGGGAGTGTGAAAACAGTGTGAGGAGAGGCAGTAGGGAATGTGAAAACTGCATATTCAGTAAAGTTCTGGTATTAAGCGTTAAATCTGGAATTAAAAATTGAAGGATGACCATGCTGATATTTCTAAGAATCTACCTTTTGATTAATGTCCTCTAGTGGAAGAAACGTGCCATTCTTACCTGCCCGGTGAACACATGACTCACAACCATGTACCTCTTAACTGTTCCTTCAGGCAAGGGCAATTAGAAATGTCAACAAATACTGAAATTGTTCACTCCCCCCCCCTCACTCTCAGACAGACACTCTCCTCTCACTCTCATGCACAGGCAGTTTACTTCACATTCTGACTCTTTCCCTGAACTCATACACAGACTCTCCCCTCACTCTCACACAGACACTCTCCCCTCACTCTCACTCATAAACTGTCCCTCCTCATTCTCATTCTCCCCTCACTTTCATACAGAAACACTCACCCCTCATTCTCACACTCTCATACACAGACATTCTCCTCTCAATCCCATGTACAGACACTCCCCTCACTCTCATATACAGATACTTTCTCCTCAATCCCGTATACAGGCACTCTCCCCTTGCTCAGACACAAACATTCTTCTCTCACTCTCATACACAGACATTCTCTCTCAATCCCATACACATTCTCTCCTCACTCTCATACACAAACTCTCTCCTCTCTCTGTCACACACACACGCTCTCGCCTCACTCGCATACATAGACATTCTCCCATTACTCTCATACACAAGTACTCGCCCCTCACTCTCATACACAGACATTCTCCCCTCACTCTGATACGCAGACACTCTCCCCTCACTCGCATACACAGACACTCTCCCCTCACTCACATACACAAACACGCTCCCTTACTCACATACACAGACACTCTCCCCTCACTTACATACAAAGACACTCTCCCCTCACTCACATACACAGACACTCTCCCCTCACTCGCATACACACACACTCTCCCCTCACTCACATACACAGACATTCTCCACTCACTCATACACAGACACTCTCCCCTCACTCGCATACACAGACACTCTCCCCTCACTCTCATACACAGACACTCTCCCCTCACTCTCATACACAGACATTCTCCCCTCACTCACATACACAGACACTCTCCCTTCACTCACATACACAGACATTCTCCACTCACTCATACACAGACATTCTCCCCTCACTCGCATACACAGACACTCTCCCCTCACTCGCATACACAGACACTCTCCCCTCACTCTCATACACAGACACTCTCCCCTCACTTTCATACACAGACCTCTCCCCTCACTCTCATACACACTCTCCCCTCACTCTAATACACAGACACTCTCCCCTCACTCACATACACACACACTCTCCCCTCACTCACATACACAGACATTCTCCACTCACTCATACACGACACTCTCCCCTCACTCTCATACACAGACACTCTCCCCTCACTCTCATACACAGACTCTCTCCCCTCACTCTCATACACAGACACTCTCCCCTCACTCTCATACACAGACTCTCTCCCCTCACTCTCATACACAGACACTCTCCCCTCACTCACATACACAGACACTCTCCCCTCACTCGCATACACAGACACTCTCCCCTCACTCGCATACACAGACACTCTCCCTCACTCGCTACACAGACACTCTCCCCTCACTCGCATACACAGACTCTCTCCCCTCACTCGCATACACAGACATTCTCCCCTCACTCACATACACAGACACTCTCCCCTCACTCACATAGACATTCTCCCCTCACTCGTATACACAGACACTCTCCCCTCACTCGCATACAGACATTCTCCCCTCACTTGCATACACAGACACTCTCCCCTCACTCGCATACACAGACACTCTCCCCTCACTCACATACACAGACATTCTCCCCTCACTCACATACACAGACACTCTCCCCTCACTCACATACACAGACACTCTACTCTCACTCACATAGACATTCTCCCCTCACTTGCATACACAGACATTCTCCCTTCACTCGCATACACAGACACTCTCCCCTCACTCACATACACAGACACTCTCCTCTCACTCGCATACACAGACACTCTCCCTTACTCTCATACACAGACACTCTCCCCTCACTCACATACACACACACTCTCCTCTCACTCACATACACAGACACTCTCCCCTCACTCTCATACACAGACACTCTCCCCTCACTTGCATACACAGACACTCTCCCCTCACTCTCATACACAGACACTCTCCCCTCACTCTCATACACAGACACTCTCCCCTCACTCGCATACACAGACACTCTCCCCTCACTCTCATACACAGACACTCTCCCCTCACTCTCATACACAGACACGGTCCCCTCACTCTCATACACAGACATTCTCCCCTCACTCACATACACAGACACTCTCCCTTCACTCACATACACAGACATTGTCCACCCACTCATACACAGACATTCTCTCCTCACTCGCATACACAGACCTCTCCCCTCACTCGTATACACAGACACTCTCCCCTCACTCACATACACAGACACTCTCCCCTCACTCGCATACACAGACACTCTCCCCTCACTCGCATATACAGACACTCTCCCCTCACTCGCATATACAGACACTCTACCATCACTCACATAGACATTCTCCCCTCACTCGCATGCACAGACATTCTCCCTTCACTCGCATACACAGACACTCTCCCCTCACTCGCATACACAGACATTCTCCCTTCACTCGCATACACAGACACTCTCCCCTCACTTGCATACACAGACACTCACATAGACATTCTCCCCTCACTCGCATACACAGACTCTCTACTCTCACTCACATACACATTCTCCCCTCACTCACATACACAGACACTCTCCCCTCACTCACATACACAGACACTCTCCCCTCACTCACATACACAGACACTCTCCCCTCACTCGCATACACGACACTCTCCCCTCACTCGCATACACAGACACTCTCCCTCACTCGCTACACAGACACTCTCCCCTCACTCGCATACACAGACTCTCTCCCCTCACTCGCATACACAGACATTCTCCCCTCACTCACATACACAGACACTCTCCCCTCACTCACATAGACATTCTCCCCTCACTCGTATACACAGACACTCTCCCCTCACTCGCATACAGACATTCTCCCCTCACTTGCATACACAGACACTCTCCCCTCACTCGCATACACAGACACTCTCCCCTCACTCACATACACAGACATTCTCCCCTCACTCACATACACAGACACTCTCCCCTCACTAACATACACAGACACTCTACTCTCACTCACATAGACATTCTCCCCTCACTTGCATACACAGACATTCTCCCTTCACTCGCATACACAGACACTCTCCCCTCACTCACATACACAGACACTCTCCTCTCACTCGCATACACAGACACTCTCCCTTACTCTCATACACAGACACTCTCCCCTCACTCACATACACACACACTCTCCTCTCACTCACATACACAGACACTCTCCCCTCACTCTCATACACAGACACTCTCCCCTCACTTGCATACACAGACACTCTCCCCTCACTCTCATACACAGACACTCTCCCCTCACTCTCATACACAGACACGGTCCCCTCACTCTCATACACAGACATTCTCCCCTCACTCATACACAGACATTCTCCCCTCACTCACATACACAGACACTCTCCCCTCACTAACATACACAGACACTCTACTCTCACTCACATAGACATTCTCCCCTCACTTGCATACACAGACATTCTCCCTTCACTCGCATACACAGACACTCTCCCCTCACTCACATACACAGACACTCTCCCCTCACTCACATAGACATCTCCCTTCACTCGCATACACAGACACTCTCCCCTCACTCGCATACACAGACACTCTCCCCTCACTCGCATACACAGACATTCTCCCCTCACTCGCATACACAGACATTCTCCCCTCACTCACATACACAGACACTCTCCCCTCACTCTCATACACATTCTCGCCTCAGTCTCATACAGACACAATCTCTCCTCACTCTCAGATACTCTCTCCTCACTCTCATACAAAGGCACTCTCCCCTCACTCTCATAGAGACACTCTCCCCTCACTCTCATACAGACACTCTCCCCTCTCATACAAAGACACTTTCCCCTCACTCTCATACAGACACAATCTCTCCTCACTCTCAGACACTCTCTCCTCACTCTCATACAATGACACTCTCCCCTCACTCTCATACACATTCTCGCCTCACTCTCATCCACAAATACTCTCCTCTTACTCTTATACACAGATACTCTCCCCTTCCCTCCCCTCCATCTTCTCCGGAGTCTTCAACATATCATTGATGATGATGATGAACATCTTGCTAGGGCCATCCCCACATCCCCACTTCTTGCCTTCAGACAACCGCACAACCTCCAACAGATCATTGTTCACAGCAAACTACCCAGCCTTCAGGAGAACAGTGACCACAATACCACACAACCCTGCCACAGCAACCTCTGCAAGACATGCCGGATCATAGACATGGACACATCATCAAATGTGAGGATACCATTCACCAGGTACACGGTACATACTCTTGCAACTCGGCCAACGTTGTCTACCTTAGTAGGGATTAGTAAATTTGCAGATGACACTAAAGTCGGTGGAGTGGTAGATAGTGAAGAGGGGTGTTATAGTTTGCAGAGGGACTTGGACAAGTTGCAGAGCTGGGCCGAGAGTTGGCAAATGGAGTTTAATGTGGAAAAGTGTGAGGTAATGCACTTTGGCAGGAATAATAAATGTGTAGAGTATAGGGCTAATGGTAGGATTCTTAATAGTGTTGATGAACAGAGGGATCTTGGTGTATTTGTGCATAGATCCTGAAAGTAGGCAGTCAAGTCGATAAGGTTGTTAAGAAGGCATATGGAGTCTTAGCTTTTATTGGTAGGGGGATTGAATTTCGAGCCGCAACGTCATGTTGCAACTGTACAAAACTCTAGTGCGGCCGCACTTGGAGTATTGTGTGCATTTCTGGTCCCCACATTATAAGAAAGATGTGGAGGCATTGGAGAGGGTACAGAGGAGGTTTACCAGGATGTTGCCTGGTATGGAGGGCAGGTCCTATGAAGAGAGGTTGAAGGATTTGAGGTTGTTTTCGTTAGAAAGGAGAAGGCTAAGAGGGGATCTTATTGAAGCATATAAGATGATTAGAGGTTTAGATAGGGTGGACAGTGATAGCCTTTTTCCTAGGATGGAGAAAGCTAGCACGAGGGGAACACAGCTTTAAATTAAGGGGTATGAGTTATAGGACGGATATCAGAGGTAGGTTCTTTACTCAAAGAGTGATTAGGGAGTGGAATGCCCTGCCTGCAGCTGTTGTAGATGCGCCAAGTTGGTGGCGTTTAAGAGGTTAGTTGATAAGTATATGGAAGAGAAGGGAATGGTTTAGTTTGGAGGGGCATTGCTTTTTATATTGGTCGGCGCAACATCGAAGGCTGAAGGGCCTGTTCTGTGCTGTAATGTTCTATGTTCTACCTAATACGTTGCAAGAAAGGATGTCCCAAAGCATGGTACATTGGGGAGACCATGCAGAAACTACAACAGCGGATGAATGAACATCGCTCGACAATCACCAGGCAAAACTGTTCCCTTCCTGTGGGCAAACACTTCAGTGGTCACAGGCATTCGGCCTCCGACCTTCAGGTAAACGTTCTTCAAGGGGGCCTTCACGACACACAACAGCGCAGAGCCGCTGAGCAGAGACTGATAGCCAAGTTCCGCACACATGAGGACGGTCTGAACAGGGATCTTGGCTTCATGTCACACTATCTGTAACCCCCATGACTTGCCTGGGTTTGCAAAACCTCACTTACTGTGCTGTCTGGAGACAATACACACCTCTGTTTGTAATTTTTATAAATGATCTGGATGAGGGTATTGAGGGATGGATCAGTAAATTTGCAGATGATACTAAAGTTGGTGGTGTGGTAGATAGTGAAGAGGTGTGTTTTAGTTTACAGAGTGACTTGGACAAGTTGCAGAGCTGGGCCGAGAGGTGGCAAATGGAGTTTAATGTGGAAAAGTGTGAGTAATGCACTTTGGCAGGAACAATAAATGTGTAGAGTATAGGGCTAATGGTAGGGCTCTTAATAGTGTTGAGGAACAGAAGGATCTTGGTGTATGTGTCAATAGATCCCTGAAAGTAGGCAGTCAAGTGGATTAAGTTGTTAAGAAGGCATATGGAGTCTTAGCTTTTATTGGTAGGGGGATTGAATTTAGGAGCCGCAGCATCATGTTGCAACTGTACAAAACTCTAGTGCGGCCGCACTTGGAGTATTGTGTGCAGTTCTGGTCCCCACATTATAAGAAAGATGTGAGGCATTGGAGAGGGTACAGAGGAGGTTTACCAGGATGTTGCCTGGTATGGAGGGCAGGTACTATGAAGAGAGGTTGGAGGATTTGAGGTTGTTTTCGTTAGAAAGGAGGCGGCTAAGAGGGGATCTTATTGAAGCATATAAGATGATTAGAGGTTTAGATAGGGTGGACAGTGATAGCCTATTTCCTAGGATGGAGAAAGCTAGCACGAGGGGACACAGCTTTAAATTAAGGGGTATGAGTTATAGGACGGATATCAGAGGTAGGTTCTTACTCAAAGAGTGATTAGGGAGTGGAATGCCCTGCCTGCAGCTGTTGTAGATGCGCCAAGTTTGGTGGCGTTTAAGTGGTTAGTTGATAAGTATATGGATGAGAAGGGAATGGTTTAGTTAGGAGGGGCATTGCTTTTTATTTTGGTCGGCACAACATCGAAGGCCGAAGGGCCTGTTCTGTGCTGTATTGTTCTATGTTCTATGTTCTATCTCTCTAAACTGTGCTCAGTGCTTCTTCCACTCACATTGTTAGCCACTTTAAGACTTGAATAGCAGGTTAGGTGTAAAGATTCGCATTCTAATCAGTAATCTATAAACTGTCTGTGTGTGCTATTGGAGACCAAAACACCTCATTCGCCTGACAAAGGCCATAAAGCCAAAAGCTTACGAGTTTACTATCAAATAAATCAGTTGGATTTAAAACTGGTGTTGTCAGACTTCTTACTGGGGAGGTCCCAGAGTACTGGAGAAAAGCCAGTGTTGTTCCTTTGTTTAAGAAGGGTTGCAAGAATAGTAATTACAGGCCGGTGTGCCTTACACCAATGGTAAGGAAATTATTGGAGAGGATTCTTCGAGATAGGATTTATCCCACTTGGAAATAAGTAGATGTATTAGGGAGAGGCAACATGGTTTTGTGAGGGCAAGGTCAGTGTCCCACGAACTTGGTCGAATTTTTTGAAGAAGTGACGAAAACAATTGATATGGGTAAGACACTGGATGTTGTCTATATGGACTTCAGTAAGGCCTTTGACAAGGTCTCTCATGGCAAACTGCTGCAGGAGGTGAGGTTGTGTGGGACCAGAGATGAGCTGGCAAGGTAGATACAAAACTGGCTGTGTGATAGAAGGCAGAGGGTAGCAGTGGAAAGGTGCTTTTCTGAATGGAGAACTGTGACAAGTGGTGTTCCTCAGGGATCAATGCTGGGACCTTTGCTGTTTGTAATATATATAAGTGATGACGAGAAAAATGTAATTGGCTTGATTAGTAAGTCTGCAAATGACACAAAGGTCGGTGGATTTGCAGACAGTGACGAGGACCATCAGAGGTACAGCAGGAAATAGATCAATTGCAGACTTGAGGGGAGAGATGGCAGATGGAGTTTAATCCAGACAAATGTGAGCTAATGCGTTTTGGAAGGTCTAATACAGATAAGAAATATACAGTAAATGGTAGAACCCTTAAGAGTATTGATAGGCAAAGGGATCTGGGTGTACAGATACACAGTTACTGAAAGTGGCAATGCGGGTGGAGAAGGTAGTCAAGAAGGCACATGACATGCTTGCCTTCATTGGCCGGGGTACTGAGTTAAAAACTGGCAAGTCATGTCGCAGCTTTACAGAACCTTAGTGAGGCCACACTTGGAATATAGTGTTCAATTCTGGCTGTCACATTACTAGAAGGATGTGAAAGCTTCGGAGAGGGTACAGAAAAGATTTACCAGGATGTTGCCTGGTATTGGAGGGCATTAGCCAAGAGGAGAGGTTGCAGAAACTTGGTTGTTCTCACTGGAACAAATGAGATTGAAGGGCGACCTGATAGAAGTCTACAAGATTATGACAGGCATGGACAAAATAGATTTTCAGAAGCTTTTTTCCAGGGTGGAAGAGTTAAATTACTAGGGGGCACAATTTTAAGGAGATGTACGAGGCAGATTTTTTTACACAAAGAGTAATGGCTACCTGGAACCCATTACTGAGGGAGGTAGTGGAAACAGATACAATAGTGACTTTTAAGGGGCGTCTTGACAAATGCTTGAATAGGATGGGAACAGAGGGATATGGTCCCCGAAGAGTAGTGGGTTTTTTGTTCAGTAGGCAGCATGGTCGATGCAGGCTTGGAGGGCTGAAGGGTTTGTTTCTGTGCTGTAATTTTCTTTGTTCTTTGTACACACAGTTCAATTCCCACTCCTTTTCAGTGTGAAATAACATTCTCTCCCCACCACTCTCTGCACGATTCAATTCCTATTTCTTTTCAGTGTGATATCACATTCTCTCCCCTCCTATTCTCTCTGCACAGTTCAGTTCCCACTCCTTTTCAGTACAAAATCACATTCTCCCTCCGCCACTCCGCACGTTTCAATTCCCACTCGTTTTCAATGTGAAATCACATTCTCTCCCCGCCACTCTTTCTGCATAGTTCCGTTCCCACTTCTTTTCTATGTAAAATCACATAGAACCCAGAACGCAATCGTCCGAGCTCATTTGTCTTTGTGACCCCACCACAGAGAACCACATATGGTCCCCACAAACAATTGCGACGGTCTTGCCAGTAGACATGATGTGGAGATGCCAGTGTTGGACTGGGGCTAACACAGTCAGAAGTCTCACAACACCAGGTTAAAGTCCAACAGGTTTACCTGGTAGTAAATGCCACTAGCTTTCAGAATGCTGTTCCTTTGTCTGATCAAAAGCAGGACATATAAAAGCACACACAGTTTACAGAACTCACATTCTAATCAGTATTCTGTCAACTGTGTGCGCCTTTATAAGCCCAGTTTGTGATCAGAACTCCCCGCTCACCTGACGACGGAGCAGCATTTCGAAAGCTAGTGGTGTTTATTACCAAATAAACCTATTGGACTTTAACCTGGTGTTGTGAGATTTCTTACTGTACTTGCCAGTAGATCCAAATGCCATTGGGGCCCCCCAATGTCAAGGGCAAGGTGGGGTGTCCTTTGGGCACTGCCAGACTGGCACCCTGGCAATGCCCACTGCACGCTGCCAGGCCTAAGGCAGCAAGGTCAGACTGGGATCCAATTGGTTAGGGAAGGCAGCCTCTGCGTCACAGGGTGGGGGTGGGGGAATAGGGAGTGGGGAAAATGGTAAGAGAGTGGATGCATATGTCACTTTGTGGGCAATTGGGCTATGTGTGTGTGTGTGTGCGCGTGCGCGCTTGTGCGCGTGCATGCATGGAGGGGCTGCTGCGACTTTGCACTGTGATTGGTGGGGAGAAGCAGGATGTGGAGGCGTGGGCAATCAGGTGGTGAGGACAGAGGGTGGTGTAAGACTCCTAATCAGCCGCCGACTCCTACGGTAGCTGATGGGTGGGGAGTGGACGGGACAAAAGTGCTGGGATGAGATCAACTGCAGTAGCAGAGACATGACAGATCTCTCTCTCAGGTCTATCAGCCCTCTGCTAGTTGCAACTGGCATGAGGTCTGCACATGCATAATAGTTCCCTCTACTGCTACATCAGACTGGCTGCCATTCCATCCAGTGGCTAGAAATGAGCTAGCCCTTTTTTTTTTACTTGTCTAAGTGCATAAGATTGTGATTTTGGACTCGCCCAAAAAAAATCTGAAACTCTCCCCTTTTCATGCTAACTCAGCACCTTGAAATCTTCTCATAAAATTCTGCCCACTATCTCTCCTCCGCTCTCAGTTCTTTTCCAAAGTTAACCTCTGCTCTCAGTTCTCGTTCCTCTCTACCCTTGACTCTCTATGCCTCCATAGAATCATAGCGTGCAATGAATGCCTACAATGCAGAAAGAATCATTCAGTCCACCGAGTCTACACTGACTCTCCAAAAGAGCATGTTGCCCACCCCCACCACCTTGTACATTTATCATGAATATTCTACCTGACCTATATATCTTTGCACAACGAGGGGGCAATTCAGCATGGCTAAACACCTAACCTAAACATCTTTGGACTGTGGGAGGATACCAGAGCATCAGGAGCATCCATGCAGATATGGAGAGAACATGCAAACTCCACACAGTCACCCAAGGATGGAATCAAACCCAAGTCCTGTGCTGTGAGGCAGCAATACCAACCATGAAATATGGTGCCATGAAATCTAGCATTCATCCATTTCCAAAGAAAAATCTCAATCTTTCGGCTCCACTATCCATTCACCTCTTTGCTCTTGCTCCTTTTCAAAATGAAATCTTGCACTCTCTCCCCGCTCATACTGCTCATTCCTTTCCAAAATTAAATTGCACTCTTACCTCTGCTTTCTATTGTCACTCCCGTACCCTCACAGGTTGATTTATCACTCTCTGATCTGCGTTATTACTCCGTTTCCAAAGTAAAATTTCTCTCTCCTCTGCTCTCTGCCCCAATCAGCCCTTGCTCCTTTCCAAATTAAATCTCATTCTTGCTCCTCCACTCTCAGCTGTCACTCCTTTCCAAATGGTAGTCTCAGGCCAGTAAGATTAAGAGGAACAACAGGCAGGGAGTAGCTGTTGAACACAGCAAAACCAGTGGTCTGAAGTGCATTTGAACTTAGAGCTTGGATTCATATTTGGAACTATGATATTGTTGCTATTAGAGATTTGGTTGAAAAAGGAACAGGATTAACAGTTAAATATTCTGATATTTAGATGCTTCAGACAGGATAGAGAGAGATGTAAAAGGGATGTGGGAGTTGCATTATTGGTTAAGAAGAATATTACAGCTGTACTGCAGGAGGACACCTCAGAGGATTCAGGCAGCGAGGCAATATGGGTGGAGCTCAGGAATAGGAAGGGTGCAGTAACAAAGCTGGGGGTTTACTACAGGCCTCCCAAAAACTAGCAGAAGATAGAGAAGCAAGTACGCAGTCAGATTTTGGAAAGATGCAAAAACACAGAATTGTTGTGGTGGATAATTTTAACTTTTCTTATAATGACTGGGAGTCACTTACTGCCAAAGGCTTGGATGGAGCAAAATTTGTAAGGAATGTCCAGGAGCATTTCTGGAAACAGTATGTAAATAGCCCAACTTGAGAAGGAGCCATATTAGGCCTGGTGTTGAGGAATGACCCAGCCAGTTGGTTGAAGTTTCAGGAGGAGAGCATTTCAGGAACAGTGATCACAATTCCATAAGTTTTAAGATGCTCATGAATAAGGGCAAGAGTGGTCCTCGGGCAAACGTGTTAAACTGGGGGAAGACTAACTACAAAAACTTTAGGCAGGATCTGGGTGGCGAAGACAGGGGAAAGCTGTTTGACGGTAAATCAACATCCATCATGTGGGAGTCTTTCAAATTCAGTTGATTGGAATTCAGGACTAGCATAAGGTTGAAGGATAAATGTAGTAAGTATCAGGATCCCCGGATAATGAGGGATATTGAGCTTTGCCAAAAAGGAAAAGGAAGCATTCATAAGGTCTAAAACATTAAGGACAGATGAAGTCCTTGAAGAGTATAAAGAAATTAGGAAGGAGCTTAAGTAGGAAGGAAGCAAGGAGTTAGGAGGGCGAAGAGGAGTCATGAAAAGACTTTGGCAAACAGGACAAAGGAAAATCCTAAAGTATTTTATGTGTATATAAAGAGCAAGAGGGTAGACAGGGAAAAGGTTGGTCCGCTCAAGGATAGTGAAATGAATCTATGTATGGAATCAGAAGAAATGGGTGAGATACTAACTGAATACTTCGCCTCAGTATTCACCAAAGAGAGAGACTTGATGGATGAGGAGCCTGGGATAGGTTAAGTAGATATTCTGGGTCATACCGATATTAAAAAGGAGGTATTAGAACAAAGAACACTACAGCACAAACAGGCCCTTTGGCCCACAAGTTGTACCAATCATATCTATACCTACCAGGCCATAGAACTATCTGTAACTCCCAATCCCATTAAATCCCATGTACTCATCATGTACTATTAGGTGTCTTAAAAAGCATTAAAGTGGATAAGTCCACAATGCCTGATGAGATCGACCCCAGAATGCTAAGGGAGGCAAGGACAGAAATTGCTGGAGCTTTGACAGAAATCTTTGCATTCTCATTGGCTACAGGTGAACTTACAGAGGATTGAAGAATAGCCAATGTTGGTCCATTGTTTGATTGTGAAATTTTGATTTCCATTGTTTAACTTGATTGAGTTTTTCGAGGAAGTGACGAAGATGATAGATGAGGAAAAGGCAATGGATGGACTTCAGTAAAGTTTTTGACAAGGTACCTCATGGTAAACTAGTATGAATAGTAAGGTCACACTATTGACCTTACTATTAAGGTAAGGTAAGATCACAGGATCATAGGATCACAGAAGAGCTGGCACGACGGATATTATAATGTAGAGATGCCGTACTGGACTGGGCTAAACACAGTAAGAAGTCTCACAACACCAGGTTAGAATCCAACAAGTTTATTTGATAATAAACCCTCAAACTTGCAGAATGCTGGAGAATGCATCTGGAGAAGGTGAGAGGGCATGGGATCCAAGGGGCTTTGGCCTCGTGGATCCAGAACTGGCTTGCCGGCAGAAGGCAGAGAGTGGTTGTGGATGGGCCTTGTTCTACATGGAGGTTGGTAACCAATGGAGTGCCCCAGGGATCCGTTCTGGGCCCCCTGCTGTTTGTCATTTTCATAAATGACCTGGATGAGGAAGTGGAGGGATGGGTTAGTAAGTTCGCCGACAATACAAAGATCGGTGGTGTTGTGGATGGTCTGGAGGGATGCCAAAAGTTGCAGCGGGACATAGACAGGATGCAAGACTGGGCGGAGAAGTGGCAGATGGACTTCAATGTGGATAAATGTGTAGTGGTCCATTTTGGAAGGAATAAAGGGATGAAGGAGTACAATATAAGGGGTAGGAGTCTTAGCTGTGTTGTAGAGCAGAGGGATCTTGAGGTCCGGGTCCATAGGACTCTTAAATCGGCCTCGCAGGTGGAGGAAGTGGTCAAGAAGGCGTACGGTGTACTGGCCTTCATTAATCGAGGAATAGTGTTTAGGAGTCAGGAGGTAATGATGCAGCTCTATAAGACTCTTGTCAGACCCCACTTGGAGTATTGTGCGCAGTTCTGGTCGCCTCATTATATGAATGGCGTAGAGGCTATTGAGAGAGTTCAGAAGAGATTTACAAGGATGCTGCTTAGATTGGGAGGCAGGCCTTATGAAGATAGGTTGAGGGAGCTGGGACTCTTCTCACTGGAGAGATGTAGGTTGAGAGATGACCTGATAGAGGTTTATAAAATGTTGAGAGGAATAGATAGGGTGGACTCTCAGAGACTATTTCCCCGATCTGAAATGGTCACTATGAGAGGGCACAGATTTAAGGTGCAGGGAAGCAAATACAAAGGAGATGTCAGGGGTGGGTTTTTCACTCAGAGGGTGGTGAGTGAATGGAACCGACTGCCATCGGAGGTTGTTGAGGCAAACTCACTGGGGTCTTTTAAAAGACTTCTGGATGAGTATATGGAAAAGAATAGGATAGGTCTGCGGATTGGTAGATGTGATCGGCGCAACTCGTGGGCCGAAGGGCCTGTTTGTGCTGTATTGTTCTATGTTCTATATCTAACGCTGTTCCTTCATTAGGTGATGGAAAATGGAAAGATGGATATTGAACTGGCTTGGCCGTAGAAGACAGAGGGTAACAGCAGAGGAGTGCTTTTCTGAATAGAAGGCTGTGACTAGTAGTGCTCCACAGGGATCAGTTCTGGGACATTTGTTGTTCATAGTATATATAAATGATTTGAAGGAAAATGTAGCTGGTCTGATTAATAAGTTGGCAGACACAAAAATTGGTGGAGTTGCAGATAGTGAAGAAGATCGTCAGAGAATACAGCAAGAAACAGATTGGTTGGAGAATTGGGCGGAGAATGGCAGATGGAGTTCAATCCAGACAAGTATGAGATAATCCTTTTGGAACATCCAATGCATGTAGAAATTATACAGTAAATAGTAGAACCTTTAGGAGTACTGACAGGCAGGGTCATCTAGGCATAAGTATCCACCATGCTTGCCTTCATCAGTTAGGACATAAAAATTGGGAGTATAAAAATTGTTACATCATACTGCAGTTGTATAGAACCTTAGATAGGCCTCATTTAGAATGTTGTGTACAATTCCAGTCGCCACATTACCAGAAGGATATGCTTGCTTTGGAGAGGGTACAGAAGAGGTTTACCAGGATGTTGTCTGGTCTGGACAGTATTAGATATGAGGAAAGGTTGAATAAACTCAGTTTGTTGTCACAAACTGATGAAGGTTGACAGGGACCTGATAGAGCTTTACAAGATTATGAGTGGCATGGTGGATTATGAATGGCTATGACTGGCCACTCACCTGAAGAAGGAACAGCATTCCAAAAGCTTTTGGCATTTACCATCAAATAAACTTGCTGGACTTTAACCTGGTGTTGTGATACTTCTTACTGTGGACACTGGATAGTCAGAGGATAGCCAAGTATGAGGGGGCATGTGGGGAAAAGTTTGGAGGAGATGCGTGAGGCAATTTTTTTTTACATAGAGGGTGGTGAATGTCTGGAATGTGTTATCTGGGAATGTGGTGGGAGCAGGCAGATAGCAGCATTTAAAGGGACGAATACCTGAATGGGGTGGGAATGGAAGGATATAGACTCTGTAAGTACATATGCTTTTAGTTTAGGCAGGCATCAACATTGGCACAGACTTGGAGGACCAAAGGGCCTGTTCCTGTGCTGTACTTTTCTTTGTTCTTTGAGATCTCACTTGCCCTCCCCTGCTCTCAGTTTTCACTCCTTTCCAAAATAAAATTTCGCAATCCTCTGTTCTCAGTTCTTGCTCCTTTTCAAAATAACTTTCTTTCCCCTTCCCACTCTTCTTGAGCCACTCACACTCCTTCCCAAAGTGTAATCTCACTATCTTCACTCTCATCTCTCACTCCTTTCCAAATGAAATCTCACACTCTCTTTCTCTCCTCCACTATCTTTGCCCTACACAGTTCTCATTCCGTTCAAAAGTGAAATCTTACTCTCTCTCTATACCCCTCCCTATACTGCTCAGCTCTGCTCCTTTACAAAGTGAAACCTCACTCTCTACTGTTCCTTGCTTTCTCTGCACCATTCAGCTCTCGCTCTTTTCCAAAGCGAAATCCCACTCTCTCCTGTTTCCTCCTCCCTATACACCGCTCAGCTCTGTTCCTTTCCAAAGCGAAACCTCACTCTCTCCTGTTCCCTGCTCTATATGCACCATGATGTGGAGCTGCCAGCATTGGACTGGGATAAGAACATAAGAAATAGGAGCAGGAGTAGGCCATCCAGCCCCTCGAGCCTGCCCTGCCATTCAATAAGATCATGGCTGATATGAAGTCGATCAGTTCCACTTTCCCGCTTTCTCCCCGTAACCCTTAATTCCCTTGTCAATTAAAAACCTATCCACTCTTGACTTGAACATATTCAGTGAGGAAGCCTCCGCCACTTCATCAGGCAGAGAATTCCAAAGATTCACCACCCTTTGCGTGAAGAAACCCTTCCGCAACTCCGATCTGAACCGCGCCTCCCTAATCTTGAGGCTGTGCCCTCTAGTCCTCCTATCTTTGCTAAGCGGAAAGAGTCTTTCAACCTCTACCCTATCCATCCCCTTCATTATCTTATACATTTCTATAAGATCCCCTCTCAGCCTTCTAAACTCCAAAGAGTACAAACCTAGCCTATTCAGTCTCTCCTCATAATCCAACGCCCTCATCTCTGGTGTCAGCCTAGTAAACCTTCTCTGCACCCACTCCAAGGCCAATATATCCTTCCTCAAATGCGGCGACCAAAACTGCACACAGTACTCCAGCTGCGGTCTCACCAGCACCCTATACAGCTGTAACAGAACCTCCCTACTTTTATATTCTATCCCCCTCACTATAAAGGCCAACATTGCATTTGCCTTCTTAATCACCTGCTGCACCTGCAGACTGTGTTTTTGCGATTCGTGCACAAGGACCCCCAGGTCCCTCTGCATCGTCACATGCTGCAGCTTTTCTCCATTTAAATAGTAGTCCTTCCTACGATTATTCCTACCAAAGTGGATAACCTCACACTTGCTAACGTTATACTCCATTTGCCAGGTCCTCGCCCACTCACTCAACCTCTCCAGATCCCTCTGCAGGCTTTCCACACCCTCCATGCAATTTGCTTTTCCACTCATCTTCGTGTCATCAGCAAATTTTGTCATCCTGCACTCAGTCCCTTTCTCCAGATCATCTATGTAAATGGTAAATAGTTGAGGGCCCAGCACCTATCCCTAGGGCACTCCACTAATCACCAGTTGCCAATCAGAATAGCACCCATTAATACCTACTCTCTGCTTCCTATTAGACAACCAATCCTCTGTCCAGTCTAACACCCTACGCCCCGACTCCCTGCACTTTAACCTCCTGCAGCAATCTTTTGTGAGGCACTTTATCGAACGCTTTCTGGAAATCCAAAAACACCACATCCACCAGTTCCCCTCTATCTACCGCACTAGTCACTTCCACATAGAACTCTAATAAATTCGTCATGCACGACTTCCCATTAACAAATCCATGCTACATCTGCCTGATCAAACCGTTCGTAACCATGATAAACATAGTAAAAAGTCTCACAACACCAGGTTAAAGTCCGACAAGTTTATTTGAAAGTAAACCCACAAGCTTTCGGAACACTGTTCCTTTGTTAGGTGAGTTCTGATCAGGGAAGGGTACATAAAGGCACAGAATACTGATTAGAATACGAATCTGTACAGCTGATCTGCTACTCAAGTCTTAAAGGTACAATGTGAATGGAGATAGCATTAAGCATAGGTTAAACAGATGCATATTGTCCCCAGACAGGACAATAAATGAGATGCTGCAAGTTCAGGTAAGTCATGGCAGTTACAGATAGTGTGACGTGAACCCAACTTCCCGGTTGAGGCCATCCTCATATGTGTGGAACTTGGCTATCAGTCTTTGCTCAGCGGCTCTGCACTGTCGTATGTCGTGAAGGTGTTGTGAGACTTTTACTGTGTTTACCCCAGTCCAACGCCAGCATTACCACATCACCCTATGCACCATTCAGCTCATGCTCCTTTCTAAAGTGAAACTTCACTCTCTCCTCTGTTCCCTGCTCCCTATACGCCGCTCAGCTCTTGCTCCTTTCCAAAGTGAAATCCCACTCTCTCCTGTTCCCTGCTCCCTACGCACCGCTCAGCTCCTTTACAAAGTGAAATCACACTCTCTTTCCTCCATTCTCAGCTCTCACCCCTTTCTGAAATCTCACCCTCTTTCACTCCCTCTTCCCTGCTTGGCTTTCACTCCATCCTGAAGTGAAATCTCACTCTTTAGAAAACCCTGGGATTCCCATTTATGCTTGCTGCCAGTCTCTTCTAAACACTCTGTTTGCTTCTCTCATTTATTTCTCACCTTTTATATTCAGCTCAGTTCTCAGCTGTATTATCCACCTGACATCTGTCAGAAGCACACTTTTTTGTCATCCCATGTCCTGGCTTTGTTTGCCTTCTCTTTACATAGAACATAGAACACTACAGCACAAACAGCCCTTCAGCCCACAAGTTGCGCCAATCATATCAGTATCTACCAGGCCATAGAACTATCTGTAACTCCCAATCCCATTAAGTCCCATGTACTCATCCAGAAGTCTCTTAAAAGACCTCAGCGAGTTTAAGTCTCTTAAAAGACCACTGACGGCAGCCGATTCCATTCACTCACCATCCTCTGAGTGAAAATCTTACCTCTAACATCTCCTCTGTACTTGTCCCCCAGCACCTTAAACCTGTGTCCTCTCGTAGCGAGCATTTCAGCCCTGGGAAACAGCCTCCAAGAATCCACTCTATCTATTCCTCTCAACATCTTATAAACCTCTATTAGGTCGCCTCTCAACCTTCATCTCTCCAGGGAGAGGAGACCTAGCTCCCTCAACCTGTGAAATTCCTTTCATGAAACTATGTCTTGACGACTACACCTAAATTATCTCTCCTTTAAAGGTTGTTACCATTTTGTTCTGAAGTTGGCTTTTCTCCAGTTGCTTATTCTTGTAGACTTTTACAGATTTTTACTGTGTTTTGATACTTCTTGTTAGTTTTCACCCTGTTTTACCAAAAATAACGAGTTCAGTAATAGAATTGTCTTACTACTGTAAAGGCAATGAAAATTAAATTATTCCTGATGAATATGTATGATTTTCACAGGCACAGCCAGAGTATAAATTTTTTAGCCCTGCAAGAGAGACCAAATAAATCATACCCAATGCTAGAAAATGTAAATCCAATTTACAAGCATCTGTTTTTACAATGTGCTGTTCTTAAAAAGACATGCTCACATATTCCATTTTTAATGGGGTGGAGAAGGGAACACATCATGGTCAAAATAATATTTCAATAAACATGACCTGGCACAAATGCAAGATGAAATTCAGTCACATTCAGAAGCCATGCAGATTAAGAGATACATTGATTTTAAACTTGTCAATTCATATTAATTAGAGCAACTTACAGGTTACTGAATTCCAATCAACTGACATTTGAAAGTTGCTTCAATTATAGGTTACATGTAGAAATTCCCAAGTAGATTTTAAATTGTTATAGGTCTGTAAATGTAACTGAGCAGTATCCCTGAAATGCCTAGTTCTAATTTATTGGTCATGCCACTTTCTTCCAGACTCCCTGACCAGAGAAAGCGGTCCCTCTCTAATTTCTTTTTGTTTTTATTCCAATTCAATCAAATCAAGTCCAATTTAGAGTCTTAACAAGTTGAGACATTCCCGATCCAAGCTTACAAGACAGGACTCTCACCTCCTGTCTTGGGCTTGATCTACATGATCCAAGCTGATTGGAATAGGCATAGCTCTGCCTCCAAGATTTGATCTCATTTGCATCTTAGCCAAAAAGCCTAGATGCCGCATTTAAAAATTGCTTCAAATGGAGCTAAAATGTAACCTAATGACTTCAACCAAGCACAGCACGTCGATACTACACGTGATCTCAGCCAAAAGGCTGAAAAGCAATATTGCAGAATCATAAAATGGCACAACTCACAGGAGTCAATTCTGTCCATAGTTGCTTTCCTACTGTTGACCTCTTCTTCCAAATCTATCTCATTAAATCCTACCTACCTCATCAACTCCTTTAATCATCTTAAGCATCTATTTATTTATGGTTCTCACAAGTCTCCTCTGAACCCTTTATTTTATTCCATCAACATAGCTTTCCATTTTGTTACCCTTATGCCTAGCTTTCCCTTAAATGCATCCATACCTCAATCATTTCATTAGCTAGTGAGCTGCACATTCACACAAATCTCTAGACCAACAGTCACGCGGTTGCCTCTTGACTATCCTCTGAGATGGCCTAATCAGCCATTCAATTTAAGGGCAGTTAGGGATGGGCAGCAAGTGCCCACCTCACCAATGATGACTGCATCCCATTAAAAAATAAAAAACATCTGGCATGTCCGCTAAGATTCTCACTAACATTTACAGATGCACCATAGAAAGCATCCATTCTGGATGTATCACAGCTTGTATGGCTCCTGCTCTGACCAAGACCACAAGAAACCACAAAAGTTTGTAAACAATTACTCAAACAAGCCTCCCATCTATTGATTCCATTTACACTTCCCACTGCCTCGAAAAAGCAGCCATCATAAAAACATAAGAAATAGGAGTAGAAGTAGGTCATCCAGCCCCTCGAGCCTGCGCCGCCATTCAATAAGATCATGGATGATCGGCAGTGGTTCAGTACCACTTTAGTGCTTTCTCCCCATAACCCTTAATTCCCTTGTCAATCAAAAACCTATCCACTCTTGACTTGAACGTATTCAGCGAGGAAGCCTCCACCACCTCATCAGGCAGAGAATTCCAAAGATTCACCACCCTTTGCGTGAAGAAATTCCTCCTCAGTCTGATCTGAATCACCCCTCCTAATCTTGAGGCTGTGCCCTCTAGTCCTGCTATCTTTGCTAAACAGGAAGACTGTCTCAACCTCTACTTTATCCATCCCCTTCATTATCTTATACGTCTCTACAAGATCCCCCTCTCAGCCTTCTAAACTCCAAAAAATACAAACCTAGCCTATTCAGTCTCTCCTCATAATCCAACGCCCTCATCTCCGGTATCAGCCTAGTGAACCTTCTCTGCACCCTCTCCAAGGCCAATATATCCTTCCTCGAATGCGGAGACCAAAACTGCACACAGTTCTCCAGCTGCGGCCTCACCAGCACCCTATACAGCTGCAAAAGTACCTCCCTACTTTCATATTCTAATCTCCCTACTTTTATACTCTAACATAATCGAAGACCCCATGCATCCAGACATTCTTTGTTTCACATTCTTCCTTTGGGAAAAAGATACAAAAGTCACATACCAACCGACTCAAGAACAGCTTCTACCATGCTGCCGTCAGACTTTTGAATGGACCTACCTCATATTAAGTTGATCTTTCTCCACACCCTAATTATGAGTGTAATACGCATTCTGTACCCTCTACTTTCCTCGTCTACAAACTGTATGCTTTGCTGTATAGCATGCAAGAAACAATACTTTTCACTGTATACCAATACAGCTGATAATAATGAATCAGATAAAAAAGAACTATTAATCTAAAATGCCATGGGATGCTTCAAATCCAACAATCGGAGATGGTGGAATTGAAATTTGAAAAATAAATCGGAATATAAAGTTAGTCTAAGTAATGGTGACCATGGAGGAGTATAGAAAACTGATTTAAAATAGGGATCTTGAGCCTTGGCAGTCCCTGGGAAGTGTGTAAATAGATGATGATATTGATGTACTTCTTTTTATCCTACAGGTGCTTTGGTCCACCTTGTTGTTTAACAAGGGGCATACACGCGATGTTTCATGAGAGGGCTGCTCTTGGATTTTGTTTTTCCAGAGTATCCTATAGCTTCACGTCATTAGTGTACGCTTGACCTGGACCATTTGATGGGCAACAGCTCAGTGACTATCGCTGTGCTGTGCAGATACATGGATTTGGGCCTGTGTCTGTGGGAGTTTGCGCATTCTCCCCGTGCTTACGTGGGTTTTCTCCGGGTGCTCCGGTTTCCTCCCACATCCCAAAGATGTGTTCTTAGGCTAATTGGCAAAACAAATTCTCCCTAAATTGTCTCAAATTTGATTTTTAATCCATAAATCTATAAACATAGACAGGGATCACGGGTAAAAGTGGGAACATCGGGGTGGCGGCGCGGGCTTGTTGGGCCGAAGGGCCTGTTTCCCGTGCTGTTTTGTTCTTTGTTCTTTGAAAGCATCACGAATTGTTGTGTAAAAATCCATCTGGTGCACTAATGTTCTTTAGGGAAGGAAATCTGTCATCCTTACCTGGTCTGGTCTACATTTTGACTCCAGACCCACAGCCATGTGGTTGCTTCTTCTCTTGGGTATCCTCTGAGATGGCTTAATTGGTCATCCAGTTTAAGGGCAACTAGAGATGGGCAGCAAATGCCCACCTCACCAGTGATGACTGCATTCCATTAAAGAATAAAGAGAAAGAAAATTGTACAAAGAGAAATGCCTGAAGTTATTGAAGACCAATCACCTCAGCCCCAGGACATCTTTGTTAGTTTAGTTTAGTTTTGTATATTTATTAGTATCACAAGTAGGCTTACGTTAACATTGCAATTAAGTTACTTTTAAGATCCCCTGTTTGCCACATCTGTTCAACTAAGCTTAGGGAGAATTTAGCATGGCCAATGCAATTAGCCAGCACATTCTCAGACTGTGGGAGGAAACCAGAGCATCTGGAAGAAACCCAAACTGGGATTCGAACTTGGTGCTGTGATGCAGCAGTGCTAACTATTGTGCCACATGCTCTGAGGGAGTTCCTTAAAGCAGTGGCCTAGGTTCAACCAGCTTTAGCTGTTTCAATCACCTTATCTCCATCGTAAGGTCACAAAAGGTGAATTTCACATAATTGCAGTATTCAGTTCTATTTGCAACTCTCAGATATCAAAGCACTTTTTGCACGATGCAGCAAGAATGTGGGTTTCCTCCTTTCTTTCCCGCAACCCCAATCCCCGCACCACCACGAAAGTGTTTAATCTATCCAACATCCCCGAGATTCAGAATTCTTTAATGAATTGATAGATTTGATGGTGAACCACTACAACCCCAAACAGCTGTTACATTGCAGTGTTGCAGGTTTAACATGGCAAACAGATTTTCTGGAGAACAAGTTATAAAATTCTTGACGAGACTGGGGAAACTGGTGAAACACTGCATACGGGCCAGTTCTTCAGGAAATGTTAAGGGACTACTTAGTACGTGGGATAAATGATATGGTGGTCTAAAGGAAGCCACTGACTGAGCCAAATTGGGATCTTAAGAACGCTATAGAACTGGCCCCTTTCTCATGAAAACATGGAGAAAGGAGCCCAGGAGCTTTAGGGATCCATTGACAGAATTGTCCTTAACCTTGGACAACTCCCATACCACAGACAATGCTCGCGTTGTGATCGGCGCAACTCGTGGGCCAAAGGGCCTGTTTGTGCTATAGTGTTCTATGTTCTATGTTTCCTACTTGCTGCCAAGGAAGGGTATTTGAATGAGAAGGCCACACAATTCTGGGAGGTTTTTCAAATATAGTGATCAGTATGCACATCCATGCTATACTTGCAATCATCAGGTCAGTCCTTGACAAGGATACCAAAACAGAAAATGTGTATTGCAATGACTGGATGGCAAAGTGACCTCAAAATAGGGCTTTGCAAATAAATCGGGCCAAGCATGAGGAACTGATACAACTGAATTGCATCACTGCATCCAAAATGGCTCCAATCTAAATTCAATTCCATGTAAACTGCCACCTGCCTCCCTAGATATGGAGGTAATTAAAAATTGATGAGTACACCTTTAGGCAAATCCAATTGAGCATGTTGCCCTTTAGCTGGCACCAAAACTCCACAGGCCATGTATACCAGGAGGGTCTTATTCATTATTGGGACCACTGTAATCCCATTTAAACATAGGTAATAGATAATCCGACTATCCATTGAGAGTCCATGCAAGACGCAAGGCCAAGCCTCTTGGAAAACTATAGAAAATCCAGCTGGATGGGCAACAGATCTTTAAAATGAGTACTGGCAACTTATACAAAGTCATTGGAGATATCCTGAAGTGTTCCAAGAAGGTCTTGGGAAGATTAAAGGTACTAGGCCCGAGATCTACTCAGACCCAGAAGCCCAATCTAAATACTACAAGGCACAATGGTTCCTTATGCCCTCTGAGCCAAAGTAGAGGACGAATTCTAATTTCCAGAGGAACTTGGCATCATATGCTCAGTGCAATTTGCCAAATGGGCCTCGCCAGGACTCCCAGTTTTAAAACCTATCAGTCTCTGTGGAGACTATAAGTTGACAATCGACAAAGCTTTGCACTTAAACAGATATCCTATGTATGCAAAACTGGCTGGGAGGTCATATATCTTCCAAATTGGATATGAGCCACACCTACCTCTAGCTGGAGTCTGAGGTATCATCCAGGAAATAGGTAACTATAAACATTCACAAAGAATTACATGAGTGCATTTGCTTGTGTTTTGAGGTGTCTTCAGCTTGAGCCATTTTTCAAGAGGTGTTCAGAGTTGCAATCTATCTGGACGATGTTTTAATCTCAGGAGCTACTGTAAAGATAGATTTGGAGGAGTTTGAAGCATTTCTTTGAGCCTGGTGTCAGGCTTAAAAAGAAAAAGTGTGTGTTCCAGGACCGCACTCTGTTGAGGAGAAGGCGAAAACCATAAAAGAGGCTCCAACTCTAAGTAATCCAATAGAATTGAAGTCTTTCATAGGTCTCATCAACTACTATGGGAAGATGATGGCCTTGTGTTATTATCACGACACTATCAATCCAGAAACTCAGCTAACATTCTGGGGACCTGGGTTCAAATCCCGCAGTAGGTGGATTCCGCATTCAACATTAAAAAAAATCTGGAATTAGGAATCTACCATTCTCAATTGCCAGAAAACCTCATCTGGTTCACTAATGTCACTGGGGAAGGAAATCTGCCTTCCTGGTGACTGGCCTACAGGTGACTCCAAAGCCACAAGCATATAGTTTTTTCTTAACTGCCCTCTCAAATGGCCTAGCAAGCCACTCAACTCAAGGGCAACTGGGGGTAGGTAATAAATGCTGGTCAGTCAGTGACATCAATGTCCCACAAATAAAAGAATTACTCCACAACGATATTATGGCAATTACAGAGACATAATGGAACAGAGACAGAAATGGATATTGGAAGATCCGGGGCACAGATGTGTCAGTAAGAGTAGGGAAGGTGGAGGAATAGCTAAAGGCAGTTCAAGGGGGATCTGCCTATTGAGATAATATGGGCTGAAGTTAGAAATAGGAAAGGAGCGGTCACATTTTAGAAATTTTCTATAGGCTCCTAAAAAGTAATAGAGATGTGGAGGAAGAAATTGCAAAGCAGATTATGGATAGGTGTAGAAGTCACAAGGTAGTTGTCATGGGTGATTTTAACTTTCCAAATACTGATTAGAACATTTGTAGGTTGACTAGTTTGGATGGGGCACTTTTTGTACAGTGTGTGCAGGAGGGTTTCCTGACACAATATGGGGATAGGCCGAGAGGTGGGGCCATATTGGACTTGGTACTGGGTAAAAAACTGGGCCAAGTGTTAGATTTGTTTTTGGAGATAGTAACCACAATCTGTGTCCTTCATTATTGCAATGGAGAGGGACATAGCCATATGCCAGGGCAAGATTTATAATTGGGTGAGGGGTAATTATGATGCAATTAGGCAAGAATTAGGGAGCATAAGATGGGAATAGAAACTGTCAGGGAAAGGCACAGATGAAAAGAGGAGTTTGTTCAAGGAACAAATACTGCGTATCCTTGACAGGTATGGCCCTGTCAGGCAGGGAGGAAATGGCCGAGTGAGGGAACCATGGTTCACAAAAGAGGCTGAATGTCTTGTCAACAGGAAAAAGGAAGTGTATGCAAGTATGAGAAAATAAAGTTTAGTTGGGTCGCTTGAGGGTTACAATGTAGCAAGGATTGAGCTAAAAAAAAGCACTTAGGAGAGTTAGGATGGTTAATGAGAAGTCCTTGGTGGGTTGGATCAAGGAAAACCCCAAGGCGCTTTATTCTTATATGAGAAATAAAAGAATGACTAGGGTGAGATAATAGTGGAAATTGGTGCATGGAGTTAGAAGAGATAGGAGCAGCAATGAATGAATACTTTTCTTCAATGCTCACCAAGAAGAAGAGCCATATTTTTGAGGACGAGTCTTTGATACAGACTGATAGGATGGAGGAGATGGATGTTCTGAGGGATTAGCAATTTTGAAAAACTGAAGGGCGTTAAGTCCCCTGAGCCAGATAGGATATATCCTAGGTTCTTTGGGAGGCATGGGATGAGATTGCAGAGCTTTTGGCTTTGATCTTTAGGTCCTCACTGTCCACAGGGTTTGTGCCAGAGTTCTGGAGAATGGTGAATGTTGTTCCTCTCTTCAAGAAAGGAAATAGAAATGACCCTGGTAATTATAGACCAGTTAGACTTACTTTGGTGGTTGGTAAGTTGATAGAAAAGGTCCTGAGGGATAGGGGGATTTATGATCATTTGGAAAGAAGCAGCTTATTCCCGGATAGTCAGCATGGATTATGAAGGGTAAGTCTTGCCTCACAAATTTGATGGAATTCTTTGAGGAGGTTACTAAATGTGTAGATGAAGGTAGGGCAGTTGATGTTGTATATGTGGATTTTAGTAAGGCGTTTGATAAAGTTCCCCATAGTAGGCTCATAAAGGAAGTAAGAAGGTGTGAGATAAAAGGAAATTTGGCCGACCAGCTAAGTAACTGGCCATCTCTGGCCAGTTACTGGAAGGAGGTGTTCTTGGGGAAAAGTACTGAAGGAAGGTGGCGGATTTTCAAGGAATGTTTGTCTGGAGCTCTGCACGACAACATTCCAGTGAGACAAGGAGGTTTTGGTAGGTCGAGAGAACTGTGGTGCACAAAAGTTGTGATGAACCTAGTTAGGAAGAAAAGAAAGTTGTACAATAGGTTCAGGGAGCTAAGAAATGTTAAGAATCTAGAGGTGTATAAGACTTGTAGAAGGGAACTTAAAAAGGAAATCAGAAGAGCCAGAAGGGGTCACGAGAAGACTTTGGTGGGTAGGATTAAAGAGAGTCCCAAGGCATTCTATAAGTAAGTGAAGAGTAAAAGGAAGAGAAGAGAAGGGATAGGACCTATAAAAGGTGAAAGGGAAAAATCTGTGTGGAACCAGAAGAAATGGCAAAGGTGCTTAATAAGTACTTTGCCTCAGTATTCACAGAGGAAAGTGATCTGGGGGGTTGTACTACAGGAATGCAGCAAACTGAAAAGATTGAGTATGTGGACATTAAGAAAGAGGAAGTGTTGGAACTGTTAAATTCCATCAAAGTAGATAAGTCGCCGGGTCCGGATGGGATGTACCCCATGTTACTGTGGGAGGTGAAAGAAGTGATTGCAGAGCCCTGGTGATGATCTTTGCGTCGTTGATGGAGATGAGAGATGTTCCAGAAGAATGGAGGATTGCGGATGTGGTGCCTTTTTTCAAGAAGGGGAACAGGGATAGCCCGGGCAATTACCGACCAGTGAGTCTGACCTCAGTGGTCAGTAAGTTGATGGAGAGGATTCTGAGAGATAGCATTTATGAGCATTTGAATATGATTAGAAAGAGTCAACACGGCTTTGTTAAGGGCAGATCGTGCCTTACGAGCCTAGTTGACTTCTTCGAAAATGTGATTGAACACATTGACGAAGAAAGAGCAGTGGACGTGGTTTACATGGATTTCAGCAAGGCATTTGATAAGGTCCCCTGTGCAAGACATCTTGAGAAGGAAGACTTCGCTACGAGAGGACATAGATTTAAGGTGCAGGGAAGCAAATACAGAGGGGATGTTAGGCGTGGTTTTTCACTCAGAGGGTGGTGAGTGAATGGAATCGGCTGCCGTTGGTGGTGGTAGAGGCGAACTTGCTGGGGTCTTTTAAAAGACTTCTGGATGAGTATATGGGAACGAATGAGATGGGGGTTATAGATATAGATAGGTCTGTAGCTTGGTAGGTGTAGATGTGATCGGCACAACTCGTGGCCAAACGGCCTGTTTGTGCTGGAGTGTTCTATGTTCTATTAAGGTGAGAGGACATGGGATCCAAGGGGCTTTGGCCTTGTGAATCCAGAACTGGCTTGCCTGCAGAAGGCAGAGAGTAGTTGTGGATGGGTCTTTTTCTGCATGGAGGTCAGTCACCAGTGGAGTGCCCCAGGGATCTGTTCTAGGAACCTTGCTGTTTGTCATTTTCATAAATGACCTGGATGAGGAAGTGGAGGGATGGATTAGTAAGTTTGCCGACGATACGAAGGTTGGTGGAGTTGTGGATAGTCTGGAGGGATGTCTGAAGTTGCAGCAAGACATAGGTAGGATGCAAGACTGGGCAGAGAAGTGGCAGATGGACTTGAACGCGGATAAGTATGTGGTGGTCCATTTTGGCAGGACCAATGGGATGAAGGAGTATAATATCAAGGGTAAGAGTCTTGGCAGTGTTGAGGAGCAGAAGGATCTTGGGATCCGGGTCCATAGGACTCTTAGAACATAGAACATAGAACAATACAGCACAGAACAGGCCCTTCGGCCTTCGATGTTGTGCCGACCAAAATAAAAAGCAATGTCCCTCCAAACTAAACCATTCCCTTCTCTTCCATATACTTATCAATTAACCTCTTAAACGCCACCAAACTTGGCGCATCTACAACAGCTGCAGGCAGGGCATTCCACTCCCTAATCACTCTTTGAGTAAAGAACCTACCTCTGATATCCGTCCTATAACTCATACCCCTTAATTTAAAGCTGTGTCCCCTCGTGCTAGCTTTCTCCATCCTAGGAAAAAGGCTATCACTGTCCACCCTATCTAAACCTCTAATCATCTTATATGCTTCAATAAGATCCCCTCTTAGCCGCCTCCTTTCTAACGAAAACAACCTCAAATCCTTCAACCTCTCTTCATAGGACCTGCCCTCCATACCAGGCAACATCCTGGTAAACCTCCTCTGTACCCTCTCCAATGCCTCCACATCTTTCTTATAATGTGGGGACCAGAACTGCACACAATACTCCAAGTGCGGCCGCACTAGAGTTTTGTACAGTTGCAACATGACGTTGCGGCTCCGAAATTCAATCCCCCTACCAATAAAAGCTAAGACTCCATATGCCTTCTTAACAACTTTATCCACTTGACTGCCTACTTTCAGGGATCTATTGACACATACACCAAGATCCTTCTGTTCCTCAACACTATTAAGAGCCCTACCATTAGCCCTATACTCTACACATTTATTGTTCCTGCCAAAGTGCATTACCTCACACTTTTCCACATTAAACTCCATTTGCCACCTCTCGGCCCAGCTCTGCAACTTGTCCAAGTCACTCTGTAAACTATAACACCCCTCTTCACTATCTACCACTCCACCAACTTTAGTGTCATCTGCAAATTTACTGATCCATCCCTCAATACCCTCATCCAGATCATTTATAAAAATTACAAACAGCAGGGGCCCCAAAACAGACCCCTGAGGCACACCACTTGTCACCGAACTCCACGATGAATATCTCCCATCAACCACCACCCTCTGTCTTCTATCTGCAGCCAATTCCTAATCCAATTAGCTAAATCACCCTCTATTCCACACATCTGCATTTTCTGTAGAAGTCTTCCATGGGCCACCTTATCAAAAGCCTTACTAAAGTCCATATATACTACATCAACCGCCTTACCCCCATCCACCTCTCTGGTCACTTTCTCAAAAAACTCAATGAGGTTAGTAAGGCATGACCTACCCTTCACGAAACCATGCTGACTATCCCCAATCAATTCATTTCTCTCTAAATAACTATAAATCCTATCCCTAATAATTCTCTCCAATACTTTGCCCACAACAGAAGTAAGACTCACTGGCCTATAATTCCCTGGAAGGTCTCTCTTCCCCTTCTTGAACAATGGGACCACATTCGCTATCCTCCAGTCCTCCGGAACCACACCCGTAACCAACGACGACCTGAAGATCAGAGCCAGAGGCTCTGCAATCTCCTCTCTTGCCTCCCAGAGAATCCTAGGGTAAATCCCGTCCGGCCCAGGGGACTTATCCAACTTCAAACCCTCGAGAATTTCTAACACATCCTCCCTATCCACTACAATACTTCCCAATTTGCAACCCTGTATCTCAGTGCTCTCCATAGCTACATTTCCAGCACTCTGCGTGAATACCGAAGAGAAATATTTATTCAGTGCCTCACCAATCTCTTCAGGCTCCACGCACAACTTCCCACTTAAATCTGCCCCGCAAGTGGAGGATGTGGTCACGAAGGCATATGGTGTACTGGCCTTCTTTAATAGAGGGATTGAGTTTACGAGTCGGGAGGTAATGCTGCAACTTTATAAGACCCTTGTCAGACCCCACTTGGAGTACTGTGCCAGTTCTGGTCGCCTCACTATAGGAAGGATGTGGAAGCTATTGAGAGGGTGCAGAGGAGATTTACAAGGATGTTGCCTGGATTGGGGGGCATGCCTTATGAAGATAGGTTGAGAGACCTAGGTCTCTTCTCCCTGGAGAGACGAAGGTTGAGAGGCGACCTAATAGAAGTTTATAAGACATTAAGAGGAATAGATAGAGTGGATTCTCGTAGGCTATTTCCCAGGGCTGAAATGCTTGCTATGAGAGGACACAGGTTTAAGGTGCTGGGGGGCAAGTACAGAGGAAATGTTAGAAGTAAGTTTTTCCCTCAGAGAGTGGTGAGTGAATGGAATCGGCTGCCGTCAGTGATGGTAGAGGCGAACTTGCTGGGGTCTTTTAAGAGACTTCTGGATGTGTACATGGGATTTAATGGGATTGGGAGTTACAGGTAGTTCTACGGCCTGGTAGGTACTGATAAGATCAGCACAACTTGTGGGCTGAAGGGCCTGTTTGTGCTGTAACGTTCTATGTTCTATCTCATAGAAGACAGAGGGTGGTGGTGGAGAGAAAATTTTCAGACTGGAGACCAGTTACCAGTGGTGTACTATAGGGATCAGTGTTGGATCCTCTGCTATATGTGATTTTTATCAAAGACTTGAAGA
This sequence comes from Sphyrna mokarran, assembly GCA_024679065.1. Lineage (NCBI taxonomy): Eukaryota > Metazoa > Chordata > Chondrichthyes > Carcharhiniformes > Carcharhinidae > Sphyrna > Sphyrna mokarran. The sequence goes on from JAGIQG010000005.1 coordinate 4,835,342, forward strand.
AGGAGGCTGAAGGATGGATCAGTAAATTTGCTGATGACACCAAGATTGATGGAGTAGTGGATGAGGTGGAGGACTCTTGCAGGCTGCAAAGAGACATTGATAGAATGCAGAGCTAGACCAAAAAATGGCAGATGGAGTTTAACCCTGATAAATGTGAGGTGATTCATTTTGGTAGGTCAAATTTGAATGTGGATTACAGGGTCAACAGCAGGGTTCTGAGGAGTGTGGAGGAACAGAGAGGTCTTATCCACAGATCTCTGAAGGTTGCCACTCAAGTGGATAGAGCTGTGAAGAAGACTATAGTGTGTTAGCGTTTACTAACAGGGTGTTTGAGTTTAAGAGCCGTGGCGCGATGCTGCAACTGTACAGGACCTTGGTGAGACCATATTTGGTATATTGTACGCAGTTCTAGTCCTCTCACTATAAGAAGGATGTGGAAGCACTGGAGGGAGTGCAAATAAGATTTAGCAGGATGCTGCCTGGTTTGAACACAGGTCTTATAAGGAAAGGTTGAGGGAGCTGAGGTTTTTCTTTTTGGAGAGGAGGAGGATGAGAGATGCTTAATAGAGGTTTATGGGTGGCACAGTAGCACACTGGTTAGCATTACTGCTTCACAGCTCCAGGGACCTGGGTTCGAATTCCAGCTCTGGTTACTGTCTGTGTGGAGTTTGCACATTCTCCTCACGTCTGCGTGGGTTTTCTCCGGATGCTCCGGTTTCCTCCCATAGTCTAAAGATGCGCGGGTTAGGTTGATTGGCCTTGCTAAAATTGTCCCTTAGTGTCCAGGAGTGCTTAGGTTAGAGGGATTAGCGGGTAAAATATAAGAACATAAGAAATAGGAGCAGGAGTAGGCCATCCAGCCCCTCGAGCCTGCCCCGCTATTCAATAAGATCATGGCTGATCTGTAGTGGTTCAGTACCACTTTCCTGCATTCTCCCCGTAACCCTTAATTCCCTTGTCAATCAAAAACCTATCCACTCTTGACTTGAACATATTCAGCGAGGAAGCTTCCACCACTTCATCAGGCAGAAAATTCCAAAGATTCACTACCCTTTGCGTGAAGAAATTCCTCCTCAACTCTGATCTGAACCCCCCCCCTCCCCCACAATCTTGAGGCTATGCTCTCTATCTTTGCTAAGTGGAAAAGTCTCCCAACCTCTACCCTATCCATTCCATTCATAATCTTATATGTCTTTATAAGATCCCCTCTCAGCTTCTAAACTCCAAAGAGTACAAACCTAGCCTGTTTAGTCTCTCCTCATAATCCAATGCCGTCATCTCTGGTATCAGCCCAGTGAACCTTCTCTGCGCCCCCTCCAAGGCCAATATATCCTTCCTCAAATGCGGAGACCAAAACTGCGGCCTCACCAGTACCCTATACAGCTGCAAAAGTACCTCCCTACTTTTATATTCTATCCCCCTAGCTATAAAGGCCAACACTGCATTCGCCTTCTTAATCACCTGCTGCAGCTGCATACTGGGTTTTTGTGATTCGTGCACAAGGACCCCCAGGTCCCTCTGCACTGTCGCATGCTGCAGCTTTTCGCCATTTAATTAGTAATCCTTCCTAACATTATTCTTACCAATGTGGATAACTCACGCTTGCTAACATTATACTCCATCTACCAGGTCCTCGCCCACTCACTCAACCTATCCAATCCCTCTGCAGGTTTCCACACCCTCCATGCAATTTGCTTTTCCACTCATCAGCAAATTTCGTCACCCTGCACTCAGTCCCTTCCTCCAGATCATCTGTGTAAATGGTAAATAGTTGAGGCCCCAGCACCGAACCCTGGGGCACTCCACTAGTCACCAGCTGCCAATCAGAATAGCACCCATTAATACCTACCCTCTGCTTCCTATTAGACAACCAATCCTCTATCCAGTCTAACACCCTACCCCCAACTCCCTGTACCCTAACTTTCTGCAGCAATCTTTTGTGGGGCACTTTATCAAATGCCTTTTGGAAATCCAAAAACACCACATCCACCGGTTCCCCTCTATCTACTGCACTAGTCACTTCCTCATAGAACTCCAATAAATTCATCAAGCACGACTCCCCCTCAGCGAATCCATGCTGCATTTGCTTGATCAAACAGTTCGTATCCAGGTACCTCGTCATTTCTGCTTTGATGATAGATTCAAGCATTTTTCCGACTACAGAAACGGCAAGGTGTAAAATATGTAGGGATATGGGGGTAGAGCTTGGGTGGGATTGTGGTCAGTGCAGACTCGCTGGGCCAAACGGCCTCTTTTCACGCTGTAGGTTTCTATGATGCTATAAGATAATGAGGGAAAATAGATAGAGCGGACGTGCAGAGACTATTTCCTCAGGTGGATGTTGCTTTACTACGGGGTATAACTATAATATTCATGGTGGAAGATATTGGAAGGATGTCCGAGATAGATTCTTTACTCAGACAGTATTTGGGGTGTGGAATGCTCTGCCTGCTGTGTTACTGATACTTTAGGAACTTTCAAACAATTATTGGATAGGCATATGGAGCACACCAGAATGATAGGGAGTGGAATAGCTTGATCTTGGTTAAGACAAAGCTCGGCACAACATTATAGATCAAAGGGCCTGTACTGTGCTGTACTGTTCTGTGTTCTATGTTCTAAACCTGCGAACCCTGCTGGCAACACTCTACATCCTTCTAAAACAAAAATCAGCAATGGTTGTAGCAAATTTCACAGGAGAAAGCCTTTATAAATGTCAAACAGCAATTGCGGTTGACAAATATATTGGCCCATTATAATCCACTGAAACTACTCATCACAACATATGACGCCTCCCCTGTGGGATGATGGGACACAACATCCAAATGCGTTTTCTTCACAAACTCTGGCAGACGCAGAAAGGAAGATTTGACCATGATACTCGCTGTGGCACTTGTCATAATGACAGACCACAAAACTCTGTTGGATCTTTTCATTAAAAACAAGGTGATTTCTCCCATAGCATCAGCTCGGACCTAACGTTGGGTCCAACTGTTAGGCACCCTTGAACATCGTTCTGGGAAATAGATCATCAACATGGATGCCTTGAGCCAGTTACTGCTGCTATCCACCAGCCTACGCTCAAGTCCAAAGGTGGATGAAGTCATCATGACGTTGAACTTCATGGAAACTCTGCCAGTATATGCCAAGCAAATTCAGGCTCAGACCCAAAAGGACGCCATATTGTCCAAGCTATGTCATATCATTCTAAATGGTGGAGCCAAAACAGTGTTCTACAGAGGATCTAAAACCTTATATTTCCAAATATCAAGAATTGAGAATTGAGGATGGTGTCATTTTGTGGGGGACCCAGATGGTTGCTCCACAGCTAGACCAGCAGCCAATACACCATGAATTGCCAAACGATCACCCAGGGATTTCTAAAATGAAAATGCATGCAAGTAGCTACATCTGGTGGCCCAGCATAGATAAAGGCATTGAAAATCTGGTCAAGCAGGCAAAACCTGCCAGGAAAACCAGTGTGTCCCACTTGCAGGCTTGTTGCATCCCTAGGAATGGCCAAGGAGGCCTTGGGTGCACATACACGCAGATTCAGAGTCATTTATAGGTTTAATTTTGATTGATGCCCATTCAAAATGGATTAATGTGTACCAAATGGCCTCTACTCCCTCTTAGAACTCCATGAAAATATCTCCAGTAATCATTCTACACACATAGTGTGCCTGACTTCCTCATAACAGACAATGGGAGGCCATTTATCAGAAGGGTGTTTCAAACCTAAATGAGCTGAAATGAATTGACATGACCTATTTTCAAAAAGCCTGGCTGAGCGAGCAATCCAGGTATTCAAATACAATTTTAAAAAACAAATGACAGTCTCTTTGAAAACAAAGTTGGTACATTTCCTTTTCAATTACAGGACAACACTGCACATGAGAATGGGAATAGCCCTAGTGAAGCTATTGATGGGCCAACGCTTTCAGACCAGACTCAACCTCACTTTCCCAAACCTGGGCAGGAATATCAAAGGAAAATAAGAAGCCCCAAAAAAGGACCACAACAGACATAAGCCTGACAGGACCTTCAAACTGGGAGACATCATCCACTTACAACAATTTGGAGGCAGCTCTTCATGGATCCCAGTAGTTGTTCTCTCTAAAACAAGACCAGTGTCATACACTGGGAAGAAGTCTATAAAGAAAATGTTGATCACCTCTGCCACTGGGAGCCCTCCACAGATCAACTGCTGCACCAGAAACACCACCATTGGCATCTTATACATCAGTTTGCGGATAGGAAACTCCACCCACAGAAAGTCCAAGAGAATCTATGAGGACACAGCTTCAGAAATGGAAACAGAGGTGAAGGTGTCACAGTCAGAGATCGCCACCAATATCCCTACAGTGGTCTTTCGACGTTCCATAAGGAAGAGACTTCTGTCCACTCGGTATATGCCCCCAACCAGGCATGCAAACAACAAAAAGTAATCCATAGGCAAACAACAGAAATAGCCACTCATCCAGCATTCTAAAGTTGCAACCACTTCCATCCACTGACTCTGTCTGCATTTCCTGCTGCCTCAGCAAAGCAGCCAGCATAATTAAGGACCCCACACATCTCAGCCATTCTTTCTTCCATCTTTCATCAGGAAAAAGATACAAAAGTCTGAAGTCATATACCAACTGACTCAAGATAAGTTTCTTCCTTGCTACTGTCAGATTTTGAATGGACTTATCTTGCATTAAGTTGATCTTTCTCTTCACCCTAGTTATGACTGTGACACTATATTCTGCAGTCTCTCATTTCCTTCTCTATGAATAGTATGTTTTGTCCACATAGCATGCAAAGAAACAATATTTTTCAGTGTATGTTAATACATGTGATACTAATAAATCAAATCAAATCAAATGTTGACTTCCTAGTCCCAGGGTACAGGAAATTTCTGAATGGACAGAAAACATTCTGAAGGGAGAGGGTGAACAGCCAGGAGTCGTGATACATATTGATACTAACAACATAGGTAGGAAGAGTGACAAGGTCCTGCAGCAGCAGTTTAGGAGTTTGACAGAAAGTTAAAAAGCAGGACCTCTAGAGTTGTAATCTCAGGATTACTCCCTTTGCAGCGTGCCAGTGATCCTAGAAAAAGGAACAGTAAAAAGTCTCACAATACCAGGTTAAAGTCCAACAGGTTTACTTGGAATCAAGAGTTTTTGGAACACAGCTCCTTTGTCAGATGAGTAGAAAGATAGGTTTCACAAACATGGCACATAAAGACAGAGACACAACACAAGTCTTTTCAGGTGATCAAGTCTTTACAGGTACAGACACTGCAAGTGGAGCAAGGCTTATACTTCCACTGCTACCTTTTGTCTTCCAAGACCAAACCAGTTCTGTATCCATCTTCCCAGTTCATCTCTGATCCCATGCATCTTCACCTTCTACACACTCTGCCATGAGAGACTTTGTCAAAGGCCTTAAAGAAATCCATATAGACAACATCCACTGCCTTACCCTCATCACATAACCTCCTCTTCACAAAACCATGTTGCCTCTCGCTAATATGTTCACTTATTTCTAAGTGGGAGTAAATCCTGTCTCGAAGAATCCTCTCCAATGATTTCCCTACCACTGATGATAAGGCTCACCGGCCTGTTACTACCTGGATTATTCTTGCTTCCCCTCTTAAACAATGGAACAACACTGGCTACTCTCCAATCCTCTGGGACTTCCCCTGTAGCCAGTCAGAATACAAAGATTTCTCTCAAGTACCCACCAATTTCTTCCCTTGCCTCTCTCAGTATTCTGGGGTATATCCCATCAGGTGCTGGGGACTTGTGTACCTTAATGGTTCTCAAGGCCCCCAATATCTCCTCCTTTTTGATTTCAACATGATCCAAAGTATCTACACACCCTTCCCAGACTCATCATCCACTAAGTCCTTCTCTTTGGTGAATACTGACACTAAGTACTCATTTAATTCATCACCCATTTCCTCTGGCTCCACGCATAGATTCCCTCCACTGTCCTTTAGAGGAGCAACCCTCTCCCTGGCTACTCTCTTGCTCTATACATACGTATAAAAAGCTTTGTAATTTTTCTTAATCCTGCTAACTAATAACTTTTTGTGACCCCCTTTTAGTCATCCTGACTCTTTGCTTAAGTTTCTTTCTACTTTTCTTATACTCCATCCTTGCGTTATACATCCAAGCCTCAAAGCCATGACAAATGCTTCCTTTTCCTTTCTGACTAGGGTCACGATATCTCTTGTTATCCAGGGTTCCCAAAACTTGCTACACTTATCCTTCATCCTTACAGGAATGTGCCGGTCCTGAATTCCAATCAACTTACATTTGAAAGCCTCCCACATGCCAGATGTTCATTTGCCCTCAACCATCTGCCCCCAATCTACATTCTTCAATTCCTGCCTAATATTGTTGTAATTAACCTTCCCCCAATTTAGCGTTTTCATCTGAGGATTACATTTATCTTTATCCGTCGGTATCTTAAAGCTTACCGACCGGTGAGTCTGACCTCAGTGGTTGGTAAGCTGATGGAGAGGCTTCTGAGGGACAAGATTTACGAGCATTTGGAGAAGTTTAGGTTGATTAGAAATAGTCAGCATGGTTTTGTAAAAGGCAGGTCATGCCTTACAAGCTTAATTGAGTTCTTCGAAAATGTGACTGAATACATTGACGAAGGAAGAGCAGTGGACGTGGTGTACATGGACTTCAGCAAGGCATTTGACAAGGTCCCACATGCAAGACTTCTTGAGAAGGTGAGAGGGCATGGGATCCAAGGGGCTCTGGCCTTGTGGATCCAGAACTGGCTTGCCTGCAGAAGGCAGAGGGTGGTTGTGGATGGCTCTTTTTCTGCATGGAGGTCAGTCACCAGTGGAGTGCCCCATGGATCTGTTCTAGGACCCTTGCTGTTTGTCATTTTCATAAATGACCTGGATGAGGAAGTGGAGGGATGGGTGAATAAGTTTGCCGATGACACGAAGGTCGGTGGTGTTGTGGATGGTCTGGAGGAATGTCAGAAGTTGCAGCATGACATCGACAGGATGCAAGACTGGGCGGAGAAGTGGCAGATGGACTTCAACGCGGATAAATGTGTTGTGGTCCATTTTGGCAGATCCAACTGGATGAATGAGTACACTATCAAAAGGTAGGAGTCTTAGCTGTGTGGAAGAGCAGAGGGATCTTGGGGTCCGGGTCCATAAGACTCTCAAATCGGCCTCCCAGGTGGAGGATGTGGTTAAGAAAGCTTACGGTGTACTGGCCTTCATTCATCGAGGATTGAGTTCAGGAGTCAGGAGGTAATGCTGCAGCTTTATAGGACCCTTGTCAGACCACACTTGGAGTGCTGTGCGCAGTTCTGGTCGCCTCACTATAGGAAGGACGTGGAAGCTATTGAAAGGGTGCAGAGGAGATTTACACGGATGTTGCCTGGATTGGGAGGCATGCCTTATGAAGACAGGTTGAGGGAGCTGGGACTGTTCTCCCTGGAGAGACGAAGGTTGAGAGGCGACCTGATAGAGGTTTACAAGATGTTGAGAGGAATCGATAGGGTGGACTCTGAGACTATTTCCCAGGGCTGAAATGGTTGCGACAAGAGGGCACAGATTTAAGGTGCAGGGAAGCAAGTACAGAGGGGATGCTAGGGGAAAGTTTTTCACTCAGAGGGTGGTGATTGAATGGAATCGGCTGCCGTCGGTGGTGGTCGAGGCGAACTCGCTGGGGTCTTTTAAAAGACTTCTGGATGGGTATATGGGATCCAATGGGATTGGGGGTTATAGATAGGTCTATGGCTGGGTAGGTTTTGATGTGTTTGGCACAACTTGTGGGCCGAAGGGCCTGTTTGTGCTGTAGTGTTCTATGTTCTATGTTCTATGAATTGTGATTACTGTTCCCAAACTGCTCCCCTACTGAAACATCGACTATCTGGCTGAGCTCATTCCCCAGTACCAGGTCTAGTATGGACCCTTCCCTAGTTGGACTTTCTATATACTGTTTCAGGAAGCCCTCCTGGATGCTCCTTACAAACTCTGCTGCATCCACGCCCTGAGCAGTAAATGAAATCACCCACCACAACAACCCTGTTACTTTTACACCTTGCCAAAATCTGCCTAAATATCTGTTTCTCCATCTCCTGCTGGCAATTGGAAGGCTTAAAGTAAATCCCCAATATTGTGACTATACCCTTCTATTCCTGAACTCTACCCATATTTCCTTTTATATGAGCTTCCTCCCATAGTACAGCTGTGATATTCTTTTTAGCAGTAGTGGAACTCCCCCACTCTTTACATCCCCCTCTATCCCATCTGAAACATCTGTATCCTAGAACATTAAGCTGACAATCCTGTTCTTCCTTTAACCAAGTCTCTGTAATGACAACAACATCCATAGTTCCAAGTACTAATCCAAGCTCAGTTATACTTCTCGCATTGAAACAAATGCACTTCAGTCCACCAGATCCTCTTTGACTAGCAATCATGCCCTGCCTGATCTTGCTCTGAGTTTTCCTAGCCCTACTCTCTATTTCCCCTTCAGTCACCTTCGCTATGGTTCCCATCCCCCTGCCAAATTAAATTAAAGTCTCCCATATGACACTAGCAAACCTCCCAAGCGCGCCGGTGGTGGTGGTGGTGGTGGTGGTGGTGGTGGTGTGTGTGTGTGTGTGTGTGTGTGTGTGTGTGTGTGGTGTGTGTGTGTGTGTGTGTGTGTGTGTGTGTGTGTGTGTGTGTTAGTCAGAAGCTCTTTCCCAGGGTGGAACTGTCAATTACAAGGGGGTGCAGGTTCAAGGTGAAAGGAAAGTTTAAGGAAGATCTGCAAGGGAAGTTTTTCACACAGAGAGTGACAGGTGCCCAGAATGCGCTGCCAGAGGAGATGGTGGATGCAGGCACATTCACAACATTTAAGAAGCACCTGGATGGGTACATGATTAGAGGAGGAATAGAGGGATACAGTACAAGTAAGGGAAAAAGTTTTTTTTAGTTTAGTTAGGGCTTCATGATTGATATGGGCTTTTCTTTGTTCTCTATTTACTCATCAAAAGATCAACTCAACAACCCAAATGCTTTTTCTTTTTCTTCCTGATTTTTTTCAGCTGCAATGCTGGTTTTACATTCACATATTACCCTCTATATAATTCACATATAAACATCTTCCAAGAAAAAATATTTGCCAACGTTTTATCCATATATCCTTCAGTATTTCTTCCAAATTTATTGCTTTCACGTTAGTATCTTTAGTCAGTTTTCCTAAACCAAATATTAAATTAAATTATTTCTCCAACATAATTTTTAATTTAAAAGAAATGATGTTTTTACACCAATTCATTTACTAATTTTTAACTAGTTATATTTTGTTTTACCTTGGAAACAAATCCTGCACCAACTCAAATATTTCAAGCTCATATCAAGGCTTTACACATTATGCATCCCAATTCACATTATTGAAATTAAAATCCTCCATCATTGCTACTGAGTTTTGAGCATATCTGTTTCAACACCTCCCAGGCACTGGAAATAACTTCTCTTAATCAGCAAGCTTATTCCTTGTTAACATTATTTCCAGAGATTCACTGTGTTATGAAAGCCGCCTTGGAGAACACTTACCCAAAGATCAGAGGTCGAATGCCTGTGACCGCTGAAGTGCTCCCCAACAGGAAGAGAACACTTACGTGTTCTGGAACAGCCACGGGAACTAAATTAGCACCTCAATATGCCAACATATTCATGCAGAGATTTAAACAAAATCTCTTTGTTGCACAGGACCTTGAACCGATGCTATACACAAGATAAATCAATTACATTTTCTTCCTTTGGACTCATGGTGAACAATCACTGAAACAACGATATGATGACAGCAACAAGTTCCATCCCACCATCAGACTCACCATGGACTACTCTCCAGAATCAGGTGCATTTTTGGACACACACATCTCCATTAAGGACAGTCACCTCAGCACTTCACTGTACCGCAAGTCCGAGGATAACCTCACGATGCTCCATCTCTCCAGCATCCACCCTAAACATGTTAAAGAAGCCATTCCCTACAGACAAGCCCTCCGTATACACAGGATCTGCTCAGATGAGATGGATCGCAACAGACACCTCCAGATGCTGAAAGATGCCCTCATAAGAATAGGATATGGTCTCAACTCACTGATCGACAGTTCCAATGCGTCATGGTGAAAAACCACACCGACCTCCTCAGAAGACAAACACAGGACACAGTGGACAGAGTACCTTTCATCGTCCAGTACCTTCCCAGAGCAGAGAAGCTACAACATCTTCTCCAGATTTCAACATTACATTGGTAAGATGAACATCTCACCAAAGCCATCCCCACACCCCCACTTGTTACCTTCAAACAACCACACAACCTTGAACAGGCCATTGTCCATAACAAGCTACCCAGCCTTCAGGAGAACAGTGACTATGACACCACACTTCGTCACAGTCCACAGCAATCTCTGCAAGACATGCCGGATCATCAACACAGATGCCATCATCTCACATGAGAACACCATCCAACAGGAACACGGTACATTACTCTTTCAACTCAGCCAAAGTTGTCTACCTGATATACTGCAGGAAAGTATGTCCCAAGGCATGGTACACTAGGAAGCCATGCAGTCACTATGACAATGGATGAATGAATAGCACTGGACAATCACTAGGCAACAGGGTGTCTTCCTGTTGGGGAACACTTTAACAGTTACGATCTTCAGGTAAGCATTCTCCATGGCAGCCTTCATAACACACAAGAGTGCAGATTTGCTGAGCAGAAACTGATAGCCAAGTTCCGCACACAGGAGGACGGCCTCATCTTGGGTTCATGTCACACTATGTGTAACCCCCACAACTTGACTGGACTTGCAACATCTCACTAACTGTCCTGTCTGGAGACAAAACATATCTCTTTAACCTGTGCTTACCCCTCTCTCCACTCACAGTGTCTGTACTTTCCAGACTTGATTCCAATCATTATTTTGTAAATTGAGTTTGTGTCTTTATATACCCTGTTTGTGAACAGAATTCCCACTTACCTGACAAATGGATAGTGCTCCGAACGCTAGCTTTCGCTACCAAATAAACCTGTTGGACTTTAACCTGGTGTTGTGAGACTTCTTACTGTGTTCACTCTCTAGTCAAACAGACTTGTTTACCTTAACCCCTTATTTGGGGTGAAGATATGTAACCTACATACCTCCAGCACTTACAGGTATGGCTATTGGGTACACATGATGTAGAGATGCTGGCATTGGACTGGGGTAAACACAGTAAGAAATCTCACAACACCAGGTTAGAGTCCAACTAGTTTATTTGATAGTAATCTCACGAGCTTTCGGAAATGGTGTTCCTTCATCATGTGTGTGGAACCTTCCATTTCCGAAAACTTGTGAGGAACACATTTCCAAAAGCTTGTGAGATTACTATCAAATAAACTGGTTGGACCCTAACCTCATGTTGTGAGACTTCTTACTGTATTGGGTACACATCCAGAGGTTGGTGTAGCAGCAACTGATTGGACTCTTATCGATCAGTGTGATCAAACCCTGATCGATGGATTGACAAGAATCAGGAGACCACCCAAAAAGGACATGAAACCAGGGAGGGATAAAAGCTTCTGCACAACAGAAGAAGCTCACTCTCTCTCTCTCTCTGACCCCACAGACAAACTACAACACTGATGACCATTGCCAGCAACGACCAAGACAAGGAGAGCCACCACACCTAAGAAGGAAGGAAGACCAGAGCCAGAGTGCCAGACCGGACCAAGGACCAGACTACGCAGAGGACGATCGAGACCAGCACAAGATAAAGGCCAATATCTGTTTGGGTACTTGCCCGTCATGCAAAGTTAAGTCAAGGTCTTGTATTAGGCTCGAACTCTATATTTTCTGTAAAGATAACTTATTGTTGGTTGGGTGGGTGATTATTGATTGTGCGTCTCAAATAAATATTGATTGAACTAACTAGACATCTACTTGCAGTTATTTGTCCATCGTATAAGGGTTAAAACAGATTGTGTGGAGGCACAACACTACTTTCTGTAGTAGCAAGTTCCACAGGTTTATCACTCTCCAGGTTAAGAAATGTATCCTTATCTCAATCTTAAATGTTTTATCTTAGGCTGTAACCATTGGTTCTGGACTCCCCACCTTTGAAAGCATCCTTCCTGCATGTACCTTCTCTATTCCTATTAGAATTATATAGGTTTCTATGAGATCCTCCTCATTCTTCTGAGATAATCCTAACTCGAATCTCCTCTCCAGTCAGTCCTGCCATCCCAGGAATCATTCTAGTAAAACTTTACTGAACTTCCTTTATAGCAAGGTATCCTTCCTCAGATAAAGAGATCACTGCTGAGCACAATATTCCAGGTGAGGTCTCACTAGGGCCCTATATAATTGCAGCAAGACATTCCTGCTCCTATACTCAAATCCTCGTGCTATCATGGCCAAAATACTATTTGCCTTCTTTACCATATGCGGCATCTGCATGCTTACTTTCAGCAAAAGACACCCAGGTCTCACTGCACATTCCCCTCTCTCAATCTTTAGCCATTCACATAAACACTGTGTATAGAAAAAAGATAAAAGCACTTAGCTACTTTGAGGTTGCCTGCAGCTGTCAAGCAGAACTAGGATGTTTATAAACATTGTGGTTAAGAGCACTGAGGGGTACTTCAGATATATGCAACCATGAAAGGGAGATAAATAAACAAATTTTAAGCGTACAATGCAAAAATCATTAAGCTGTCAAAAGGCTATGATGTGGAGATGCTGACATTGGATTAAGGTGGGCACAGTAAGAAGTCTCACAATATCAGGCTTATTTGGCGTCACAAGCTTTCGGAGCACTGCTCCTTCCTTAGGTGAGTGCACCTGATGAAGCAGCAGTGCTCTGAAAGCTCGTGATATCAATAAAACCTGTTGGACTTTCAGCTGGTGTTCTGAGACTTCTTACTGAATCCGAATCAAAGGCTAATTTAAGATATTGGACAGTTAAACTGAATGAAAACAAAGACTAGCATTGGATTTCAAAGAGTCTCAAAGGCTGGCAATGAATTTTAAAGGACTTCAAGACTGTCAATGGATTTCAAAGGCTGACAAAAGTTTGATCTCTCTCAGAAGTTCCAACGACTTGTACAAAATGCAGTGTTACAAGAATGTGCTTGTGTGAGCAGCTAAGGGGAACGGAATTCTCCCCTCCACCCCTGCCTTCTCCCTTCCCGCCTCAGTGAATGTGACTTCTCTTGTAAGTCAGTGGACTTCAAAGGAGTCTTTTGACACCTGCAGCTTCTTAAAGGTACAAAGGGAAAACCCTTCTGCAGGATGGAGTGCTGTTGGGATTTGAAAGATTTCCAGGTGTCCAGAGGAAATGGAGATGAAATTGAGCAGGCCACTTCAAATTTCTCATAGTGCACAGAAGATTGAAGATTTCGATCAGAGAACTGCTTGAAATCACCATGCTAAGAGTGAGTGGGAAAAGTACCCAGATAAACCCTTTTGTCTCCCAATCAAACCCCTTTCCCAATTCTCAAGGAGGATCCCTCAACAGAATCCTCCCTTTACAGCCTGACAGCAGTAGAGGAGCCGATGGGTACTGCACTTACCTTTTTCAACCCCATTGGGTCCACTGAGCCAGATCGATAACTATCAGGACCATCAAAACCCACCTGGTGCAGTTCCCACTGGGAGAGGTTGCATGGTGGAGGCTGCTGAATTGCTACTGAATTCAGCTTGCTATTGAAATGCAAATCAGCAAATCTGCATAATTATCAGGCCACTGCCAAGGTGATTGGGGCTGGCACAGCAAACCAGGTGAATAGTGACAGGTTGCCCACCCGGAATCCCATTTTACCCCAATACTCAACTCAGCAGGACACTGATGATTCCCACCAACAGCAAATGGGACCAGTGTATCTCCCTCCCACTCCTTGAATTTTCTTTACTTGGATTAATTCCACAGAATTGTCATCTTGGTCTGCTTCCAAAATTTTCAAACCCTGATCAAGAAGAAGGAGGCATCTGACATGCATGGGCAGCTGGGATCAAGGAGTAGTATAAGGGTGCAGGAATAGAGTTAAGAGAGAAATCAGCAGGGCAAAATGAGGACATGAAATTATTTTGGCAGATAAGGCAAAAGAGAATCGAAAGAGCTTTTACAAATACATAATACAAACAATAACGAGGGAGACAGTAGAGCCTGTTAAGGATCAACAAGGTGATCTACATGCAGATCCACAAGAGATGGGTTAGATCTTAAATGAAATATTTCGCATCAGTATTTTTTGTTGAGGAAAGCATCGATGTTAGAGTCCTAGAGGTTTACAGCATGAAAACAGGCCCGTTGGCCCAACTTGTCAAATCCCTGAGCTAATCCCAATTGCCCCCATTTGGCCCATATCCCTCTATATCCATAGTATCCATGTAACTATCTAAATGTTTTTTAAAAGATAAAATTGTACCTGCCTCTACTACTATCTCTGCTAGCTTGTTTCAGACACTCACCACCCTCTGTGCGAAAACATTGCCCCTCTGGACACTTTTGTATCTCTCCCCTCTCACCTTAAACCTATGCCTCTAGTTTTAGACTCCCCTACCTTTGGGAAAAGATATGACTATCTACCTTGTCTATGCTCCTCATTATTTAATAAACCTCAATAAGGTCACGCCTCAGCCTCCTACACTCCAGAGAAAAAAGTCCCAATGTTCTGACCAATGAAACCAAGCAGACCGAATGCCTTCTTTACCACTCTGTCCACCTGTGACTCTACTTTCAAGAAACTATGAACATGTACCCCTAGATCTCTTTGTTCTGTAACTCTCCCCAATGCCCTACCATAACCAAGTAAATTCTGCCCTGGTTCAATCTACCAAAATGCATCACCTCACATTTGTCTAGATTAAGTGCCATTGGCCATTCATCAGCCCACTAGCTCAATTGATCAAGATAACCATTGCAATTGGAGATAACTTTCTTCACTGCCCACTATGCCACCAATCTTGGTGTCATTTGCAAACTTACTAACCATGCCCCCTATATTCTCATCCACATCATAAATATAAATGACAAATAATAGTGGGCCCAGGACTGATCCCTGAGGCACACCGCTGGTCACAGCCTCCAGTTTGAAAAACAACTTTCTACAACCACATTGTAGCTTCTATTAAGAAGCTAATTTTGTATCCATTTAGACACCTCACCTTGGATCCCTTGAGATTTAACTTTATGCAATAATCTACCAAGCAGTACCTTGTCAAAGACTTTGCTAAAGTCCATGTAGACAAAATCAATGGGACTGCCCTCATTAACCTTCTTGGATATCCCTTCAAAAAACTAAATCAAATTTGTGAGACCTGCTTTTCCACTCACAAAGCCATGCTGACTGTCTCTAATCAATACTGGCATCTCTAAATGCTTGTAAATCCTGTCTCTCAAAATACCTTTTAACGATTTACCCTCCACAGACGTGAGGCTCACTGACCTGTAATTCCCAGGCTTTACGCTGCAGTCCTTTTTAAACAAAGGCACAACATTTGCCACTCTCCAATCTTCAGGCATTTCACCCGTGACTACTGATGATTCAAATATCTTGGCTTAGGGACCCACAATTTCCTCCCTAGTTTCACAAAATGTCCTGGGATATAGCTCATCAGGTCCCACAGATTTATCTACCTTGAAGGTTCTGGTCACCTCACTATAGGAAGGATGTGGAAGCTATTGAGAGAGTGCAGAGGAGATTTACAAGGATGTTGCCTGGATTGGGAGACATGCCTTATGAAGATAGGTTGAGAGAGCTAGGTCTCTTCTCCCTGGAGAGGCGACCTGATAGAGATTTATAAGATGTTGAGAGGAATAGATAGGGTGGATTCTCGGAGGCTATTTCCCAGGGCTGAAATGGTCGCTACGAGAGGACACAGGTTTAAGGTGCTGGGGGGCAAGTACAGAGGAGATAGAACATAGAACATAGACATTACAGCGCAGAACAGGTCCTTCGCCCTCGATGTTGCGCCGACCAATTTAAGAAAAACAATGCCCTCTAACCTAAACCATTCCCTTTTCATCCATAAAACTATCCACTGACCACTTAAACGCCCCCAAACTTGGCGCATCTACAACTGCAGCAGGCAGGGCATTCCATATCCTACCAACCTCTGGGTAAAGAACCTACCTCTGACATCCGTCCTATAACTACCACCCCTTAATTTAAAGCTATGTCCCCTCGTGCTAGCTTTCTCCATCCGAGGAAAAAGGCTATCACTGTCCACCCTGTCTAATCCTTTGATCATCTTATATGCCTCAATAAGGTCTCCTCTTAGCCGCCTTCTTTCTAATGAAAACAACCTCAAATCCCTCAGTCTCTCCTCATAAGACCTTCCCTCCATACTAGGCAACATCCTGGTAGACCTCCTCTGCACCTTCTCCAATGTCTCCACATCTTTCTTATAATGTGGGGACCAGAACTGTACACAATACAATGCGGCCGCACCAGAGTTTTGTACAGTTGCAACATGACGTTGCGGCTCCGAAATTCAATCCCCCTACCAATAAAAGCCAAGTCTCCGTATGCCTTCTTAACAATCTTATCGACTTGATTGCCAACTTTCAGGGATCTATGCACATACACACCAAGATCCCTCTGTTCATCAAGACTACTAAGAATCCTACCATTAGCCCTATACTCTACACATTTGTTATTCTTGCCAAAGTGAATTACCTCACACTTTTCCGCATTAAACTCCATTTTCCATCTCTCGGCCCAGCTCTGCAACTTGTCCAAGTCTCTCTGCAAACTATAATACCCCTCTTCACTATCTACCACTCCTCCGACTTTGGTGTCATCTGCAAATTTAGTAATCCGTCCTTCTATACCCTCATCCAGATCATTTATAAAAATTACAAACAGCAGAGGCTCCAAAACAGATCCCAGGGCTGAAATGCTCGGAGGCTTAATGGAGATGTCGCTACGAGGGGAAACAGGTTTAAGGTGCTGGGGGGCAAGTACAGAGGAGATGTTACAGATAAGTTTTTCACTCAGAGAGTGGTGAGTGAATGGAATCGGCTGCCGTCAGTGGTGGTAGAGGCAAACTCGCTGGGGTCTTTTAAGAGACTTCTGGATGAGGACATGGGATTTAATGGGATTGGGAGTTACAGATAGTTGTATGGCCTAGTAGGTACTGATATGATCGGCACAACTTGTGGGCCGAAGGGCCTGTTTGTGCTGTCGTGTTCTATGTTCTGTGTAGCTTTAAGACTTCCAGTACCTCCTTCTCTGTAATATGTACACTCCTTGAGACATCAAATATTTATTTTCCCAAGTTCCCTAACATCTACGCTTTCCTCAACAGTAAATATCGCTGAAAAATATTCATTTAGGATTTCACCCATCTCCTATGGCTCTGCAAATGGATGACTTTGTTGATCCTTAAGAAGCCCTACTCTCTGCCTTGTTACTCTTTTGCCCTTTATGTATTTGTAGAAGATATTTGAATTCTCCTTTGCCTTATCTGCCAATACAATTTTGTGTCCCATTTTTGTTGTCCTGATTTCTCTCTTAACTCTACTCCTAAAACCCCCTATGTTCTTCAAGGGGGTTTTGATCCCAGCAGCCCATGCGTGTCATGTGCCTCTTTCTTCTCCTTGATCAAGACCTCAATATCCTGAGTCATCCAGGGTTCCCGAATTCTGCCTTTCATTCTAAGAGGAATGTGTTTATCCTGAACACTGGTTAACACACTTACCAGATGTCCCTTTTCCTTCTCACAGGCTCCCGCAATTAACTTTTGAAAGTTCCTGCCTGATACCATCAAACCTGGCCTTGCCCCAATTTAGAAATTTAACCTTTGGGACAAACCTATCATTCTCCATAGCTATCTTAAAACTAATAGGATTATGGTCACTGGTCCCAAAGTGATCCCTCACTAACACTTCTGTCACCTGCTTTTTCTTATTTCTCAAGAAGAGATCAAATCTTGCCCCCTCTCTAGTCGGGCCGTCTACTTACTGAATGAGAAATTCCTCATCAAATAGATGAGGGCAGTGCAGTTTATGTTGTCTACATGGACTTTAGCACCGGGCTTTGACAAGGTACCACATGGTAGGTTGTTGCATAAGGTTAAATCCAGTATGAGGTAGCTAAATGGAAGCAAAATGTGGCTTGATGACAGAATGTGGAGATACCACGCTTTGGACTGGGGTAAATACAGTAAAAAATCTCACAAAACTAGGTTAAAATCCAACAGGTTAATTTGGTAGCAGACATCTGGTGGGAACTCCCCACTCACCTGATGAAGGAACAGCACTTCAAAAGCTAGTGGCATTGATGACAGAAGCCAGAGGGTGGTTGTACGGAGTTGTTTTTCAAACTGGAGGCCTGTGCCTCAGGGATCAGTGATAGGTCCACAGTTATTTGTCATTTATTTTAATGGTTTGGATGAGAATATAAGAGGCATAGTTAGTAAATTTACAGATGACACGAAGATTGGTGGCATAGTGAACAGTGAAGAAAATTATCTCGGATTACAACAAGATCTTGATCAATTGGGCCAGTGGGCTAACAAATGGCAGATGGGGTTTAATTTTGATAAATGCAAGGTGATGCATTTGATAAATTAAACCAGGGCAGAATTTACTCAGTTAATGTTCGGCGTTGGAGAGAGTCACAAAACAAAGAGATCTAGGGGTACAGGTGGACAGAGTGGTGAAGAAGACATTCAGCATGCTTGGTTTCATTGGCGAGAATATGGAATACAGGACTTGGGACGTCTTGTTGTATACTGGTATGGTCACACACAGAATACTGTGTACAGTTCTGATCACCTTATTATAAAAATGATGTTATTAAGAATGCAGTTATTAAAAGTGTAGAAAAGATTTATTGGGATGCTACTGGGACTTGACGGTTTGAGTTACAAGGAAGGGCTGGATAGACTGGGCCTTTTTTTCCTCTGGAGCATAGGAAGCTGAGGGGTGCTCTTACAAAAGTCTGTAAAATAATGAGGGGCATATATCAGTTAGATAGTCAATATGTTTTTCCAAAGGTAGGTAAAAGGTAGGTAAGTCTAAAACCAGAGGGCATAAGTTTAAGGTGAGAGGGGAGAGATACAAAAGTGTCCAGAGGGGCAACTCACACAGAGCGTGGTGAGTGTCTGGAACAAGCTGCCAAAGATAGTAGTAGAGGCAGGTACAATTTTCTTTTTTAAAAAGCATTTAGACAGTTATATGGGTAAGATGGATATAGAGGGATATGGAGCAAATGCAAGCAATTGGAGTTATTAAAAAAGCTTAGGAGTTCTGAAAAAAAGGGCGGTACGGACAAGTCAGGCTGAAGAGACTGTTTCTATGCTGTAAACCTCTATGACTATTATTCCCCATATTATAATTATTTGTCAGCTTCATTAGTTTGCATTTACTCTTGACTCTGAGATACTTAATACCCCTAATCTCATAATAGAATCCCCACAGTATAGAAGAAGGCCATTCAGCCCATCTCGCCTGCACCGGCAACAATCCCACGCTATCTCTGTAATCCCACGTATTTACCCTGCTAATCTCCGTGAAATTAGCATCAATTTAGCATGGCCTCTCAACTTAACCCCCACATCTTTGGACTACGGGAGCAAATTTGAGAACCCAGAGGAAACCCATACAGGCAAGGGGAGAATGTGCAAACTCCACACACACAGTGATCCAAGTCAGGAATAGAACTTCGGTTTCTGGCATTGTGAGGCAGCTGTGCTAAATACTGTGCCACAACGCGATCCCAATCTAGAGCTCTTCTTTGCATCATTACAACTATGTCTGTCTGTTGGGTAATCACCTCACCCTTAGCTTACCCATTACTGATATCCTAGGTAACCTGCTCCTGCTCAATTCTTGTTCTTCATGCCAGACAGTCTCAGCAATAGCATTATTGCTTCTGAGTCATAACATCATAGATTAGAACTGTGTTCCAACACTAGCTCAATCTTAACTTGAACTTCTCGTTCAATTGTGAGTGCAATTCTTAGGCATAATCTCCGAATGGCCTACTCCTGCTTCTAGTTTCTATATTTGCATTAATAGTGCAGCCATCTTATCGTTCAAACATTAAACCATAGGCCACTTGCTGTGATAGTGAAAGTAAAATAGATCAATGACCTCAATAATATTTGGGAGGTGATTACAGCAATATGAATACAATAGTGATCATATTTCAGAAGTAATTCATTATTAGTAAAGCACTTTGGACAATCTGAGGATAAGAAAGCATTACATAAACAGAAGCTTTTCAGCACAATCCATCACAATTTTACACAAGAAATAGGAGCAGGAATAGGTCATTCAGCCTTTCAAGTCTGCCTGCTATTCAATGAGATAGATCATGGCCGATAACCTAATTCAATGCCATCTTTCTGTACTATCTCTGTACCCCTTGATGCTTTTAGTATGTTGACATCTATCAATCTTAGTCTTGAACCTACTCAATGACTAAGCCTCCACAGCCCTGAGGCAGAGAAATCCAAAGACTCATCACCCTCTGAATGAAGAAATTCTTCCTCAGCCTGCCCCTTATTTTGAGACTGTGTCCCCTGTGCCCACAGCCAATGAAGACATCCTTCCTGTATCTACACAGCTATACTCTCCAAAAATTTCAAAAGTTTAAATGAGATTGCCTCTCATTCTTTTAAACTCTAGAGAATAAAGGCTTAGTCTATTTAATTTTTCCTCATAAGACAATCTCACCATAACAGGAATTAATTTAGCAAATCTTCACTCCACTCCCTCTATGGAAAGAAAATCTTTCCTTAACGTAAGGAGACCAAAACTATATACATTTCTCACGGGTTGGTGCAGACTTGTTGGGCTGAAGGACCTATTTGACACTGAGTGATTGTGTAGCAATACTCCAGGTGTGGTCATATCAAGATTCTATATAATTGCCATAAGACATCATTTCTCATACATTCAAATCCTCTTGCAATAAAGATCACAGAATCATAGAGTCCTATAGTGCAGAAGGAGGCCATTCAGTCCATCAAGTCTGCACCAACCAGAATCCCATCCAGGCCCTATCCCCATAACCTCATACCAACTCATTTAACATCTTCAATTTCTCACTAGACCTCAAGATCAAAGTTGATGCATTCTTCAATTCCTTTCTTTTCAAATTCCTGGGGAAGAAAGTGATATTGAGATAAACGTACTGCTAAGTGAGAGCAGGCAACTTTTTACTTTTTGCTCATGTTATTAATACCTATGGGCTTTCCAAAAACTCCCCTAAATTCTATTGCTATTCAATTATTTCAGTCTAGCCCAAATATTTTACCCTCTAAAACAACGTCTGTCTTTCAACCTCTTCCATCAGGTTTTCAGCTATGCCAGAGTATTAAAATACATGAAAAATACAGTGTCTTATGTAACAGTGACTATGGTGTGAAAGCAGGTCACCTTCTCTGCAGCCTTTAACACCATTGTCCTTCGATACCTGAGTTGAACAAAACAGTTTGCAACTTCTGCACACTACTCAAGGCGGAGGCATTGTGCAATTGTCATTGAGCCAGTAATCCAAAGGCCCAGAACTAATGCTCTGCATACACTGATTCAAATCCCACCAGACAGCTTGTGGAATTAGACTCAAATAATAAAAGCTAGTCTCAGTAACGGTGATCATGAAATCATCCCCAGCTGTTGTAAAAATCCATCTGATTCACTAATGCTTCTTACTTTGTATGGCTTACATGTGATTCCAGACGCACAGCAATCCCATTGACTCTTAAATGCCCACTGAAATTGCCTACCAAGCCACAAGCTAAAAGAACTGTTACAAAGTCAAAAAGGAATAAAGAAACACTTAATAGTAGTAAGGACACAGAATGTATCCTGGATGGAGGACTTCAATGTCCATCACCAAGAGAGGCTCAGTAGCACCACTACTGACCAAACTGGCCGAGTCCTAAAGGACACAGCTTCTCGATTGAGTCTGCAGCAAATGGTGAAGAAACCAGGGAAAGAGAAAAACCTACTTGATCTCAAGCAGGCTGTTGGTGGACAATTAAACAAGTAATTGGGCTTCCCCATTTGCAAAATGGTGGCAAAGCCCAGCAAATCAGAGAAGGGCTGAGCATTTGCAATCATCTTTACACATAACTGCTCAGTGGATGATCCATCTCAACATCCTCCTGAGGTCTCCACATCAGAGATACCAATCTCTGATGTACATAAGGGATCTGTTTTGGGGCCACTGTTGTTTGTTATTTTTATAAATGACCTGGATGAGGGTGTAGAGGGATGGGTTAGTAAATTTGCTGACGACACCAAAGTCGGAGGAGTTGTAGACAGTGAGGATGGACGTTACAGTTTGCAGAGGGACATAGATAAGTTGCAGAGCTGGGTCAAGAAGTGGCAAATGGAGTTTAATGTGGAAAAGTGAGAGGTGATTCACTTTGGTAAGAGTAATATGTGTGCAGAATATAGAGCTAATGGTGGGACTCTTAATAGTGTAGATGAGCAGAGAGCTCTTGGTGTTTAGGTGCATAGGTCCCTGAAAGTTGGTACTCAAGTTGATAAGATTGTTAAAAAGGCGTATAGGGTGTTAACATTTATTGGTAGAGGGGTTGAATTTCAGAGCCGAGATGTCATGTTGCAACTGTACAAAACTCTGGTGCATCTGCACTTGGAGTATTGCGTACAGTTTTGGTCGTCACATTATAAGAAAGATGTGGAGGTATCGGAAAGGGTGCAGAGGAGGTTTACTAGGATGTTGCCTGGTATGATGTTCTCCGGATGGTCAGGAAGAAGCGGGAGGCGTTACGTTAGATCCAGGCAACTGGGGACAGAGGCAGCACTGGAAAAATATAGAGTGTGTAGACGGGATCTTAAAAGGGGCGTCAGAAAGGCAAAAAGGGGCCACGAAATGGATCTGGCAGGTAGGATTAAGGAAAATCCCAAGGCATTTTACTCCTATGTAAGGAGCAAAAGGATGGTTAGAGGGAAGATTGGACCTCTCAGGGACAGAGGAGGGGAACTATGCTTAGAGCCTGAGGGATGCTCTACACAGAGAGATGCATTTTGGCCGGAATAATGTAGAGGGGAGTTATAGGATAAAAGGTAAAACTATCCGGAGTATAGAGATGCAGAGAGACCTGGGGATGCAAGTTCACAAGTCTCTGAAGGTGTCAGTACAGGTGGAGAATGCGGTAAAAAAAGCGTATGGTATGTTAGCCTTCATAGGATGGGGTATAGAATACAAGAGTAGGAGTCTGATGTTGCAGGTGTAGAGAATGTTGGTTAGGCCTCATCTGGAGTACTGCGTCCAGTTCTGGTCGCCGTACTACAGGAAGGATGTAGAGGCCCTGGAGAGAGTGCAGAGGAGATTTACCAGGATGCTGCCTGGTATGGTATGGTTACGAGGAAAGATTGAAAACACTGGGGTTGTTTTCCCTTGAAAGACGTCGGCTGAGAGGGGATCTTTTAGAGGTATATAAGATTATGAGGGGTACAGATAGATTAAATGGTGGCAAGCTTTTTCCACCATTAGAAATGGATAGAATGAGGGGTCACGGGCTCAGGATGACGGGGGCTATGTATAAGACGAATATTAGAGGCCAGTTTTTCACACAAAGAGTACTGGGGGTGTGGAATGCACTACCGAGTAAGGTGGTGGGAGCAGGCACGCTAGGGTTGTTTAAGGGTCTCTTGGACAGCCACGTGAGCGGTCTGCAGATAGAGGGATATAGCAGGACTGTTTGAATATCGGGAGGACCAAATAGTAGTAGACTATCTTTTAGTTTCGTCTCTGGAATGTCTTAGTTTTTTTTAGCATGTTTAATTAAGTCTTATTTGTTTCCGCAGGCAATTCGGTCCACCTTGTTGACCAACAAGGGGCATGCAAGTGGCATGTCGTGCGAGAGCTGCTCTTGGAGGTTGCTTCAGGAGTTGCCTAGTGCTTCACGTCGTCAGTGTATGCTTAAACTGGACCATCTGATGGGCAACATGACAGCTCAGAGACTATCGCTGTTGCTGTGCTGACACATGGATTTGGGCCTGTGTCTGCAGGAGTTTGCGCGTTCTCCCCGTGGTTGCGTGGGTTTCCTCCCACATCCCAAAGATGTGCTCTTAGGCTGATTGGGTAACAAATTGTCCCTATATTGGTCCCTATATGGGAATCTTCAACATTAGGCATAGCCTAAAGACAAGGATATGTCATTAGGACGTTAGGACGGCGGCGTGGGCTCGTTGGGCCGAAGGGCCTGTTTCCCGCGCTGTGTTGCTCTTTGTTCTTTGTATGATGGGTAGGTCATGGACCTCTTCTATTTGTAATATATATAAATGACTTGGAAGAGGGAGTAAGTGGAATGATCAGCAAGTTTGCAGACGATACAAAGATGGCTGGACTTGCGGATAGTGAGGAGCATTGTCAGGCGATGCAGCAGGATATAGATAGGCTGGTAGCTTGGGCAGATAGATGGCAGATGGAATTCAATCCTGATAAATGTGAGGTGATGCATTTCGGGAGAAAGAATGTAGGGGGGAGGTATATGATAAAGGATAGACCTATTAAGAGTATAGAAACGCAGAGGGACCTGGGGGTGCAGGTGAACAAGTCTCTGAAGGTGGCAGAGCAAGTGGAGAAGGTTGTGAAGAAAGCATATAGTATGCTAGCCTTTATAGGAAGGGGTATAGCGTACAAGAGCTGGCCTTTAATGTTGCAGTTGTATAAAACGTTGGTTAGACCTCATTTGGAATACTGCGTCCAGTTCTGGTCGCCTTACTACCGGAAGGACGTGGAGACTCTGGAGAGAGTGCAGAGGAGGTTTACCAGGATGCTGCCTGGTATGGAAAGTCTGAGTTACGAGGAGAGGTTAGGCAAATTGAGACTGTTTTCCTTAGAAAGACGTAGACTTAGAGGAGATCTAATAGAGGTGTACAAGAGTATGAGGGTATAGATAGAGTAAACAGGGTTAAGCTTTTTCCTAGGATGGACTCGAATAGCACGAGGGTCACAGGCTTAGGGTGAGGGGGATAAGGTATAATTTGGATGCTAGAGGGAGTTTTTTCACACAGAGGATGGTGGGGGTATGGGATGTGCTGCCAAGTAAAGTGATGGAGGCAGGCACTCTGGAGTTATTTAAGAAATACTTAGATGGGCACATGAACAGACTGGGAATGAAGGGGTACAGAAAACTGATTTAAAATAGGGATCATGAACCTTGGGAGTCCCTGGGAAGTGCGTAAATAGATGATGATATTGATGTACTTGTTTTTATCCTACAGGTGCTCTGGTCCACCTTGTTGTCCAACAAGGTGCATACACGCGATGGGTCGTGAGAGGGCTGCTCTTGGATTTTTTTTGACAGTATCCTAGTGCTTCATGTCGTTAGTGTACGCTTGACCTGGACCATTTGATGGGCAACACGACAGCTCAGTGACTATCGCTGTCCTGTGCAGATACATGGATTTTGGCCTGTGTCTGTGGGAGTTTGCGCATTCTCCCCGTGTTTGTGTGGGTTTTCTCCGGGTGCTCCGGTTTCCTTCCACATCCCAAAGATGTGCTTTTAGGCTAATTGGCAAAACAAATTCTCCCTAAATTGGTTCCATTGGTCGGCACAACATCGAGGGCCAAAGGGCCTGTGCTGCGCTGTAATGTTCTATGTTCTATGTTCTTATCTTCAGCCAATTCAATTGGCTCCAGAAGTAAATACAACTAGTGAGTGTTATTTAATTCAAATTTATATAGAATTTACAGACGAGCATAAGTCGACCATTCGGCCCGACAAGCTCGCACCACTTGTACCTCATTCAACATTACAGAAACAGATGATCTGGTCATTAACATATTTTGTTTGTGAGAGTTTGCTATGTTGGTACAACTAATGTAGAGGGGACCTATACAATAAATGGCAAAACCATCAGAGGAACCTGGGTATGCAGGTTCACAGATCCTTAAAGGTGGCAACAGAGGTGAAGAAGGCATATGGCATCTTGCCTTTATAGGACAGGGCACAGAGTATAAAAGTTGGCGTATGATGTTGCGGCTATACAGAACGTTGGTTAAGCCACATTTGGAATACTGTGTCCAGTTCTGGTTGCCATACTACCAGAAGGACATGGAGGCTTTGGAGAGCGTACAGAAAATGTTTGGAGGGTCTTAGCCATGAGGAGAGATTGGGTAAACTGGGGTTGTTCTCCATGGAAAGACGGGAGATGAGGGGCAATCTAATACAGGTGTATAAAATTACGAAGGGCATAGATAGAGTGAACAGTGGAAAACGTTTTCTGAGGTCTGAGGTGACGAATACAAGGGGTGACAGGTTCAAAGTGAGGGGGGCAAGGTTTAACACAGATGTCAGAGGGACGTATTTTACACAAGGGTGGTGGGGGCCTAGAATGCACTGCCAAACAAGGTGGTAGAGGCGGACACGCTGGCATCGTTTAAGACTTATTTGGATAGGCACATGAGCAGACAGGGAATGGAGAGATACAAATGAATAGTCTAGATGGAAGCATGAGCGGCACAGGCTTGGAGGGCCGAAGAGCCTGTTTCCTGTGCTATATTCTTCTTTTTATGTGCAAACTGGCTGTATGTTTCCTGCATTACAACAGTGACTGCACTTCAAAAATACTTCATTGAGTATTAAGTATTTTGGAATGTGAAAGGCGTGAAATGCACTTTATAAGTGTAAGATTTTCCTCTGCTTTTACATTTGTTAATAAACAATTGAACCTTGGTTCCTCTTGGACTGTATGATTTAATTATTCCAAATACAGGGGAGCTTTCATGGCAACTGCTACCACCTTTAAAACAATTTGCTTAGGATTTGGGCTATTTCTAACCTTTTTACTCAGCTACAGTGATCTTGGTTTCTATATCTTATTCATGCACTTCCTTTTCATGGTTCTTTACAGAGCCTTAAAACTTGATGTATGCCAAGTTAACTGTTCTAAACTGAGACAGTACACCAAACAAAGATTCTTTACATTTTAAGAGGTGCAGAAGAAAGAAGCTGGGGAGTACATACAAAAACTAAGGTGAAATAAATTGTTATTCTCTGCACTGATAACTTTGAAACTATACCGTTATCATTCTGGAAAGGACTGTACATCACCATCCCTACGTATGTTTAAATGACTGGCAGATTAAACTCACCGGCGGTGACACCACAGTGATAGACAGCCAAGAAGGGATAGCCTAGGAAATCCTCAATACTGACTCTGGACCCCATTGAGGTCTCATGGTATCATGTCAAACATGGAAAAGAATATCTCCTATCAAGTGGTACAATGGTTAGCACTGCTGTATCACAATGCCAGCAATGCTGCTTTGAACAGCCTTGGTTCGATTCACTACATTAAAAGCATGATTTAGAAGTTATAATTGTTGTTCGCTGACCACCAAACGAAGTAGAGACTGAGTCCCACTGTCATATGGAGGACATCCTCCATCATGTCTAGAATCATAAAATCCTACAGCGCAGAGGCCATTTGGCCCCTCGAGTCTGCACTGACCAAAATCCCATCCAGGCCCATTTCCATAACCCCACACATCTACCCTAGCTAGTCCACGTAACAATAAGGGGAAATTTCGCAAGGCCAATCCACCTAACCCGCACATCTTTGTTCAAGAAGGGGAAGAGAGACTTTCCAGGGAATTATAGGCCAGTGAGTCTTACTTCTGTTGTGGGCAAAGTATTGGAGAGAATTATTAGGGATAGGATTTATAGTTATTTAGAGAGAAATGAATTGATTGGGGATAGTCAGCATGGTTTTTGTGAAGGGTAGGTCGTGCCTTACTAACCTCATTGAGTTTTTTGAAAAAGTGACCAAAGAGGTGGATGGGGGTAAGGCAGTTGATGTGGTATATATGGACTTTAGTAAGGCGTTCGATAAGATGCCCCATGGAAGGCTTCTGCAGAAAATGCAGATGTATGGGATTGAGGGTGATTTAGCTAATTGGATTAGGAATTGGCTAGCAGATAGAAGACAGAGGGTGGTGTTGATGGGAGATATTCATCGTGGAGTTCGGTTACTAGTGGTGTACCTCAGGGATCTGTTTTGGGGCCCCTGCTGTTTGTAATTTTTATAAATGATCTGATGAGGGTATTGAAGGATGGATTAGTAAATTTGCGGATGACACCAAAGTCGGTGGAGTGGTAGATAGTGAAGAGGGGTGTTATAGTTTGCAGAGAGACTTGGACAAGTTGCAGAGCTGGGTCGAGAGGTGGCAATGGAGTTTAATGTGGAAAAGTGTGAGATAATGCACTTTGGCAGGAATAATAAATGTGTAGAGTATAGGGCTAATGGTAGAACTCTTAATAGTGTTGATGAACAGAGGGATCTTGGTGTATATGTGCATAGATTCCTGAAAGTTGGCAATCAAGTCGATAAGGTTGTTAAGAAGGCATACGGAGTCTTAGCTTTTATTGGTAGGGGGATTGAATTTCGGAGCTGCAGCGTCATGTTGCAACTGTACAAAACTCTAGTGCGGCCGCACTTGGAGTATTGTGTGCAGTTCTGTCCCCACATTATAAGAAAGATGTGGAGGCATTGGAGAGGGTACAGAGGAGGTTTACCAGGATGTTGCCTGGTATGGAGGGCAGGTCTTATGAAGAGAGGCTGAGGGATTTGATGTTGTTTTCGTTAGAAAGGAGGCGGCTAAGAGGGGACCTAATCGAAACATATAAGATGATTAGAGGTTTATATAGGGTGGACAGTGATAGCCTTTTTCCTAGGATGGAAAAAGCTAGCACGAGGGGACACAGCTTTAAATTAAGGGGTGATAGTTATAGGACGGATATCAGAGGTAGGTTCTTTACCCAGAGGGTGGTTAGGGAGTGGAATGCCCTGCCTGCGGTAGTTGTAGATGCGCCAAGTTTGGTGCCGTTTAAGAGGTTAGTAGATAAGTTTATGGAAGAGAAGGGAATGGTTTAGTTTGGAGGGTCATTGCTTTTTTTTTCATAATTGGTCGGCGCAACATCAAAGGCCGAAGGGCCTGTTCTGCGCTGTAATGTTCTATGTCTATGTCTATGTCTATCTTTGGACTGTGAGAGCAAACCCATGCATACATAGAGAGAATGTGGAAACTCCACACAGGCAGTGACCCAAGTTGGCAATCGAACCCAGGTCTCTGGCACAGTGAGGCAGCAGTGTTAGCCATGTGCCACCATACTGCCCCATGGTTGTTCTACAATACTTCTGATCATTTAGGATAAATACAACACATCAGCACTCAACACTGCATTCATGAGACTTATGAACCATCACAAACACAATTTTATTCCACCATAATTCAGCATAATGGCATAGCAGATCTCTCACTGTCCCATCATCACATCCCAGATGAAAAACACTGGCCAGGATTCTCCCAGTCCACTGAGCTGCTCAAGGAGCGCAGCAGACCATGAGACAATAATAGGCCTTTAGCAGGTTTCGCAACCAGCTGGAGTCTCCCACATCCTTTTTTACCGGCATAGACCTGATTAGCAATGGAAATTTGAATTTCAATACTAATGCTAGTGGGCCCAGGATGGTAGTCTTCAACACCGCTAGCATTTCCCACCTGCCAGAAGTTCCCACCAGCAACTGCTCCCATCAATGCCTTTTCCCCATTGGTGGGGGCATCAATCATTGAGGCCCCCTAAGAGGTAAGGGGCAAGGTGGATGTCCCTTGGGCAGTGCCAGCACCTTGGCACTGGGCAGTATCAAAGTAGTAGGATCAGAGGGTTGGGGCATACTGTCGGGCTACACCAATAGGTATCTGCTACAGTGTAGGAAAACAATATATTTCCCAGTTTTAATGGTGAGTGATTTAAGGGGAGTCTCCAGGTGGAGCATTCCCAGGTATCTGCTGCCCTTGCCCTTCTAGATGTAACTTTGACATCCTGCCTGTCCTTTCTCTTGACAATGACATAGTCAATAAGACATCAATGCTTAGAGTGGGGGTGCATCCAAGAGGTCTTGTTATGTTAGGCAGATGGAAGGTTGTGTTGGTGATGAGGAAGTTGTGTGCCGCACAGGTCTTCAGTAAGAGCAGGCCATTACTGTTACACTTGCCCACTCCATGCTTCCCAATCATTTCCCTGCCAGATTGCAGAGTCACAACCTACTCTTGCATTGAAATCGCAAAGCAAGATCAGCATGATCAGGGGACTGTTCTGAGAGATTTTCTCTTTGCCAATGACTGCACCCTGTATGCTGGCTCAGAGCCAGAGACGCAAGTCAATATGGACAAATTTTCCATGGCTTGTGACAACTTTGGACTCACCATCAATATTCAAAAGACTGAAGTCATGCACCAGCCTGCTCCTCATGCACCGTACATAGAACTTATAATCACAATCAAATGGCAGAAACTACAGGCAGTGGACCAGTTCACTTATCTTGGCAGCTCCCTTTCCCAAGCACTGACTATTGATATAGAAGTTAACTGCAGAATAGCAAAGCCAAGTTCTGCTTTTGATAGACTACACTCCACTGTATAGGAACGTCGAGGAATCAGCCCAGCAACAAAACTGAAGGCCTACAGCGCTATGGTACTCACTACCCTCCTGTATGCCTGTGAAATGTGGACTGTGTATCAAAGGCATGCAAGACAGCTCAATCATTTCCATATGATTTGTCTTCACAAAATATTACACATTTGATGGCAAGACAAAGTACCAGACACTGAATTTCTCTCTCGAGCAAGTCTACTATCAGTCCACACACTGCTGATGAGAGCACAGACCCAATGGGCAGGTCATCTCATCCGTATGTTAGACAAACGCATACACAAGCAGCTCCTTTTTGGGGAACTCTATGCTAGAAAACGCTCGCATGGAGGACAGAAGAAATGTTTCAAAGACACACTCAAAGCCTCCCTGACATTGCTTGACATTGACACGACCCACCTGGGAAACGCTGGCACAAAACTGTCCTATTTGGTGCTGCCTCATTCACAAAGGCTGTCAAGATCATGAAGCAAGGTGTATTGCTGAAGCACAACTTAAGCACGAGCTGCGTAAATCCAAAGCCACCAACGCAACAACTACAGTATCTACACAAGTCAACCTATATTGCCAGGACATTCTGTACCTGAATTGGCCTGATTAGTCATCTTCGGACACACTGTAGCCAGCCTCAAAATGAGTGATGGTGTCAAGGTCCTCATTGATGACGATGGATGAACAGATGGTAACAGTCATATTGGCAGGTTCTGCGTAAGAAACTTTGAGTTTCTGCACTGCATCTTGAAGATGGTACACATAGCTGACACTGTTCATTAGTGGTGAAAGGAATACACGTTTGGGGAAGGGATGCCAATCCCTTGCACAATGAGTGCTGCCTGACTGTGAGGAATGCTTTTGGAATTGAGTGGAAACAGGGAGTTTGGTCAAACAGGCAGCAGAGGCTTCCAAGTGGAGTGCTGCTTGGTCAGTAAGTGCTACTCTTGATTCTCAGAAACTGACAGTGAGTTCAAACTAAAAAAAACCTTAAAAGTGACATCATAGGAGGGTTATGATTGGATTGGCTAACAGAAAACCCATTGAAATTACTTAAACATTGCGTTGAATCTGCGGTAATAAAAAGATATATAAAAAGAATTACAACCCAAATTAAAAACTAATTAAATAAAACAGAGATGGATGGTCAGATGATGTGTTGTTCATGCATGATGTGGGAGCTGGTGGACCCCACTGTGGTTCTCAGTGAACAGATCTGTAGTAAGTATTGATTGCTTGAGGAACTCTGGCTCAGAGAGGATGAGCTGGATTCTGAGCTTCAGACACTGCGACAAATCGAGGGGCGGGGGGCAATACCTGGACACTGTGGTCCAGGAGGCGGTTACAGCCCTTTGATTAAATATCGTGAATTCAGCCAGTGGACAGGAACAGGAGGGTGTGGCTGCGAGTGAGGTAGGTAGAGGGATCCAGGAAATAGGGTTGCAGAAGCCTCAGTCCCTGAACTTGTCCAACAGGTTTGAAGTTCTTGCTCCCTATGTGGATGGGAACGGGTACTGCAAGGAGGATGGGGAAGGTGACCATAGCACCATGGCATATGGAGCTGTTCCATGGGGGGGGAGAGAAAAAGTGTAGTCATAATTGGGAATAATAGAGTTAGGGGTATTGATGCTGTTCTCTGTGACCAGGATCAAGAATCCCAAAGGTCGTGCTCCTACCTGGTGCTCGGGTTTGGGATATCTCATCTGAGTTGCACAGGAACTTGAAGTGGGAGGGTTAAGACCCAGTTGTCATGGTCCACATAAGTATCAATGACATAGATAGAGCAGGGACAAAGGTTCTGCTAAAGAAGTATGAACAGCTAGGAGCTAAATTAAAAAGCAGAAACAAAAAGGTAACAATCTCCGGATTACTACCTGAGCCACAAGCTAATTGCCACAGGGTCAAAAAGATTAAGGAGGTAAACGTGTGGCTCAAATATTGGAGTGGGAAGAATGGGTTTGAATTCATGGAACGTTGGCATTAGTATCAGGAAAGAGGGGGCCTGTTCTGATGGGACGGTCTTCATCTGAATTTTGCTGGGACCAGAGCCCTGGCGAATTGTATAACTAGGGCTGTAGAGAAGGCTTTAAACTAAATAGTGAGGGAAGGGTTCAGTTGTATGGAAAATTAGAAAATCAAACTTAAAGAAGAGGGTAGAAACACAGGTTAATGGAGCTAAGGACTCAGGAGAGGTTAATGAGATTTCCAGACCACATAATAAAACAGAGAGTATAGAAAGTGGCAGGAATCTAACCTCAGGCACAGCAAAAAAAGTGACAAATATGAGAAGGAAGTAGTCAATGCAGGACAGAGGGCGTTGTACCTAAATATGTACAGTATATAGAGCAAGGTAAAGCACATTGAAATTCGTCTGTACGATGTTGTGGGCATCACAGAGACATTGCTGAAAGGGGATCATGGCTGGGATCTAAATATCCAAGGATATGTGTCCTATCAGAAGGACAGGCAAATGGGCAAAGGGAGCAGGGTTGCACTGTTACTAAGAAATGAAATTAAATCGATAGTAAGAAGTGATATAGGATCAAAGGGCATAGAATCTCTGAGTAGAGTTGAGAAATCACAAAGGTAAAAAGACCCTGATGGAAGTTATGTATGGGCACCCTAGCAGGAAGAATACAAGAACATGAACTAAGAGCAGGAGTAACCATCTAGCCCTCCAGTCTGCTTTGCATTCAACAAGATCATAGCTGATCTTTTCGTGGACTCAGTTCCACTTACCCACCTTCGGTGACAAGTGGTGTACCTCAGGGGTCTGTTTTGGGGCCCCTGCTGTTTGTAATTTTTATAAGTGATCTGGATGAGGGTATTGAAGGATGGATTAGTAAATTTGCAGATGACACTAAAGTCAGTGGAGTGGTAGATAGTGAAGAGGGGTGTTATAGTTTGCAGAGGGACTTGGACAAGTTGCAGAGCTGGGCCGAGAGGTGGCAAATGGAGTTTAATGTGGAAAAGTGTGAGGTAATGCACTATGGCAGAAATAATAAATGTGTAGAGTATAGGGCTAATGGTAGGATTCTTAGTAGTCTTGATGAACAGAGGGATCTTGGTGTGTATGTGCATAGATCCCTGAAAGTAGGCAGTCAAGTCGAGAAGGTTGTTAAGAAGGCATATGGAGTCTTAGCTTTTATTGGTAGGGGGATTGAATTTCGGAGCCGCAACGTCATGTTGCAACTGTACAAAACTCTAGTGCGGCCGCACTTGGAGTATTGTGTGCAGTTCTGGTCCCCGCATTATAAGAAAGATGTGGAGGCATTGGAGAGGGTACAGAGGAGGTTTACCAGGATGTTGCCTGGTATGGAGGGCAGGTCTTATGAAGAGAGGCTGAGGGATTTGAGGTTGTTTTCGTTAGAAAGGAGGCGGCTAAGAGGGGACCTAATCAAAACATGTAAGATGATTAGAGGTTTAGATAGGGTGGACAGTGATAGCCTTTTTCCTAGGATGGAGAAAGCTAGCACGAGGGGACACAGCTTTAAATTAAGGGGTGATAGTTATAGGACGGATATCAGAGGTAGGTTCTTTACCCAAA
The DNA here is from genome assembly GCA_024679065.1 of Sphyrna mokarran. Lineage (NCBI taxonomy): Eukaryota > Metazoa > Chordata > Chondrichthyes > Carcharhiniformes > Carcharhinidae > Sphyrna > Sphyrna mokarran. Next base: position 4,869,324 of record JAGIQG010000005.1, read on the forward strand.
GGGTGGTTCGGGAGTGGAATGCCCTGCCTGCAGCAGTTGTAGATGCGCCAAGTTTGGTGGCGTTTAAGAGGTTAGTTGATAAGTATATGGAAGAGAAGGGAATGGTTTAGTTTGGAGGGGCATTGCTTTTTATATTGGTCGGTGCAACATCGAAGGCCGAAGGGCCTGTTCTGTGCTGTAATGTTCTATGTTTACCCGTCCACTCACCATAACCATTAATTTCTTCACTGTTCAAAAATTTATCTATTCTTGCCTTAAAGATACTCAATGAGATAGCCTCACCTGCTTCATTGGGCAGAGAATTCCACAGATTAAGAACCCCTTGTATGAAAAAGTTCCTCCTCAACTCAGTCCTAAATCTGCTTCCCCTTATTTTGAGGCTATGCCCCCTAGTTCTAGTTTCACCCACCAGAGGAAAAACTTCCCCGCTTCTATCTTATCTATTCTCTTTACAATCTTATACATTTCTATAAGATCTTTCCTCATTCTTATGAATTCCAATGAGTATAGCCTCAGTCTATCTGTCTCTCCTCATACACCAATCCTCTAACTCCAGAATCAACCTAGTGAATCTCTTCTGCACCCTCTCCAGTGTCAGTATATCCTTTCTCAAGTAAGGAGACCAAAACTGTACACAGTACTCCAGGTGTGGTCTCACCAGCATCTTATACAACTGCAACATAACCTCGCTCTTTTAAACTCCATCCCACTGGCAATGAAGGACAAAATTCCATTTGCTTTCATAATTACCTGCTGCACTTGCAAACCAATTCCTTGAGATTCCTGCACAAGGACACCCAAGTCCGTCTGCACAGCAGAAAGTTGCAACTTTATCATTTAAATAATAGTCCATTTTGCTGTTATTCCTACCAAAATGGATGATTTCACATTTACCAACATTGTACGCCATCTGCCAGACCCTCGCCCACTCACTTTGACTATCTATATCTCTTTGCAGACTTTCAGCATCTTCTGCACACTTTGCCCTCCACCCATCTTTGAATCTGTGAATTTTGACACACTACACTTGGTCCCCAACTCCAAATCATATATGTAAATCATAAACAATTGCGGTCCAACACTGACCCCTGAGGCACACCACTAGTCACTGATTGCCAACCAGAAAAATACCCATTTACCCTGATTGTTTGCTTTGTGCTACTTAACCAATCCACTATCCATGCTAATACATTACCCATAACACTGTGCATCTTTATCTTACGTAGCAGTCTTTGTTGCAGCATCTTGTCAAATGCCGTGTGGAAGTCCAAATACACCACATCCACAGGTTCCCCATTGTCCACTATACATGTAATGTTCTCAAAGAATTTCACCAGATTAGTCAAACATGACTTTCCCTTCATGAATCCAAGCTGCATCTTACCAATGGGATAATTTATATTCAGATGATTCGCCATTTCTTCCTTAATGATAGATTCAAGCATATTCCCTACCACAGAAGTTAAGCTAATCAGCCTATAGTTATCTGCCTTTTGTCTATTTCCTTTTTTAAACAGTGGCATCACATATAGTGTTTTCCCATCTATGGGAGCCACCCCAGAGTTCAGCAAATTTTGATAAGTTAACTAGTGCATTTGCCATTTCTCCCCCCTCCTCTTTCAGTAGCCTGGAATGTATTCCAGCAGGACCAAGAGACTTGTCTATCTTTAGCCCCACTGACTTGCCCAACACTACCTCTTTCGTGGTTGTTAGTTTCTGGATTCTCACTTGGCATAGCCTTCCTGTCATCAATTTTTGGCATGTTATTTGTATCTTCACTGTAAAGACCAACACAAAATACCTGTTCAATGCCTCAGCCAATTTCTCATTTCCAGTTCTTTCATCCCCCTTCGTATCCTCTAAATGACCAATGTTTGCTTTAACCACTCTTTTTATTTTATATATTTGTCAAAATTAGTCAGGATGTGGGGCAGAAAATAAATCAGGAGATAGAAAAAGCATATAAAAAAGGCAGCATTACAATAATCATGAAAGACTTCAATATGCAGGTAAACTGGGAAAATCAGATAGGTAGTGGATCCCAAGAAAAGGAAACTGTGGAATGTCTAAGAGATGGTTTTTTTGGAGCAGTTTGTTACAGAGCCTACTAGGGAACAGGCAATTCTGAATTTGGTGATGTGTAATGAGGCAAACTTGATTAGGGAACTTAACATGAAGGAATCCTCAGGGAGCAGTGACCACAATATGATGGAATTTACCCTTACAGTTCGAGAGGGAGAAGCTGGAATCAGATGTAACAGTATTATAATTAAATAAAGGTAACTACAAAGACATGAGGGAGGAGCGGGCCAGAGTTGACTGGAAAGGGAGCCTAATAGGGAAGACCGTGGAACGGCAATGGCAGGAGTTTTTGAGAGTTATTCAAGAGGCACAACAGAAATTCATCCCAAGGATGAGGTAACATGCTAATGAGGAGTCGAGGCATCCATGGCTGATGAGGGAAGTCAAGCACAGCATAAAACCAAATGAAAAATCATATAAACTGGCAAGGATTAGTGGGAAGTCAGAGGATTGGGAAGCCTTCAAAAGTGAGCAAAGGACATCTAAAAAAGCAAAAAAGAGAAGCAGATGAAATATGAGTGCAAGCTAGCTAGTAATATAAAAGAAGAGTTTTCTTCAATATATAAAAGATAAAACAGAGACAAAAATAGCCATTGAACCACTGGAAAATGAGGCTGGAGAAGTAGTAATAGAAAACAAAGCAATGGCAGAGAAAGTGAATAGTTACTTTGCATCAGTCTTCATGGTGGAAGACACCCTTAGGACACCAGAGCTCCAGGAGAGTCAGGAGGCACAGTTGAGTGTGGTGGCCATCTCTAAGGAGAAGTTTCTGGGGAAACAGAAAGTCTGAAGGTGGATAAATCACTTGGACCGAATGGACTACACCCCAGGGTTCTAAAAGAGATAGCTGAGGAAATTATGGAGGCATTGGTTGTGATCTTTCAAGAGTCACTGAAGGCAGGAGGATACCAGAGGACTGGAAAGTAGCTTTTGTAACATCGCTGTTTAACAAGGGAGGAGCACAGTAAGAAATCTCACAACACCAGGTTAAAGTCCAACAGGTTTATTTGGCAGCACTACCTTTCAGAGTCTCAGGCTCCTTCATCCCAACAGGCTTATGTGGCAGCACTAGCTTTTGTTGGATTTTAACTTGGTGTTAGGAAGTTAGGAAAGCAAATGCAATGTTAGCATTCATATTGTGAGGATAAGAATACAAGAGCAGGGATATACTTCTGAAGCTATACAAGACTCTGGTCAGATCCCATCTGGAGTATTGTGAGCAGCAGCTGAACCCCGTACCTGAGGAATGATGTGCTAACCTTGGAAAGGTCCAGAGGAGGTTCATTAGAATGATTTGTGGAATGAACAGCTTGTTGTATGAAAAGCAGTTGAGGACTCTGCATCATTGGAGTTTAGAAGGATGAGGAGGGGTCTTATTGAAACTTACAGGATACTGCGAGACCTTGATAGAGTGGACGTGGAGAAGATATTTTCACCAGTAGGAAAAACTAGAACCAGGGTCACAATTTCAGGCGTAAGGGACAATTCTTTAGAACAGAGATGAAGAGGAATTTTTCCAGCCAGGAAATGGTGAATCTGTGTAACTTTTTGCCGCAGAAGGCTGTGGAGGCCAGGTCACTGAGTGTCTTTAAGATGGAGATGGAAAGGTTCTTGATTAATACGAAGATCAGGAATTATGAGGAAATAGGGATAAGAAAAATATCGGCCATAATTGAATGGCACAGCAGACACGATGGACCAAGTGGTCTAATTCTGCTCCTATGTCTTATGGTCTAATCAAGGGGGCTTTGTTATTTTTTAGGATGGTGTCAAGTTTCTTTTGTGTTGTTGAGACTGCATTCAATTAGGTAAGTAGTGTGTATTCCATTACACTGCTGACTTGTGGCTTCTAGAGAGTGGATAGATTTTGCGGCTCAGGAAATGGGCTACTTGCTTCAGGACTTCTAGTTTTTGACATGTTCTTGTAGCCATAATATTCATATGCCTCGTACAGTTCAAATTCTGGTCATTGCTAACCTCCAGGATGTTGATATGGGGGGATTTAGTGATGGTAATGTCATTGAATGTCATGGGGCAATGGTAGATTCTCTCTTGTTGGAGATGGTCATTGCCTGGCCCTTGTGTGGCACAAACATTAATTGCCACTTGTTAGCTCAAGCCTGGGCATTGTTCAAATCTTGCTGCATTTGAACATAGAACACAGAACACTACAGCGCAGAATAGGGCCTTCAGGCATCGATGTTGCGCCAACCAATTAAGAAAAAGCAATCATCCTCTAACCTAAACGATTCCTTTATCATCCATAAACCTATCCACGGACCTCTTAAACGCCCCCAAACTTGGCACATCTACAACTGCAGCAGGCAGGGCATTCCATAACCTTACCACCCTCTGGGTAAAGAACCTACCTCTGACATCCGTCCTATAGTCTCTGAAGTCTCTGAAGGTGTCCTCACAGGTGGAGAAGGTGATAAAGAAGGCGTATAGTATGTTAGCTTTCATAGAAAAGGGTATAGAATACAAGAGTAGGAGTTTGATGGTGCAGTTGTATAGAACTTTGGTTAGGCCTCACTTGGAATACTGCGTCCAGTTCTGGTCGCCGTACTATCGGAAGGATGTGGAGTCCTTGGAGAGAGTGCAGAGGAGGTTTACCAGGATGCTGCCTGGTATGGAAAGACTGTCTTATGAGGAACGATTAAATAGACTGGGGTTGTTTTCCCTTGAAAGACGTCGGCTTAGAGGGGATCTCATAGAGGTGTATAAGATTATAAGGGGTATAGATAGAGTAAATGGAGGTAAACTTTTTCCACCTTCAGAAATGGATAGGACGAGTGGTCATGGCCATAGGGTGAGGGGGGCTATGTATAGGACGAATATTAGAGGGCAGTTTTTCACACAAAGGGTGGTGGGGGTGTGGAATGCACTGCCGGGTAAGGTGGTGGGAGCAGGCACGCTGGGGCTGTTTAAGGGTCTCTTGGACAGCCACATGAGCGGTATGCAGATAGAGGGATATATTAGGACTGTTTAACTACAGCTTTTTTCCACAGGTAATTCGGTCCATAATTTGAGCACGCATTCGGCAGGTGGTGCGGGTACAGCTCTTTGATGTTGATTCATGGGTTGCCTGGTACCTCATGTCGTATATGAGTGCTTTATGTGGACCATCTGAAGGGCACCATGACAGCTCAGAGACTATCGATGTGGCTGTGCAGACACTTGGAATTAGGCCGGTGTCTGCGGGAGTTTGCGCGTTCTCCCCGTGGTTGCGTGCATTTTCTCCAGGCACTCCGGTTTCCTCCCACAACCCAAAAATTCGCTCTTAGGCTGATTGGGAAACAAATTGTCCCTATAGTGAGAGTTTTCCATATTAGGAATAATATATGTATTATTATATAGGAATAATATAATAGGATAATGGATTTGCTACTATATAGTTATGACGGCGGCGCGGGCTCGTTGGGCCGAAGGGCCTGTTTCCCATGCTGTGTTGCTCTTAAAAAATATATAACTATCACCCCTTAATTTAAAGCTATGTCCCCTCGTGCTAGCTTTCTCCATCCTAGGAAAAAGGCAATGTCCACCCTATCTAAACCTCTGATCATCTTAAATGTTTCAATAAGGTCTCCTCTTAGCCGCCTTCTTTCTAATGAAAACAACCTCAAATCATAGAACATAGAACAATACAGCACAGAACAGGCCCTTCGGCCTTCGATGTTGTGCCGACCAAAATAAAAAGCAATGCCCCTCCTAACTAAACCATTCCCTTCTCTTCCATATACTTATCAACTAACCTCTTAAACGCCACCAAACTTGGCGCATCTACAACAGCTGCAGGCAGGGCATTCCACTCCCTAATCACTCTTTGAGTAAAGAAACCTACCTCTGATATCCGTCCTATAACTCATACCCCTTAATTTAAAGCTGTGTCTCCTCGTGCTAGCTTTCTCCATCCTAGGAAAAAGGCTATCCCTGTCCCCCTAAAAAAAGTATCCAAACCTCTAATTATCTATAAAATGTTTCAATAGATCCCCCCCTTATGCCGCCTCCTTTCCTAACGAAACAACCTCAAATTCCGTCAACCTCTCTTCATAGGACCTGCCCTCCATACCAGGAAACATCCTAGTAAACCTCCTCTGTAACCCTCTCCAATGCCCTCACATACTTTCTTATAATGTGGCGACCAGAACTGCAACACAATACTTCCAGGTGTGCGGCCGCACTAGAGTTTTGTACAGTTGCAACATGATGCTGCAGCTCCTAAATTCAATCCCCCTACCAATAAAAGCTAAGACTCCAAATGCCTTCTTAACAACTTTGTCCACTTGACTGCCTACTTTCAGGGATCTATTGACACATACACCAAGATCCTTCTGTTCCTCAACACTATTAAGAGCCCTACCATTAGCCCTATACTCTACACATTTATTGTTCCTGCCAAAGTGCATTACCTCACACTTTTCCACATTAAATTCCATTTGCCACCTTCCGGCCCAGCTCTGCAACTTGTCTAAGTCACTCTGTAAACTATAACACGCCCTCTTCACTATCTACCACTCCACAACTTTTAGTTCATCTGCAAATTTTACTGATCCATCCCTCAATACCCTCATCCAGATCATTTTATGAAAATTACAACAGGCAGGGGCCCAAAACATACCCCTGAGGCACACCACTCTTCACGAACTCCACGATGAATATCTCCCACAACCACCACCCTCTGTCTTTTATCTGCCAGCCAATTTTCTTATCCAATTAGCTAAATCACCCTCTATTCCACACATCTGCATTTTCTGTAGAAGTCTTCCATGGGCCACCTTTCAAAAGCCTTACTAAAGTCCATATATACTACATCAACCGCCTTACCCCCATCCACCTCTCTGGTCACTTTCTCAAAAAACTCAATGAGGTTAGTAAGGCATGACCTACTCTTAACGAAACCATGTGATATCCCATCAATTCGTTTCTCTCTAAATAACTATAAATTCCTAATCCCTAATAATTCTCTCCAATTACCTTGCCCACCAACAGAAGTAAGACTACTGGCCTATAATTCCAGGAAGGTCTCTCTTCCCCTCTAACCATGGGACCGACTTCGCCATCCTCGCAGTCCTCCGAACACACCCGTAACCAACGAGGACCTGAAGATCAGAGCCAGAGGCTCTGCAATCATCCTCTCTTTGCCTCCCAGAGAATCCTAGGTAAATCCCGTCCCGGCCAGGGGCTTATCCCAACTTCAAACCCCTCAGAATTTCTAACACAATCTCCCTAATCTACTACAATACTGCCCCATTTTGACAACCCTGTACCTCAGTGCTCCCACAGCTACATTTCAGCACTCTGCGTGAAACCGAAGAGAAATATTTATTCAGTCCTCGGCATCTCTTCAGGCTCCACGCACAACTTCCCACTGCTGTCTATGACTGGCCCTAATCTTGCCCTAACCAATCTTCTATTCTTAACATATCGAAAGAACGCTTTAGGATTCTCCTTAATCCTATCAGCCAACATCTTCTCGTGTCCCCTCTTAGCTCTCCTCAATTCACTTTTTACCTCCTTCCTAGCTAATCTATAGCTATCCATTGCACTATCTGAGCCTTCAAGCCTCATCCTAACATAAGCCTCCTTTTTCTTCTTAACCAGCAAATCAACTTTTTTCGTACACCAAGGCTCTCTTACTCGTCCATTTCCTCCTTGCCTGACAGGGACATACTTATCAAGGACTCGCAGCAGCTGCTCCTTGAATAAGCTCCACATTCCAGATGTTCCCAGTCCCTGTAGTTTCCTAGTCCAATCTATGCACCCTAATTCTCTCCTGATGGCCTCATAATTACCCTTCCCCCAGCTATAACTACTGCCCCAAGCTTCATGCCTATCCCTATCCATCACTAAGGTGAACGTAACCGAATTGTGGTCACTATCACCAAAATGTTCACTAACTTCCAAGCCTAACACCTGGTCTGGCTCATTGTCCAGTACCAAATCCAATGTAGCCTCACCTCTAGTTGGCCTATCTACATACTGAGTCAAAAAACCTTCCTGCACACTTTGTACGAAAATTGACCCCTCTAACGAGCTAGAGCTATATCTATTCCAATCAATATTAGTAAAGTTAAAGTCCCCCATAACAATTACCCTATTACTTTCACTCCTGACCAGAAT